>BMAW01129644.1:419232-467892 GCA_019974015.1 Nephila pilipes | reverse complement strand
ATACCTGGATCTGGACTTGTGTACGGATCTTTCGAACACCCCTCGAATAGGAAGCGGGGGTGTAGACCACCCCCATCACCACCCACCTCCTGTTGAAGAATAATGTTAGTTTAACTTCTCACACAAAGAGGTGACTAGCATGTAATGTGAGTCTAATCGTCGGTAAAATATTCAAACGATGAGGCCGCACGTTCCTCTGTGAGACGGGACATTCTTTGCAGATCGTTTGAAAGCTCCCCTCCATCAGACGATACACTTCATTAAACAGAAGGCGTTCCGGAAACGCTCTGGAATCCTCGACCCTCCCTCTACAAAACCTTTGCAGTCGGCTTCACTGCAGTGGTCTTCTTTTTTATCCATGCAAGGAAGCTGACACAAAGGGAACAACGCAGGGAAAATAACAATAAAGAGGCTCAGAGGAAGGGGAAAAAAAGTATGGGAAAGGGTAAGACTCGGAGCTGTTCGGAAGAAGGCATTCTTTAGCGATATGTTGGTGTTTCGCTTCTCGTAACGCTATTGTTAGAAGCGAATATGTTCATTGTCGCTTTGGCTTCATTGAGTTACAATGGAATTTTAAAGGATGTTGGGGCCTATGCATGGACTGAAATACAGATAAAAATTTGTGTTGGAAGTAGGTTTTTTTTAGGTGTCTTTTTTTGCAGTCATTAAAGTGCTAATGATGTTTAAATGTGGCACAGAATTCATGCATTTTTATGCTGCATTTTTTCGGGGTTTTCCTTGAGGTGTATAATGTCTTGGCCCTTAAAATTAAGGGGCGGGGGAGGGAGGGATTGCTCAATAGCTCTTCACCTTTCAAGGGGAAAAAAAATTCTAATTTCGATGTAAGAACCTGCCTAGAATTTGCAGAAGCAAACTATGTGATGTATTTCTAATTACTTGATGCACTAAGATTCCATATATTGATATTTAATAATATAGTTTATTTAATTTTGAGCATACATTATTTTGAAAATTGTTGGTATTATCGAATTCTGAATTCTCTTTAAATGTTGGGACCGAGAAAAAAAGCGTTTCTAATGCTTACATAATTAAGAAATAATATCATATTCTGTTAAAATAATAGTAAAATCACAAGGTCACCATAGATAATTGAACCCATTTTAATTCAATGCGACAAAAATTTAGCTAGAAATATTACAATTCATTAAGATAACACATTGACTTTAATTTTGATAGAGTACGCCTCTAATTTAGTTCTAATGAAACAAATGCAGGGCTTCCCAAATATGATATACGTTTTTTTTCATTTTTAACTCATATGCATTATTAAATTCTAGCTGGCTCCTGTCTCTCCTAACTTCCACATCTCGCTTTCGGGAGGACTTTGTCACCGACAGATTTAACTTGCGTCAGCTCCGGCTACACAGCGTATCTTTTGTGGCATCAAGGTTCGAACCCTCGACTCTACGAAAACCGACGGCAGTGAGTTCGTCCATAACAATTAAGCCACCGCAGCCATATAAATATAGGAGGGAAAAGGTAATTCCTCAGAATTTGCTCTATATTATTGCTCTTTGAATTATTTTTTGCTCTTTTGGATGCACTTTTTTGTATTCAAATAAATAGATTAGTATAGATTTGAAGACGGTAGTAGTAATATTAATCCTATGGAATTTCGATTTTCGTTCTCAAATCTTTACTTTTTGATCTATTTGAATGCAATGAAGTGCATCTGAAAGAACAAAAAAAAAAATAATGGAGGAATCTACAGAATTACCTTTTCCTACTGATTTTTAAAAATATTTTTATCCCCTTTTTAATGATTCGTTCGTAAATTTTCTGGTATTTAAAAAAATATTTTAAAATTTTTATTGCATTCAAATTGATCAAATCGTAAAGATTTGAGAAAAAAAAGTCGAAACTCCATAGTATTAACACTAAGCTGATGAAATCAAAATGGTTGGTTGACGGTAGCCTTTAGATTTTGTCACATCATGAACATTATATCTACGAGTATCTCACATCTCGTGATGTATATTATCTATTTTTTTTTATTCATTTCGATGAAATTATACTGGGACTCGAAAATCCCGCACTTCTTTATTTATTTTAATTCCCCTTAGTCCGTAGCGAAAAGTTAAATCTAAGATAATTATAAGATATTTGCATTTCACAATTATCTTTCAAATTCAAAGTTACGAATAATTATGCACCAGGTAGTGAGTTTATAAGTAAAGAAAATATTTTTATAAGATGTGCAATTCTACTGAGAGTCTAATTGTAATGACCTGTATACAAATGGTTATTCAGCCGTCTGCTGCTAGCTTCAAAATCAAAAACAGCAATTCTTCATCCCATCTTATCAAAACATTTTTCTTTTTATAGCTAGCGTTTCTACCTCAAACGAAACTCATTTAAAATATCTCAAAAATTGGCTTTCATCCTTCTTGTATGATATACAAGTAACGAAAAAGCCTCAAATGAGTGTAATGTTTTTGATCTATTTACTACGAAGAAATGAAAAAAGCGCTCAAAATCCATGGATTTCTAATTAGCATTGCGAGCACACGGTAGCGAAAGAAAACATAGGGAGAAGTAGACCACTGAATGCGTTCAAAAGCAGAAGAGAAGAAGAAGAAAAAAAAATCGTTTAAAATTTTCATTCCAAGCCAAAGCACATTTTTAAAGAGGCTTCGGCCCGACATTTCTCAATTTCCTTTTCCTTTCATTTTTCTTTACTCGTAACTTTCCCTTTCTCTCTCTCTCTCTTTCTCTTTTGCCTTGTTTTGAATTAATTACTCCCAACCGAACTTTTCGGACTCAATAACATCTGTGCGGAGATTGCTAAATTAAGATCTGCAGCCAGCAAAGGCAGAGGGAGAACTTCTGTAACAAAACTAGGAAAGAGAGAGGGAAAAAAGAAAGATGGAAAGAAAGAAAATAAGAAGAAAAAAAATGTATAAATAGAGCCGGACCATTTAAGGAACGATGATAATAATAAATTGAGAAAAAGCGGAAGGACTTTTCGGAGGTATAAAAATAAAATGTATAAAGCGGATAAAAAGAAATTGCTGGGCCCTGCTTTCTTATCGCAGATATATAGATAAATGTGAACGGAGATGATTCGTTTGAAAAGTGGTGCAGTGTTATCACTGGCTAGCAATTCGATGATGGATTGAAAATGTGATCGATTTGGTTATTGGTGTAAGTTATTTTGCTACCCAAAAATAGTTTTTTTTAAAGGTAAGTAACGATCAATAAAAAAAAAGAGTAGCTTCATTTTCATATACGTTCAAATGTGTAAACTTATTTGAGCACGACAAGTACAATAATTTATGCTAAATAATAATTCATTACATAATCGTATATTTTTATTATTTAGAATTAGGATTATGAATTTACCTTAATCACTGAAAAGCTATTTTGCTATTCTGTTTGTACAAAGTATCTTTAAGAAACTTACTTTAAAAAAATTACTTCTTGTCTGAAATAAATATCATTTTAATATCAGTTACGATATTTTATAGGGGGGAAATACCATAAAACTATATTTCTTTACATAAATGGTCTACTTCTTGTTATATTTCACAAAATTAAACACTTAAACCTTTAAAGATCTCTCTCTCTCAAATATTTTTTTAAAAAATGTTCTGATTCAGGACGTTTTAACACAAGCATTTTTTTGTATAAGCCCCCTGATGGCTTGGAGTTATTTTTAGACCAAAATAAAATATAAAACTAAACATAACCAAAGATCTCTATAAACATTTGTATGAATTAATTGGAGATGCCCTAAAGAATCAATTTACATTTAAAAACTAATCAATGTGTACTTATTTTATAAATTATTCATAAATGGAAATAATCAAAGTAATGTTTATCAATGTATTTTTAAAGTAAAGCATATACAGTTTTGTTAAACGACAAGTAATAAGCAATCTTTTTAAAAGTAAGCTTTAGTAGCAAATGAGATTTGAATTTTTGTATTCTTAGTTCATTTCCACTTTAAAATTGAAATAAATTTTATTTGTTAATACAATATTAGCAATATTCATAAAAAAAGATGTATAAATTTAATTGATTTTGTATTTCTTTAAAAAAAATTCTTATCCACATTACTTAAATGTGCGTGTTTTATATAACTATTGAAAAAAATAACCAAAAACAAATGCGATTTTATTCAAACCATTGAAAATTTAAATTGATCCCAAATGGTGATTTAGTAAAATTAATCAAACAGTTTTCAGCAAGTATAACGTATCCTTATTTGATTAAGTAATGTTTTTGAACTAAATATTAAGAAGATGACATATGAAATTACGTTAAAATTTTAGTAGAAATGCAGTTATAACACTAAAAATTCTTTATTACTTCAAGTATGACGTAGATGCATTTAATTACATAGAATAAGACTGAACATAGACTTCATGGGAATCAAAACTTTTAAAACTGTCTGTCTCAAACGTAGACAACATTGAATGCGTGTGTGTAGTGTAATATTAAACCATTAGATATCTTCAATTATCTACGAAGTCAGTAATAATTATTTTCACCGTATATGAAGGGAGCCAGCTTAAAAATTAGACCAGTACCAAATTTTATATTTTAAATGTAAAATGGGGGGGATAGCTTCTACTATCTCTAAAAATATTATTTTTGAAACTAAATTCAAATATATTTAACGCCACTTTTCGGTCATTAATAATCTCCTCATTATATTATAAGAAATTTTATCAATAGATAGTTAATTTTTAGTTTTTACACAGATAATAAGAAATTATTATCATCAATTAATGTAAAGGCTCCTGATAAGAACTAGGAATTATTCATGATTTCTAAGCATATATCCCCTTCGAGGAGGTTATCACTTCCAAATTAAACTCCAAAATAGTTGCTGTTTCAAAGCTGGTATTGTATCAGTAATGATAATCATCAAGGAGTTTCCGTAATTTAGGCTCCTTCCAAAAATTTGTAATCCCATTTTATAAAAACAAATACGTGTTGAAAAAAGAATAGTTAGCGAATGCCAAGTTTCAGCCTAGTAATTCTTATGCATAATTATTTTCTCAATAACACTAAAATGACCATGTTGGGATTATGTTAGTGTTTTTGAGAAAAGTATTATAATTCTAAACGAATTAAAACATGTTTTTGTTTCTTATTTCTAGAATATAATTAGTTTCCTTTTTAGTCAACCAGATACTTTTGCTACGAAGTATCATGTACAAATGATGAATTCTAACGCAGGATATACACGAAACATAAACATCAGGAATTAAAGAGTAACATTGCAAGATTAATAATACTTTCCATTGGACCTAGATATAAAATCCATTCTGACTGGAAAAAAAGTAATTTTAAGAAAAAGTAAAAGTAATTTTACTTGTCTGCCTTGATTCCTTAATAGACAGAGAGAAATAGATTAAAATAACAGAAGTATATCTCATTGCCATTCTTCCTTCAGGAATGCTTGAAAAAGTTGTTCAAAGCATTTATAGATTTTATATCACTCACCAAATCAGCAAAGGGAGGTCTATCACCCTTTTAAAATAACCTTATTGTAGTATCACTATTGTTAACCGTAACTGAGATTTTCCCTATCGTAACTTTTATGGATTCCTCCGGTATCTCGGAATCCAGCTACTTCATACGTACCAAGAAGTCCTGTGGATTTAGCTATGGAGAGTGAGATGGCCAACACATTATATAGAATTGGTTGTGCTCTTAATCTCTCATTTTCAAATGCCTTTTTTAATGCCAGAAATTCTCATTTCACATAAATCACAGTCGTAAATATCATTTCATCATCTAATCTTCTGTTTTTGCCGTAAACTTTATGCGACTGTCCTTAAAAATAGATTGCGAACGGACAGACTAGTTTTTATGGCAAATATTGTATGTTTTTCCATACTGAAAATAGATTTCCATGGTGAATACATTTGAAAAACTGCATTTATAAGCCGTAAAGAATTTTGTACTGATATTGACAGTTTAGAAAAGTGGTAAAGATAGTGAGCTGAATTTATTAATTAAGACACCTATATCATACCTGCATTGAGTAACAGGAGTCAGTTCAGAAATACTTTCAAATAGTTTAGGATTCAAATTATCATGCACTGCTCTACTAAGAACTCGAACTTGATTGGTTCCAATAAGATGAGTAATTAGTTATTATATGAATCATTAGATTCTGACGCGAATAAGGTATATCCATTGGGAAAGTAGGTTAAAGAGATAATATGTGATTAATTGTGATTTGAAAAAAGTAGTTGTTTATCATTATAATGTGACTTTCTATTCTTTTGACTATTTATTAGAGACTGTTATATATGACTTATAATGGAAGGGAAAGGAAGGAAAATAACGGGGCACTACAAAATTCGTATTGCTTAATTTTTAACTGTGGATTCTTATTTTTTCCGTCCGAAGATTTTCCCAGAGAAGACATTTCAGTACAGTTGTGATGTTGAGCTGTTCGCGAATTTCTCTTCACTAACCTCGGGGAATTTTGGAAAATTACAATTCCTTGCCAACCAGATGAAACGTTACTAGATAAATTAGATGAAGAAGAAAGGAGATATGAATTAGATATAGTGATATGCAATTGAAGTAGAATTGAAAGGAAAGAGAAGGGAGGTAGATAATAATGACAAGCTGATAAATGTTTGTAAATTGGAGTGAATTATTGTAATCAAACGCTTGAATTAAAGTTAGTTGAAAGTGACTCCTGTTAAGAATAATAGGACTCAAGCTTGTTATAATCAAGAAGTCTTTGAATCAGAATGAGTGATTTGGTAAGCTAAGACTTTATTATTTGAACATAAACTAGGATTAATTGAGTTTAGGATTCGAGAAAGAGCAATCTTGCATATTCTTTAATAGATAATAGTGTTGACTTTCTCTTATCTATTTTCGATTAAAGTTTGGAACTTATTTACTATTTAATTAGACTTTAAGAGGGCTGTAGATTTAAATAATGAAGGAAGGCCATCAAATAGATTTTAGAAATACTGTGTTACTTAGAGAGAGATATATATATATATATGAGCATATATATATATATATATGGAGTATATATAGAGTGTATGTATGTATTATATAGACATATATTATATATATATATATATATATACTACCATATGCAATTTACAAGATTCAATTTCATGGGGCACCTGAAAAATAAACTGTATCACAAATTTAGTCAGTTCTTTAAAAATTTTGATCGGATATATATATATATATATATCCGATCAAATATATATCATATACATATGGATATATATATATATATATATATCATATGATTTATATAACTGATTTTTTTTCTTTGTTAATATCAGTTCTTTCAATAAGCGCTTATAACTTTCGAAAGTATTTACAACAATTTTCTCTTACAAATAATACTTTTAGATCTTAGATTTAGTCTGCTCTCTAAAAATTTAAATCTGATATGTGATTCATGATTTGATTCTTTTCTAATTACTATCAATTCTTTCATTAGAGCATCGTTGTATAAATTCCGAAAGTATTTAGACACTCTCAGACATTTTAATTCTGTATAAAAATCTTATCAAATGAGTTTGAAGAATTATTTCGTTACTCATAAGGAAACTATTAAGATATATGGTAGAATTCAGCTTTGTAATAAAAAGTGCCCATGCTGTAGGTACATTTTTGACAGAATATGTTGGCCCTTTTTTTAAAATTTTTTTTATTCAGTATGAATTCATTTAGAAAACTTAATTTAAAACCTGCTACATAAACCAGACATAATATATCAATGAAGAAAAATTCCGAAGCTTCTAGATTTCCTTCGCTACTTATGATTTAAAATTATAAGACCTCTCTCACTAACGAATACTTAAAAAGCATCATTTGAGTGATCATTAATCCGAATATCATATGGCTCTATCTCTCTCTAGGTTTGCATTTTTATGGAAATTCATAAGCTGATGAAATTCGTAAACGTTTTTCTTCCGCAAATACTTGCATTTTTGCATTCCTTTTACTCACGCAGTTCGTCTTCGACTTCTAAATGAACGACGACTGAAAAATTTCTTTTCTCGGTTGTTATATTAAAGAAAAGGAGAAAATAAACAAAAAAACTCGAACATTTCCGCTTCGTCTGTGCACTACCTTTCCGCGGCACGCCGGCGTCAACAAATGAGGATATTATGCATAAAACCCCCAAACAAATCTCGATTCGTCTCACTGTGCACCTGAAAGAGAACAGGATGGAACGTACCCCCTATTCCTCTCTCTATCTCTGTCTACAACTTCAAAAAGAGAGGAAGAGGAGGATGGAAGGACAGAACGAGAGAGAAAATTTTCGCTGGTGTAGAGGGAGGGAGTCGGCGGCTTCAGAAGGGAGTTAGATAGGGAGGGAGGGGAGGGCACTGGAAGAAGGTTCGGTTGCCATTCCGGGTGGCTAAGTTTTCTTTCGGTGCGGCTCGTTCCTCATTACTTTGACCAATGATGCGTGGATGTCAATTCCATTCGGCGGTGGCAACAGTCGGGACGTCACGTGCAAGGCGTGCACAGATGCCGTGTGCGCTGTGCACGCACCGATGCACGCACGAAAAGGGGTTGTCGAGAGGGTGGGTTGGAGTGGATACGGATGGCGCTGAGTTACTGACTTCGAATCTTCTCTTAGTTCAGGGCTTTTCCTTCGCATCGGCGACCTGTTGGAATTTACTTTCTTGGTTTGAGGGAGAAATTATGGTTAAGGGTGTATGTAGTTATGGGGATCGAATACGAATAAGTCAATAATTTGAAGCTTCGTTTGTTCGTCAATGGGAGTGTGGCATCAAGTCATTTGGAGAGGGAGGAGAGTATGTTTAGTTCGGGGTTTGGAGTAATTGATATGCTGGAAAATTCGAAATATGCATCTTAAATATAGGACGAGAGAGATAAGTGAAAATATCTGCTACAGATGGTATCTGGCTCGAATTTTTTCCTGGTGTAAAGAGCGGATCTCTCTTTCCTTCATCTTGTGAGATAATTTGAATGATCTGTGTAGAAAGGTACAAGGATCATGTTGCGTAATGTGAAATTATTTATCTTGAAATTTTAAGAAGAAAAGGCCGGAAGGAATTCCTACCAGTACATTTAAACACATAAGCACCCGAGCATATATATGATAAACCAGAAAAAAAACTATATAGAAAAGGGTACAGGCTGTATATCAGAAGTGATACGAAAAATTCTTTTTAAATTTGGAATGTAATTTCTGTGATTATTCTCAAATGCGAATGTATTGTTAAGATTTTACAGTAAATCTAAGGTAAAAGAGAGAAAAATTATTGCTTTCACAAGGTGATGAGTGCTTTTTTTTCTATTATAGGCTATTAGAATAATTTATTTATTTTGAAGCCACAAATAAATGCGCAAATGTCATGAGTTTCTCGATGTTTCTGAGCAATTCTTTGAATTTCATAGCTTTCAGATTTTATAGTTTCTATTATTGAAACAGCTCTCTAGTAAAATAATTTTAAAAAAGAACAATAATTTATCTTTCTACGTAGATTTCTCTTCAGATTCTTAAATGTAATAAAGAATCGTTAAGTTAGACACAAAGAAGAAATGTATTGATCCAGTAATTTCTTCTAAACATTTAAATTTATTTTTGAGTTTAATGGAGCCATAATTAGAAAAGAGAAATTATTCGCAAGGTAAAGTTTCTTCCATTACATTTTTAAGACTAGTGTAAGAAATATTTTCGTAACTTTTCAAATATAATAATTACTTAATATTGAATTCTTACATATTTCTGTAATTTTCCTTGACAATAGGACTCAGCCGGATGATAAGTCTCGATATTACATTTCAATTACGTCTTATTCTAAAGTAAGCCAAATTTAAGATCATTAATTTGACGAACGTGTTTAATAAATTCATCGCAACACAGGAGTGTTACACTAAATTATAAAAAAATAATAATGTATAACTAAGTTTGAACAAATACATTTTTGCTTAGACGAGTAGTAAATAAATATTTAAATTGAATATAAGTATGATAGATATGTAAACTTAAGAACATGAAATAAGTGTTAGATTACATGTAAGATATGATTAGACATTCCCTGAGAAAATAAGTTCTAAGGTGACCTTTTCAGCGAAAACATTATGTAAGATGACGGTATTTTTTTTTGAAGAAACCTGATATTGAAATTAATTTTGTGTAACTCATTTCAAACAGTAACTTTATATTGAAATTAAATTTTGGAAAAGTAAGCTATTGACAACATGTGTTTGATTTTAAATTTTTGGAAGCAGGAATATATCCAGTCGTATCCCCCCCCCCCCTTTTCACGCAACCCTTCGCCAGATAAAATCTTTTTATCTATTTATACATTCGATACGATTCGAGAAAAGCTGTACAAAAATTACTAAAGAAAAGAAGGGGGAAATAAATTTCAGCATGCGGGGGAACACCCGTCTATTGTACTACGAATCGGCTTATTTTGAGAGGATTAAAAAATAAATAAGTAAATCAAAAGAAAAGAGAGCGGTCTGAATTTTGGATCGTTTTACAGGCGGAGGACCTTCTTTTGTTGAGAGGCAAGCTTACAAACCCCATACCATGGAGAAAGATTAAACGAGAGCCGAGAAAGGTCCGAAAACTTTGTCTTGTTTTTTTAATTACAGTTTCTATTTCCGAAGTTCCACGGCGTGTCGAAGAGAAGAGGATTACCGTTTGAAACTTTGGCAATAGTGAGGTCAAGTTTTCGAACTCGGTTTTGCTTTTGTTGTACTTGACTCTCTCCCCCCTTCCTTTGGTGATGGAGGTCTTAATGCTACCGGGTAGGGAATTGAAAATCCCTTAGGGATTTCTGCGGGGAAGGGGCAGTTTAATTCCATCAAAGTACTATTTCATACTGTTAAAATTTCATTGAAAAAGACTGTTGGAGAGAGAGAAGGGATTTCTAGATTTTTGGTTTCAGTATGTCTCTCGAGGGAGTTTTTTATCAATAATAGAGCAGTAATGTTTATCGAGTTTAAATTAATTCTGCTTTGTTTATAATTTTTTAAGGTCTTAAAGATACAGATTTTAATAAAATATTACCTCATATATTATTCCTCTCATGAGATCCTCCTCCTAAAATGACTCTATAAAGCTGAAACTAAATAATATTTATCTTAGGTAATATGTATTAATTTCAGATGATAATTTTTATTTAGAATTAATTTTACAAAGCGCTATTCTATTATCATTTGAAGCATATTGTTTCAAATACCTTAATTTCTTGCATTTGTCTTTCACTGTTTAAAATATGTATATATTTATACAACTTATTTTTAATTTATAAAATTTATGCAAATATATACATGAATTTTTTGAGTATTGGTTGAGTATTTATTTTTGTAACTTGTATAAATGTTCGAGGGTTGTGCAAAAAGTACTTGTATATGAAGACAGATGGCATCATTAAGGTAAATTCTTATTACCATTGGTTGCTGTCATCTATTAAATGGAATCAAAATACATTCGACGCTGATTCATTAGTTAGTTTTGATTTGGTAATCATTTGCTGCCGCGTCGAGTTGCCGACGCCATTTTGAATCGAGTTATCAACTTCAATGATAAATAGACTCATCGTTATACACCGGAAATGAAACAATAATCAAAACAATGGGTTGCTTTCGATGAATCTGCTCTAAAGAAGGCGAGGATGATCTCATGGGCGAGAAAAGTAATGATGAAGAATTTTTTTAGTGCGAAAGGTATCATGGTCACGAATACGAGCAACTGAGACAAAGACAAATGACTTGTGAGTCATGATGCTTACTAAAAAAAAAAAAAAACTTTTTGGTGTTACAAGCGCCTCCTTTTCAATTTTCTAAGAACTAACTGAACAACGCCTCTTATATTCAGATTTTAAACGAATTGATTTCAACCATTTTTGTTCTTTATATAGTTTATGGTTTTCTTAATTTAACTATAAGTTTGTGTACAAATATAAAAAACACATTTAGAAATTCGATGCTATAGTATTCCTGCCTCGCGGCTCAAACCTTAAAGCCCCAAAAGAGATACTTGTTTTAAGAACAAGATCCTTTTTTCATATTCAATCAGATTTAAATCTTCAATTAATTCTAGAACCTCAGTAATCACGCGATCTTGGTCGTGAGCATCTTGACTTGTCTAGATGTTCAATTGGGTTCGAATTCTGGTTCTGCTGAAGATCCGATGAATAGAATAAGTAGAGCAGTTCTCAGTAAAGTAAATTGAGTAGCTTGATATAGAAACTATGAGAGTTGTAATGTACCCGCTCCACAGATATTAAGGTTAGGAGCCATTGAGACCCAATAACTAATCAGACGAGTCATTCTAATAAAATTCCATCTAACCTTGAGATTTCTCAAAAATTAACTTGCATTACCAATGTTAAAATAGTCGTACCCTGACCGGCGTTGTTTTCGTCGAGTCGTGGGTGCGAGCCCTGATGCCATTAAAGACTTGCCGTGTAGCGGGGCAGATGCACTTTAAATCTGGTAGAGGTTCTAATTCCTCTCTTTGTTGAGGTGTCAATGTTTGGAGATCGAAAGGCCTGTTCAGGTGTCATTTGACCGAGGTTCAAAATTATAAGGTCCGTTGCCAATAGCCCTCGCGTTGCTTCTTAGTGCAACGTTAATAAGCAATCACAATTAGAATCACATAGCCACACCTTTAATAAAGATTATTCAGCAAAACTGGATTCGAATCAGGAATAAACTCAAAGAAGTAGTGGATTTGCTAATTCAGCTAAAAAAAATCCGCTATTTCCTCTTATCGCTAATCTCTCCAGTATCTCTCTATCTTCTTCCTCCAATTTTTTGGGTATTTCCTATTCAGTGTACTTTTTATACAGTAATGATAATTTACATATATAAATGTTCTTAACTGAAGCAACTGAACAAAGTACCCCAAAAAGTTCGTTGAAGGGAAAAGTAAGTGCGAACCCATTACAGAATGGGGTGCAACTCAGATAATTGTTCTTCTCATGTCATTATGGTTGAAAATCCCAACGTTTGTCGTCAATATTCCTCATGTGGCTTCTTCTTATGATGTTATTTCAGATCAAGCAGTAAAATATTTAGGTTTATTAATTTCATACAGTTCTGATTCTTCTATTATATTTTGGTTTAGCATTTGATTTTTACGCGAATAAATTCCACTCTTGTATCTGTATTGAATGCTTTTTTCTTTCAAAATATAATTCATTGGTGCAGCTTCACTTCTTATATAACTATCCTATTTGTTAGTTTAAATTTGCTAGGAGTAAATTTGGCTTAAATATCAATTTCAAATTATCTCTTAAATATAAGAATTTTTTTAAATTTTAGAAAGGGAGATATATTTTGAGATTGTATGGCCACTATTTTAACACTTAAGTATTTTCTTTCCGTCTCAATGGTTGGTCTATTTCTAAATATTAGGGATTTTTTAGGAAGAAGAACATATCAATGCCATGGTAAGCGAGTGGTTATTGTCGTAAGTATATGACTATAAATATTTGAGTCGATTTGCATATTCGAGTAATGATTACACTAAACCTCTGCCACGTAGAAGATCCCATGTATGTTAAATTGGTCAGAATTCAAGGTCATCGCGTTAGCAAGTTATATATATGGATAGTGGGATGCCTGCTCAGATGTCTTCTTCGTCATCTGACTGCGGTTCGAAATTATGAAATGTATTGACTGTGGTTCACTGTTCTTTGAGTCGGAAATAAGGAAGCTATTGGATGTGTTTAGTAAACAAACAAAGAAGGAGATATATTTTTTTATAATATTGACACATTTGGCTAGCACGAATAAAATAAGCTCAATGTAAAAAATAATTTTAAAAATATGAACAAAAAAATTTATCCAATTCCCTTATGGTTAGAAATTTATGTATACTGGCTTTTTTGAAAGGGAAAAAAATAGACACTTCAAGTTCAAAATAGAAAAACTTATTTAAATCGTATTTTATATAGATAATTTTTATCTTGTCCAAAATTAATAAAGTATTGAACAATGATTACAATTTTCCTCAAACTTAATTCGGTATGAATTAAGGCAGGATGAAACTGAATTAAAACTTTTTAAAGTTAAAATATCTGTATCCAAGGGCTTTTTTCAGCAGTGAAATTCACTATTACTAACATATCCTTTGAACATGAAAGAAAAACATTTCACAAGATGTGATCAGTTTAAAATAGCGAAAATGTTTGATCTTGAATTTAATGATACGATAGCGAATTTATGAAATTTAGGCATGAAAGAATATTATTATATTATATCTGTAAAACAAAAGAAAAATTTCTACTATTCTTTAAACTAGTCTATTTTTCCATTATCTTTTCACATACTCACACAATTTTTTATTTTTTGTAAGAACATCTTTCTCTCGATATGTTTAAATTTATTCAATATTTACTAAAAACTTAATTTAAAAACATCTAAATCACAATTTTTCAAAATGTATCTCTAACAAACTGAATTTGCACATTTCAAAACATTCTCATGAAAAAAGAAGGTATGATGAGGATTTTCGAGTACATGCATAAGTGTGTGTCTCTTTAAGAATATAATTTAAGATTTTAATTATATTCGCACAGAGCTTGTAAAATATTGAAAATTTTAATAGCAGCACTTGGGATTTCATAAAAATTTTTTTTGTTCGCTTTAATTTTTAAATTTTATAAATCTTATTGCTCATGTTTTTAAGAGAAAAAAAATCTATGTTCAGGTCTGTCGAAACAATACAAAAATATCTATATTGAATTTCGTACAAAAAATTCTATAGGTATTTTTTTCATTTATAAGAAAATACATTTAAGCTTTACTGCTACTGAAGTCGGTTTTATAATCATATAATTTCAAATATTCTGGTAAAATCATTAAAAATTGTAATATGTAGTAAATATTCATTATAAATAGCATTTTAACTTAAATACAAATCATGAGATTATTAAGTGTTTCAATTCCTTAGCATTATACGAGTAGATCCTTTGAAAACCAAGACCATATATTCTTTGAACAATTTCCCCTGAGATAACTAACCTAAAAAGTAATACAAAACAATATATACAACCATTTTTTTTAAGTTAAAAAAATACACAATCTTTGACCAGTCCATTATAATGGGCATTGGGTCTTAATCTAGAAAAAATACGAGTTACTGATTAAATATATGCATAATTTCATTCTTCAAACATATAAAACTGTATATTAGCTATTTTTAATGCAAAAAAAGTGTATAAAAGTATAAAACTATATCCAAACTGCTAACGTACCTTCAATTGTTACTATCTTTTTGTCCGCCATTTTTAAATGCTTGTGGAACGAGGATCTTGACAAATAATTTCAAGTTTTGCTAAATAGATGATTGCACTGGACTGTCCAAAATAATAAAGTGTCTGATATTAGGATATAAAACTGTAAAATATTAATCCACATTTAAAATAAAAATGTTCTATAGAATAGACGTTAGGCCTCAAGAGGATATGAAGCTAAATTCATTTTTCAAAAATGAGTATTAATGTTTAAGTTACTTATTTAAAGTAATTTTGTTGTACAAGAGGTTCATTTCATGTATTAGGAAACACTTTAAAAATAATTAGTATAAAATGAATCAAAAACAAACGATTTCCTTTTCACATTACTCTAGCATTATTTATTACTCATTACTTGCCTTTGAAAAGTTCTCTGATAACTCCACTTTTACACTCTGGTTCTTTTTAATTCGCTATCAGAACAATTCTAGTGACAATACTTGAGAAATCTGTCTGTACAAAAACACAAGCTATTTAGTTTTCACTCCTTTTAAATATTAAATAGCTTTATTAAAATTTCAGATAAATGCCATTCATTACAAAGCATATTTTATAGCCTGATAAATTTCAACCGGAAATCATTTTTTATTTCTATATTCTACCTTTTAATATACCTTGCCTCACAATTTATAATTGAAATTGCTATTTCCAAGTTATTCCATATATGAAAAGTATTCCTTGCTAATTTAATAACAATAAATAGAAAATGTCTTCGTTTTTTTCCTTCAATAGTAGTTAATAAAATTTTACTAATTTAATGCTCGTATCAAAAAGACCATATATAATTA
The DNA here is from genome assembly GCA_019974015.1 of Nephila pilipes. Lineage (NCBI taxonomy): Eukaryota > Metazoa > Arthropoda > Arachnida > Araneae > Nephilidae > Nephila > Nephila pilipes. The sequence goes on along the minus strand of BMAW01129644.1, from coordinate 451,841 downwards.
CCACCGGTAAACTAATCTTAGGACATAATTTGAGTTGATTTTATAACACACGAAATGTATAATTTGTTTTAAAATTGTTAAGGTTACAAATTACTCAAATACATTACTAATTGCTACAGTTCTTGTTATTTTCAATCGCCTAAATAGCAGTATATGTTAAAAAATTCAATATTTATCATTGAACAATTTCACGTCACCTTAGTTGGATTTCTTTGTTTCGAATGAATAGTTCGGCGCATGCGCTGGTCTACTTTTCACCTACGTAAACATTCGGCAAGCGCGTGAAGCGACCTGCTGCCGCTGCGCTTGTGTAAATTCAATACGCCTTCGCCTCTCACAGATAGGGAATCTCTATATTTTTTTAGTCAAATGTCCCTCTCTCTCCTAAAAAGCTTTTACAAAATTTGAAAAGCGAGGGAAAGAAAAGAGGGAAAAAAATAGATCGTCCAAACTTCTCTTCTTACACATTGAAGAAGTGCGTATTCAAAACGGACCTTCTATATGAGGATTAGCTAGAATATATCTATATTGATTTTACTTCTTTTTATTTGCCTTGGATCAACCTGTTTTGTCGCAGTGGGTTTTTCTCCTTCTCTCCCGAAGATATTTTTTTTCTATTACCACGCGACTCTACTATCTAGCCTTGCACCCCTTTTTCTACGGGCAAAAAAAAATTTCTTCAGTTGACTAAAATCGTCTAAATTCACCCCCTTTTTTATTATTATTCCTTTTTTCGCCCATATTCCATCAGCACCTTATTTCTGAGAGCTTTAACTCTTGTGAAAGCTTGCATATATTCTGGGGGACCTTCTGTTAGGAGGAGAGATCCGGTAGGCCCCACTGTGCAAAGTTTTATATGAAAAATATATATTTTTTTTTATTCTTATTCCACCACCTCCTCTCTTCTTTCGTCATCATCTTTTCCTACTTCCCTTTTGCTTCAAAATTCCCTATTCAAAGTAGGGAAAAACTCTATTTCGCATAGACGTTATCCCTCCGCCCTCTTCAACACCTCCCTCTTATCTCATTTTGGGAAGCATTCGAAAAGGATAGAGACCCAGTTTATTTTTTCGAACACAGAGACGGTAAGAAGAAACTTCGAATTTTTGAAATCTTCAGGGGCCTGAAGAGGAAAGGAAAAAAAATCGTTTTTCTGTAGTATTTTTTATAATATTACTTTTTGGAGATATGGTTATATGCTTTATATTTTTTCCACACCTGACTTTAGGTATTCGTCTATGCATAAACATATACATACGCGTGATTTCTTGGTACAGTTAATGGATTTTTCTTCCACATTTTATTCGGCCAGATTGGGACAGTTTAGGAATTGAAGTTCAACAGTTCTTTTAGAAAGAGTTTTTTTCCGCTTTCTTCTTCGCCTTAACTATATATGCGTTGTGCATTTTGTGGATAACGGAAGTGACTATCCAATTTCTCAAAGAAATTTATTTATTCGCACAGCTTGGAGTTAAGAAGGACAACTGGAAATTTTCGTTTAAAAAGGCATTCCACGGATATGATAAGAGCTTCGGAAAAGGTATTCGTTGAATCTAGAGAAACGTCTCGAAAATTTTCTTCGAAGATTGTATTGCCAATCATTTATATCCGGAATTTATTTTTTTTTCTTCAGTTTATTGCTTATTTATCTCAGCAATTTCATTCGAAAATTGAATTAATCTGAGTAAATAAAAGCTTTTTGAAATGAATACTTCGTGTGAAACTTTTCTGATGCAAATAAATAAATAAGCACTTTACCTAATCGATAGGAAACATATATAGAGAAGTAGCCGTAGCTAAAAGATTCAATTTAACTAAAAATATTTTTTTCAATTAACGCTCGCATTCATACTTCTTTTGGGAAGAAGAGGGGAGGGGCTTCTCGAGTTAGTCTAGAACCATTTCTTGCAAGAAAGCTCGCTTGAGTGAAAGTAACGCTCATAATACGAATTAAAAAATTAAATTAAGAGATGATTATATAATATTACAGTTCAGGCCTCTTAAATGACAATCATAGAGTCGGGCTATTTATTGGATAATGAATTAGGTCGGTTAAACTACATCATACTTAATGCAGTACATACAATCTCACAAAATGAATGGAAAGAAGGAATATAGAAGCAGTTACTTCGCTTTTGTTTTTTATTTGTTTATTCAACTACTATTTTTGTCCGACACAAAGTTTGCTAATCACAGCTAATATATTTCGCGATTTTGTACCCCAATCAAATCACGAAGTTTATTCCTAAAATTTTCCTATCCTGAGGTAGCTCTCTGATTGCATCTAAGGGTGATGTTCATAAACAATCCATCAATCAATTTAACATGAGGATTTTGGACTCCCATATAGTATGCATCAAACTTGCTACAGGATCTTTAATAGAATCAGGTCTGGAACGTATTTCAATTCAAACAACGGAGGGTACTAGCTCTCGACCGTAATTACTTAGCTACTGTTGCCTATATTGCACAGGATAGTATTTAACAGTATTTTTTTTTTTTTTAGTATTTAGGCATTGGAATATTCCAAATACTCTTATGAATTTCAATTTTACTTCAGTTGATTAATTTGATACAATTTTATTATGATCTATTAATTCTACTTCCCCCAGCAAATCCACGTTCATTCCCTGAAGTTGTTTATGCAAATATGATAAGGACCGAAGTGAACTGACTTTTCTTGCTTTTCATATATTGGCATTCTTAGACGCATGTAAAGGGAATGGTTAATCGTATTTCGTCGTGTAAGGAAAATATGCACCTAAATTATGAAACGGATTTAGCTTAGAATAAATACATCGAAACTAAATGTAGATTCTCCAGTTCTTGCTTTAATTAAATTTCCACTTGTACTTTATTTCTAATTCTTTAAATTTGTTTTTCTGTTTAAAACTGAGGCTTACATTTTTTTGCATTTCAAATTAATATATTTTGAGATTATTAAGTTGAATAAGAAAATACATATCCTATTTTCTAATATCCACTTGTATGAATGTCTGGATCATTCGAACTCTAAAATTATTTTAATTTAAAATAAAATTAGACTTTGTATCTTTTTTATTGGGGTATATATAAATTGTTTAATTTTTCATATTAAGTTTCTAAAAAGCTGCACTGAAGACGAAGAGCCCATGGCTCGATTGAAGAATCGCTGGTCATGTGTTCGAGACCAAGACTCCTACGGTCTTGTATTAATTACCACTGTAACATTTTAAGCGAAACAGTTCTATACTGTAGCGTTCTATATAATTTAGTTTCAGTTAATTAATATTTCAATTAATTTTCACCAATCATTTATCATTAAGAGGGGATAAAAATTTCATATATTAAGTTACACAGTTACCGAGTAGATATTATTTATTTTTGACATTCAACAGCGTCCATTTTGGGATGCTGGGCTATTCGCGATTTACTCGTTACGAACCGTGGGGACTTTTAATAAGATCGATTGCAATTTTTTTTCATTCAAAATGAAACGTGATTGTGTTAATTATATGCAGGTCAAAATAAAGTGAAGTGATTGAGATATGATGATTTATAAATAAGAGGAAATTGAGAAGAAGTATAGTGGGTAGAGAATGTTATTATCTGGAGAAAACGACAACTGTTGATTAGAAAATTGTAGCGATCATAAGGACTGGACGTAGCAATTTAAAAGGACTGTCAGGAGATTAGAACAGAGGCCTCGGTTAGATAACTTAATTCCAATTATAATTAGAACTGTTAGTTAGAAATGAAAACCGGTGAGAGCTTTTTAAATTCTAGGTATTGATAATGAATAATTTCGCTCGAGTTTTCTTAGATTGTTTTCATGCCTCTTAAGGTCTCTTCACGACTACCGTTACAACATTACAACACATATATTCCTTAATTGAATAAAAACAGACAAATAAAAACTGAAAAAAAAAAAAAAAAAAACCTAGATGATAATCAGATTAACTTTAGTTTAAATCCCAAGTCGGCTGACCTAGATTGGTAAAGATAGCTACTATATATTAAAACATAATGGATATATAAAAATAAATGTTTTGAAGTTATTTTAGTTACTAGCAAATGATTCGTGTGTTTACGAATATTCTATAAATTATCCGAATTAAAATTTTTAGAAAATTAGTCTTGTTTTACTTTTTAGCTAATGCAATACTTTGCATTGACAATTTAACGCAGTCTTTTTCTCAACCTTTCAGTTATAATATTCGGTTGCGGTATTTTGATTGGTAGATAAGCGGATTTGTAACTGTCGGGTCGTGGATTTGCGTCTCTTCCTGTCAAAGCATGTCACGTAGAAAGACTGTTAAATCTGTCAAGAGGCTCGAAATCCCTTCACGCTGATATAGATGCGGAGAAGTTGGTTCATTGGTTTCTTTAACGTCGCACTAGAAGCAACACGAGGTCTATTGGCGACGGACCTCGTAATTTTGAACCTCGGTCAAGTGACGAATGAATGTAGAGAATTGTGTCAATCTAGTCACCTGGAAATGAAACAAAATTGCGTAGTTTTAGAGGAATATTGAGCCAGACAGAAATTAGCAACGTAACATGTTAAAAAAAACAAGCTATAAAAGAATAAGCTTTTAAGAACGTGATAATCGAGTGGTCACGGTCGCCATCACGTGGCTGACATTCTTTCCGTCGAATTGTGCGCTCGTGTCCTGATTCCACTAAAGACTCCCAATGCAACACTGCTGATATACGTTAAAACTGTAGAAGCTCCAAGTCCTTCCATCGACAGGGTGTGAAAGTACGGACATTGCAGCTTTTTTTTTCTCGCTAAAAATTGTTAGATCTCAATAACACTTATTCTAATTAAAAAAAAAATTGTAGAACTTATATTCTTTTCCTGTCAGTATTTTCACTTATTTTCTACATTTTTTTTTAAAAAAATATTTTACTTACTGAATGCATTGCCATGTGTTATGCAACGTTAAGCCTTTTTCTTCCCAATGATTTTGCCTGGTCAAGAAATCAAAATACAAAGAGACCAATCTGATATTAAGATATTTTTCTAAATAATCATATATGCCTATTTGTATCAGGTTGTATAATTTTTAATATATTCTCTCTCTTCATAAATAATTTATTTATTATTACAAAAAAGTGATATTATTTAAATTCTTCTTTGGTACTAATTAAAGATGATCTAACAGCACTGAAATATAAAAAAAATTATTATTCATTATTTAGTTAAATACTATATTAAAAGGATATGAAAAATGTTCATTGTTTTATAATATGCATAAATTTTCTGATTTCAGAGAAATTAAATTTGCACAATAACATTAAATTTTTAAATAAACGACTATCGACGTTTGAAATATGGCTAATCAAAAACTTTGAAATCACTGCATTTATCTATTTTAGTCTAATTTATTTTACTTTTGAAGGGAAAAACAATAAAAAATTATGAAAAATATTAAATAAATTGTTTCTAAGTATTTAAAAAATAGTTGTAAACTCTACAAGAAATGGAGCAATGTTTTCAAACATGTAATGATAAACTCTACATCCTAATATTACTTTCAAGGGACCGGAGAAAAACAACCAGAATGCAAACCATTTTTGTGGTGTGTGAGTGTGAAAGGAAGTACACGGCACCTTCTCTTTCTATAGAAAGGAGAAAATCCGTATTAATCTTTTTAAACCAGTCCACTCCAGAACTAGTCAACATTTCAAAATCTCGGCAAGGCAAGTCGGCACTTAAAACTCTCGAATCCCAGATAGATATCATATCCCGATGCTTTCTCCCGGAGAAGCGATTCTAAATGGGAAAATGATAGCGAACAGTCTCTGAGGCGCCCTTAAAGCCCCGGCGCGTCCCTCGGGAACGGTGGGGCGGCGCCAGACAGATCCGGGAAAAGCATTACGCCCTAAGTATTTACCTAATACTACTTCCGTAGGCCGTCAGAGCTGTGTCCTTTTATGCAAAATATTTCTTCTGGAAAGCTGTCAGCATTAGCTGATGGCATAAGCCCTTGCACATTGGATATGCATTTTGATACGAAGGGTCCCTCTCTTGCTTGGGTTGCCGAAATGAAACGATTCCGGTTAATCCCGTTTTTCCCCCCCAAGGACTTGCCGACGGGTTCCCGGACTCCGCCAGAATTAGAAAAGGGAGGAAGAGTCTTTGAAAAGCTAATACGGGACGGTAGTTCTGAAGCATGGCGCCGTCCACCGTTTGGATGGGTCCCTGGCTTTAATAGATCCACGGCGCCCGGTGGACTTTGGTCCGAGGCTTTGAGTTTGAAGAGTGGATTTCGACGCAGGGATTTGGAATGGGACGAATATTGTGTGACGCACACGTGAAAGTAAAAACCGGGATTCGTGTGTGGGAAAAGAAATGATTTTCCGGGCTTCAAAACGGAAACGTCTTTCTCTGATTTTGTCAAAGGATGTTGTTATATGGGAATCAATCTCGGCATAACATGAAAGGAATTAAACAGTGATTTTATACTACTATTTTGTTTCAATGGCAACAGTACAAAAATATATTTTTTAGTCTCCAAAACTTATTTTGAGTTATAAATTATCTTACTTATGAAGATTATTTTATTTTGTAATTTACTTCCTTAAGATTATATTGTTAATGCATTCTTATATTTTATTCCATAGTATCTTTGGAATAATTTATTTGAAAAAATTATTACAGGTCCTCTGAAGTGGGTTTATTTAAGTTTTAAGAATAGTCTCTTTTTTTCCCTGTAAAAATACTAAAATATTTATTTTGTTATGCTGTATATTAGAATTCTTATAAACTTAAACATTTTTCGTAAGAAAGTAGGTGAAATTCTTTCTTATCGAGTGGAAAAATTATATTCAGTATCGCTTATGTTCAATGCTTCTTATGCGAAATAACATTTAGAATCATTAGATAATTTGGTACGAATTTTCAAATTACTTAAGTTCTTTGTATTGTAAATAATAATTAAAAATTTCAAAAAGTTTATTTATTTGCTAATATTTATATTTTTATCTTTAGTAGAGAATCATGTAAAATATTGAGAAAAATAAATAATATCCTTGAAAAGTAAAATTAAGAGTATTCGAAGCAAAAAATGTCACCGTGAACAAAAAGATCAATTTTTTTCTAGAAGAATAAATATCGTGTTGAAATTAAGCTTGAATATAATAATATTTCTTTTTTGTTTCAAAAAAGCCAGTCGTTATTTGATTTTTATTTTAAAAGAATTAAAATTATGAAACTATTTAAGCATTCTCTAAAAATAGTTTCGATTAATTTTACTAATGATTGTAAGAACTATCCGGAAAACTGTTAATGATTTTTTTTTCTACGTCAAGTTATTATCATAGTAAAAATGCCTAAGTTATAACATTTAATTGATTTTTCCCTCTCTTCATACATTAACAATGACTCCATAAATATTTAGTCATAATTCTGTAGAAAAATGTGATTTTAAAAATGCATTACTAAACAAAAGCCATTAATTTTGAAAATTTTAGAAAATATATATTACTTTACTTCAAATTAACTACTTTATGGGAGTTTTCTAGTGTATGTTTGAATTCTTTATATGCATTAAATTTTAAAAAAATCTGTTTTCTAAAATAATGTTACGCATTGTAAATATTAATTTCTGTTGAAATCGTAATTTCTTATGAAGGAAAAAATTTTCTTGTTGATTTTATAATTCTTTTAGAAGAAGAAACTTATAGTTTCAAACATTTTTATCTTCTTAACTTATGCTTGTTCAAGGTTTTCACTATTTATGTAAAATTTATTTAAAACAATAATTATATATAAATATGCCATTTTATATCAAATGCATTTCTAATAATACATAAAAATGGTAATATTTTTTTAATTCTAAATATGCAAGACAAAATTTTTTTAAATAGCAAAATAAAATTAACATGTTTTAATTTTTTTTTTCAGATATCAAGAATAAAAATGTTAAAGAAAATAGATTTGAAAGATACATGATACAGATGTATCATCTTCGTTTGATCTGTTAGCTGTGACAATGAAACTTATGTTTTTTAGAGAAAATGTTACTGTGAAATATCTCAAAAAATTGAAAAAAGGGGTAATTTGCATAGTTAAAAAAGTGGAATCTTCCTTCATAGCTTAAAGAGCATGTTATATTGGTAATATTATAGTAACATTTTCAAACGAGATTTAAAACATTTTTTATAAATCTGTTCATTACATTAGCCAAATACAATCCCTAACATGAAAGCAAAAAAGGGTTAAAAATCCAAGAGAAAAATGCGCAATTGGTGTGTTAATATTTTATTAAAATAATAGAATATTTCTGAGTGTTTTTAATTATATGTTAGTCCAGAAAAAACAGTAAAGGATATACACATTTAAGAAAAAAATTTCTCTACGAAGTTAATTTTTTTTACGCAAAAGACACACATAAAAAGAAACAAAAAAAATTTACTTAAAATAGTTTTTTTCATCAAATTATTTATATTACAGAAATCGGTGATATATTTGTATGATAATTTTTAAATGTTTAAAGATATTGTGATAGAAAAATTGCAATAAGGTATTTATTTACATGTGTCAAAATTAGGTAACTTTGATAGCAAACAACATTCTCCTTCAAGAGTCTATCAGTACGAAACTCCAATCTTTAGAGAGTATTTAAAATGTAATCTTTTAAGACAAATAAAAATGTCCGCTTACATTTTTATCTGCAAATTTTAATTATATTTTTAAAGCAGAACATTATACAAACACATGCAATAATCAAAAAGCTATGTTATCATGTTCTGCTCTTCAAATCAGCCAACATGGCGGTATTCTTTCTTTCAATCTCTTTTTAACTAGAGTTAAGTTGAGTTGTTCCTTTACAGTTCTTAGTGGAGTTGAGTTGTTCCTTTACAGTTCTTAGTGGAGTTGAGTAGTTCCATTACATTTCCTAACTCTATCCAAATCTTTTGGCCTTTAATTATACAGACTTAATAACCTTTTAGTTCAGTTCTTTTACTTAATTGGAGAGCTAATATTAAGGATATATATATATATAATCTTGATAGTTTTGGATAACGAAAACTATTTTTATTCAAACTCTTTCAATTCTTTACACGTTAGCAATTTGATGACAAGATTTATTAATTTTTTTGTTCGTTAAATAATGTAATAATCAAAAGTTAGGAAAACTAAGTTATTTTAGAGAAGTGAGTGTTCAATTAACCGACAAGCGAAAAATTCCTAAAAGATATTAAATCACTTTTGTAGAAGCCAGTCTCATTTGTTTTCTTTGAAAATAAGCTCCACCGCGAAATTGGAGTACTTCTACGCGTACCTTTATGCAAAATTGAAAAATTTTTCTATTACATGACATTCTGGGCTTGTAATGATCCACTATCACGATAAAATATCACATAAGGAAGATTTACCTGAAATCTCTGAAAAGTGTCACCTTTCTAAAGTCCATTGATTAGTTTCATAAACTCGCCTTTTATCCTCACTCAGCACATCGTAGCTATATATTTGAATTTTTAAAACACTGTCTTTCGTGCTTAACTGATAAGAAAGAACAAAGTCAGCGAGACCTGTCTATAGACCATTACTTTACCCTTTTTTTTTCACCTCCATGTTTTATTCCCTTAACTAAGTTCTTGATAAACAAGATTAGACCATAATAACTAGAGCAAGCAGAATTAAAAATAAGAGTTTTCGTCGAAGTTTAATTTTCGTCGCCAAACTTTAGAAAACGTGCACTTCATAAATAAGTAAATAAAGAATCAACGGTGAACGAGAGAACTTAAAGGAAAAGGGGGAAATTCTAGTAGGGAAAAAAAGGCAGCAAATTCCCCGTCAATATCTCGCTATTACTGAAGTTTTAAGTTCTCTAGGTTGCCAATACTCCTTTATCTTCACTTCTAGAGAGTAATAATTTTAACACCAGAAACCACTAGCTTTTACGATACCACCGTTAAGCAGTTTAGGGGGGAGGGAAAGAGAAGGTAGGTTCTAATGCAGTTCCCGATATATTAGGAAAGGGTAGGTCAAGAAATATTTTTATAGAAGTTTTGTGTTTTCTTTCGAATAGCTTTATTCTTTTTCCAACCAGGCCAAACTTTGTCTGGTGTAGAGTCCGTATCTGAGAAAGAAACACCTTTTTCGGGATAAAAACTAAACTTTTACTGTTTGAAAACGATCCGGGACAGCCCCGTTGCCATGGGAACGGGAGGGAGCATAAAAATTTACGACCTGGCCTATGTACTAACGCTTCTTAACGAGGCTTGTAGTAATTAAGCCATTGGGCTTTTGCGTTCGATGATTTAGAAAAGCGCCTATTTCATCTTTGCTTGAATCTATTGTGTTGGATGTGTCAAGTGAAGATAGGGTTAGGGGAGATACCAGCCAATTCCCGCAAAAGTTGCGTAATTTTTCGGTTTTTTTTAATCCGAATTCGCTTATCTACATTTCGAGCCCTTCATCATATGTAAGCGATGATCCTTTTTTTGCTTTTTACAGCCTCTGGTTTTATTCATACATACATGTATACGTGATCCAATAACCCGGTATCTAGATCCAACGGAGCCTTTACCAATATAATGAATGAAAATAAGGTATTTTAGTTGTTACTATGTAGCAATACATCACAATGCAATAAAAATACAATGAAATGTAATTACAATATGGCAGAACACATTTATACCACAATGTATAATTTTTTTTCTTTCATATTCTTTAAAAGTTTTCTTCCAAATAAATTACATTCTGTATCAAAATATTAACTTTCTTATACTTGCTAATATATTCTATAAGAATTTAAGAAAGTCTGAAAGAATTGACTTATGATTTTTCAAATCGTTTTTTATATAATTTTCGAGAAAGATTTCAAACGTTTTAAAATAATACAATGAGTATAAATTTAGGTTTTTGGCGATATTTGAACAAAGCGGTGCAGTACAGTGGCCTGTTAAGGACGTACATCGGGATTTTTCAAAACGATCAAAGGATAAAAACATTTGAGATTGTACCTTACCTTTTATGGCATACTATTTGGAAAGTTTTTAAAGTTGTAAAAAATAATAATGTATTATTCCATAATGTTTTCTTTATAAGACAGTAAAGAAGCTTAACTATTATGGTTTTTCCTTTTTCCTTTTTTTTCCTTTAAAAAAAAACCAATTTAGTGGCAGTGGAAAATCTAATATTGCATCTACAGGTTATTGATTTTTAGAAATAAAATATTATATTAAATTAATAGTATTTTTCTATTAGTTTTCAAACAGCCTTTATTAATTTGTACTATTTGACTGAGGATCAAATTTTTTCTCTTCAATGTAAATTGATTTTATTGTTACAACCACAGATAAATACAGGGAATCAAAACTTTTTCTTATTATTAAGGAGTTTCTGAAGAGTTCTGTCATTTTCAAAACTGTCTGGGTGGGAAAAAAAATCAAAGTATAATTTCTACTACTTTTTACAAATTGAAACCACTGTTCTATTTATTTTAAAGTTTTCAGTTGTCTTTTGCCTCAAGGTGTAAGTTGAAATAATCCGCCTTCACGGCAAAAATTTACAGAGGTAATGAAACAAATTAAATAGATACAGCTCAGTAAGTTTCTATTTTATTGTATCGAGAATATTACATTTTATTAAATTTCTTTTTTATTGTATTAAGAGCAACAAAGTTGATTCAGCTTCTATTGTATTTAGGTTAAAAAGTAATTACAAATTGTTGCTTTGAAATAAAATGCAAAACTTTTTGGGTCTATATATAATTCTGAACATGATTCTTATCATGTTAAAAAAACACTATTGTTAATTTTAAAAATGTTTCAATTCGTTGAGCACAATGAAGATTCTTGGAAAATCTTGGAATATGCCTTAGTTACTTTAACACGAGAGAGAGGCAATTACATGAAGATAGCGGTGGACGCACCGCAATCTACGTCCACTCGATTCCGTATGTTACATAATAAAAATTTAAGGAAGCCAGATGTGTAGTTTTGCCATCGTAGCTCAAGTGAGAGGTCGAAATTTTTCCTGCTTGAGGATTTATATACAAAGATTGCTTCAGATCAGGTCGTATTAGGTATTTTAACTGTAGACAGAAAGTCTAGTGGGGATTATCCCTACTACTAAGAAGCATGTGAACAGCTGACTGAACAGATTTCGAGAGCTCGAGATAGTACAAATTGAAAGCTGTACTGGAATGATATTAGGAAATAAAGATGAACTCCTACTTACACTGTAATAGTTGAAGTATAAGATAAATTAAGAAATTAAATTAAATTTAAGTGATATATATATATAATACAAGAACACATTCAAAATTAAATTTTTATTTATTTTATAATATTTTTAATAATATTTAATAAATATGTGTATGACATAAATTTTTTTTGCAATTCACCTTTAAATAAATAAATAAAAAAAATATACATAAATAAGTTTTTACACTTCTGAACACGATATTAATACTCTAGAAAATTTTCAAAAGACTTTTTTTCTTTTTATTGTGGTAAGATTTCCCAGCGGCCAGGTGAAGGATAAAAAAAAAAAAAAAAAAAAACTTGTGTCATTTCGCTGCTTTAGATATTTCCTCTCTTTCCTGTTAAGGTTGTGTTAATTTATGGATAATAAGGTTATATTTTATAAATAATAAGGTTTTACGTTAAAAAATAATTAGGCTATATTTAACAAATTATAAAGCTATATTTAAGCATAGATATTGTAGTTTTATAGCATATATATTAGCAGAAATACAGCCTTGTTATACATTTAGCACATTATGCATAATTAAAGCTATATTTAAGAAATTTCAATTAGGTAAATTTTATTGCGTATCTTATTTTGAAAAATATTGTTATATTATTTATGAATTTTTAAATTCATTAATTATGAGTCTGTTATAAATTCCTTAATCGAGTTTGTACATATAGTAAATACAGCACTAATATGGAAGATGTCAAAATATATCTTACCCATAAGAACATCAGAATGAATGCTTATAATTAACAAAACTGTTATTAATTATTGGCAATCAAATGATACTATTTTATTAAAAAATTAGATGTTATTCAAATACATCAATAGTAATGAAAGTATTTTTCTTCCGCAGCATTTATTTCTTCCAGGTAGCCACATTTGATGCCCTTGGCTGCTGATGGCTCTCCTTTTCTGAAACAGATGTTTCGACAACATCTATAAGAAAATGCATAAATTATTGAACTTACTTTGATTGAAAAGTAATGGTACTTTTACTTGGACTATCTAGTTGATTAACATTGAAATAAATATAATTTACCATTGGCAGTTTTCTATAACTTATTTTTAGTAACAAAGCATTGACATTTTGTATTGTGTTTTTACATTCATCGCTCAAATCAGAAAATTTATTTGTTCAGTATATTCAGTCAAAAATAATAATAATAATAAAGTAAAAATAAAATATTACATACTGTCTTCCGTGACGTTCTATGAAGTTAGTAATAAGTTCATTGGGGAAAACAAAACTGTATATTACAGGAGTTAGTATAGTCTAACTTGCTGTGGTGCATTGTTTTTTTGACAAAATCTTTCTATGTATTCTAATTATATACCATTAATTCAAGTAATTATATAAAATATTGCCTTTTGTGATAGTTATTACGTACAATATTGTATAAGCAATTAGTAAACAAAGTAATGGAAACACTAAACGAAGAACATGCTTCTACGCAAATTTTTACTGTCATGCAGGAGTTACTGTTTCCTGTATATACAAATAGGGTAAAAATTAACTATCTGTTAAAAATGGGGCAGTTAAAGGCAATACATTAATTGCTTAAAATAATTTTAAAATGTAAAATCTCATCCATTTGTAGCAAAGCTATTCAACAGCCAAAATTTCTGTTGTGTACAGAAACTGAGGCTAAAATCGTATAAAAAAAAACAATGCGTTACTTCTAAGCGAGGAAACTGAGCGAAAAGAAAGTAGTTAAACAGGGAGCAGCGACAACGCATGAATTATTACCAAAAACGTAAATTCACAGGTGAGCAAATAACATTAGATTTAAATGTCGGTGATGAAGATGTCATTGCAAGCAAAACAACTATCGTGATCTTCACAGTTTATATTTTAGGGCTGTTTTTCAAGGCGCAAACTTATCACTACTAACATCAACATGCCTATTTAAAAATACATACTTTCAAAAACCACATATAGTGTTGCAGATAGCAATAAAACTGAGATCTTGAATTCTAGAATGTTGTAATTTGATCTGGCGAATCACCTTCCACTTTGTTCCCTACTAAATGGAGAATTTATTTTAGGAAATATTAAACTGAAATATCCCATTACGATTACTTAGTTCTAATTTTAAAGCAGGAGGTGGATCTTTGACGGTGTGGAATTCTATTTCATGGCATTCTTTAAGACCAATAATCATTTTAAATAATAGGGTAATAGCCTAAATCTACTTCGACTTACTGCAAGATCAAATTCATCCAATGATGCAGACAGTTCTCTTGCTTCAGTTAAATAATACTCCTTTTCATACATCAAAGTGCGTCCAAAGTTGGCCTAATGAACAAGAAGATGAAGTGAAACTGTTGGTGTTCTTAGTCACCAGACCTTAATGTTATTCAACTTTTATACCGGTATCTTGAGCGACAAGTGAGAACAATTTTATCCACTTTTATCACTAACAGAATTGTGTATTTTTACAAGAAAAATGTTATAAAATATCTTTAGGTAACATGAGATATTTGTATTCTAGTATATATGGAATGTAAATGAATTACAAGAAGTAAAAATTGATATCGTTAAGAAGATTGTATGGCCGGAATGGTGATTAACAAAGTTTTTTAAGCATTATTCATATTAAAAGAATGAAATTTGTTAAATTTTTATTAAAAATGTTTCTGACACACGAGTATGATAATGTTGACATACTTCAGAATGGAATCAAGTAATCTTATGAGAATAGAGATGAACCACACATTGTGCGACTTTTGAAAAGTGATTGTTAACTACTTCTGATAATTTTCACAACTAATATATTTATGAATCACATACGATTTTCACAAATAATACGAAACATAAGTACAGAATTCTGAAGTTATTTAACCAAATAGGAAAAGGGTTTTTTTCTGGCCTGACCAATCATTGACTTCCTTTAGTATTAAGCTGTTGTTTACATATCTTTACTGAGAAGCAAGGATCATAATCCTGTTTAAAAATATAATGAGGTTTAATAGGAAATAGATCGCTAATATAGATGCAGCAGTTATGGTTCTAGGATTATGTCTACATATGGCTTTCTCACATTCGGAATGCTTCCATTTACCTGTATCCATCCTAAGCCATCTGCTGACATACATGTTTTTACCATTACATTAACAGGATGCTTAGTTAATATTTGTCTCAATACAATTTGGATGTATTTTCTCATATGTTCTAAGTCACTCATATTTTCAACAATCATTTCCAAATAAAAATGTTTTATCTCTCATCAGACCCAATAATGTACTTCCATTAATCTTCTGTCCAATCAATATATAATTTTGCCCACAATATATTATTTTCAATTATTATTATTGAATATATATATTATTATTGAAAATAATCAATATATTATTTTCTGTTTATGTTGTAGATTAAGAATTTTTTTTTCTATGAGGAGGATCCAAAATATAAGTCCAAAATTTGTTAACCATCTTATATTTCTTGGAACTATCACAAACACCAATTGTCTTTAAGCTATTTCTGATGACTTCAAATGACATCCTTTTGTCATAAGATCCATTTTTGTTTTTCTGTTATCAGAAGCTTTAGTATTCTTTTTACTTCTTTTATCTATTTTGTTTTTTATCGAATTTGTTTCCTTATAACGTAAACAAGTTATCTTGTCTAGAAATAGTCATATTTTTATCTACTTATTTTGCAATTTCCATTTCCCTTAATACAGCAATCCTAGCTCTTTTTGCGAGTCCTTTACCTTTTTTTTTTTTTTTTTTTGCTTCTTAGTTATTATTTACAATATTCAATTATAATTTATGTTATTATAATTTAAATGCAAAAAATATTTCAAAAAAGTTAACAAAACTGAAAATTTAGTTTGCATTTTATTCAAAACTGCATTTCTCTTAGCTGAATAATCTGAATTAAATAGAAAATTGTGTTTCAGAGAATAAATTTCTACTTGTACAATAAGGCTTGTATTCGTGGGTTCCCAGAATAATGTGCATGATGGAATAATCAAGTTTTGCATTCCGCTTACTACAAACTCATTCAAACTTGCATTTATTTTTTAGAATATATTTAATATAACGTTTTAAGTATTAAAGGTTGAAATCCTTTTTTCCCCTTCAATATACAACATTTAATTTACTTTTAAATGATGAAATAATATTTGTGTTTCACGAAACAATTCATTTTATTAAAGCATGAAATGTTGGAAAATATATAAATTTTAAAGGAGATTCATAATTTTGGTTACATTAGTACACAATCATGTTTGTTCGAAAAAAGTTTGTTAAAAAAATTCAATAATTTTTATCAACTGTTTGACAACAGACAATTCGATTTATAAGCTTCGATTTTTGTGTTTTAATAATTGATTATTCTTGCTGTGTAGTTATAACTAATATTCTAATATTTGTTCGTTTATAACCTTGAGTAATCAAAATACATTAACTTGATCAATAATTCGAGGTCTCGGAGCATCAAAAAATCGTTTCAATAATGTGTTATTTTCAGTCTAAGGAAATTTAATGGAAATCAGCTGCTTTTCTGTAAATTTCGCAAAGAAGGGAAATCTCATTCTTTGTGGTCACTAGAATTATTCGCCCGCAGTTCACTTTTCTTCCCTTATTTGATCTTCTTTATTCTTCATTGCGTATGTAATCCAAAACTGTTTTAACGAATTCTTCTCTTGACTGAGAGCCCGTATGAGAATAGAGTTTTAGAAAGGAATATCCACTTCATTGTCTTTTCTCTTCATCTCATTTTTACCATTCTTCTTTCCATTTTTAAAGTCACTGACGATCATTGATTTCTTTTTCATCCATGACTGCTGAAATCTTCATGCGCTGAAACTGCAAAATTCTAGCATTTTTGGGAAGAACGATGAAAAGTGTTTTAATAATATTATCTTTCTGATGTTCTCTTTGTCTTTTCATCTTTTTTGCAGTCCTACAACTATTTATAAAAAACGTTTTTTTTTTTTTTTTACAAAACCTGATTTACATTAAAAATTTTTATTAATGCAATATAAAAACAAACATTTAAGATACAATATTTATGATTAAAATTATTCATATATTCCGTTAATTTTTCTTTTTATACATTATTTGATACTTTATATAATTGAAATAATTAATTTCTATACAATTTTTTTTTTGTTACACTGGACATCTACAACATAAGGCTGTCCTTGCGTAACGTTAAATAATAGTATCCGAAACTGGAACACTTTTTCCGATTAAAAAATAAGCCCTCGAATAGTAATTTGATATTCTGACTTTTCTATCCTTTAGAGAACAACGTGTTTCATAATATAATTCATTTTCATGTGAATCAATCTATTTTTTTTCTGGTATAAAATTTATTCCGTGTTTCGTTTCCAATATTCTAATGGCTTATGACCTTTACACTTTACGTATTCACACAAAAAATGGCGCATTTTTGGAATCGAAATTTTTAAGAACATTGCATCATAACCAGAAGCATATGTTACAACGTCACAAACTTATTCGAAAATAGGAACAATTTCTGTCTGGAAATGTCTTCGAAGTTTCGATCAAGTTCTTTGACGTTAGGTGAGTACAGTCATAAGAAAAAACATCTGTACTTAAAAAATACAGTACATTAAATATGTATCTTATGCAATACTTGTACATAGGATTGATACAAATATTGTAAGATTCACTCTTATTTTGGTAGTTTCATATAGTAAATAAATGCAAATATGCTACGAAAGAACGTGAACTATGTTTTTTTTTATCTTTACATATATTGGTGGTTTAAAATGTTGTATAAAAGATGAGAAAATATTTATGAACAAGAGAAAAATTAATTCTAATTCTTTCTATAATGAAAATGCTTCCAATAATAGTAGTTAATGAGCATTTAACTTAGAATATGTCCAATTTAGATTTAGGGTAATTTTTAATTTTATACATTTTTAGTTCTGTTAAGTTTATTATTTCGTTTACCTCAAGTTCAGAGTTGTTTTTATCATAACTCTGAACCTGTGAGATTATAAATTAATGAAACGAATGAAATTATATATTTAACTACCAATTTGCTTTGAGTGAATGTATGGTTTATTACAAAGTTTATAATTAATTTAGTTAATCAAAATAAAATCATATATCATAATGTAAATAAAAATTGGAATAATCTTAAATATGTGTACTACTCGAAAGAAATTGAGTTGGTTTTATCACGTCAAATTAACAATATCACGTATTGTTAAATCACGTCATTAATAATTCATTTTTACAATTACACTTTTGTAATGTTCGTAAAAAATGACCATTAAATCATTGTACATTTTTCCTTTGAAATTCAAAATTTTAATGAAAATTACGAGAAAGACATTTGGAATCTTCAGATCTCACTTTGTGGCTGCGGTAGCCTAGTGGTGAAGGCATCGGACTAGCGCCCAGCGGTTATGTTGAGTCGTGAGTTCTAGCCTTGATGCCGCTAAAGGCCTGCCGTATAGCCGGGGCTGATGCACATTAAATCTGTCGGGGCCCAAAGTCCTCCTGTTAGCGAAGTGTGGAAGTTATGAGAGGGTGTTCAAGCTCAGGTGTCGTCCTCGTCATTTGGCGGAGGCCAATAATTACGAGAGTCATTGCCAATACCTTTCGTGTTGCTTCTAGTGTGACGTTAATAAAACCAAACTAAACCAATCAGACATTCCTTTGGGTTGCTATCCTGATTGATCGATTGTTTTATTATCAACACACTAAGAAGCAACTCTAGAGCTACTGGCGATAACTTCATAATTTTGAATCACAGCCAAGTGACGAGATGACACCTGAGTAGGCATTCCACTCTCCAAATTTTCAAACCACTCCAGCGTTTGGACTCGGAGCCTCGACAGATTTAGCGTGCATCAGTCCCACTACACGATGGATCTTTAGTGGAATCAGGACTCAAATTCCACGACTCGTTAGGAAAAAAAGTCGACCGACCTATCGATCGTGAAGACTCGGTTACCGCGGTCTCTCTAATCCTGAATAGACCTCGTGAAAGTTTGTATTTTTGAATATTTATAATTTTTTTCATGCTTATATAGAAAACTACTTGTACAACTAAAACAACATTTAAACATTCTTACCGAATAAACGTAGCCGCCGTAGCCTAGTGGTGCTGGTCTCGGACTCACGACCGGCAGTTTTCATCGAGTCGTGGGTTCGAGCCTTGATGCCATTAAAGACCCGCCGTGTAGCCGAGGCTGATGTACGTTAAATCTGCAGAGGCTCACTCCTGCCATTGACGTGTTGTGGAAGTTAAGAGAGGAAGGTGCCATCTCAGGTGTCTTCCTCGTTACTTGAATGAAGTTTAAAATTACGAGGTCCGTCGCCAATTGTCCTTCTATTGCTGCTAGAGCGACGTTAATAAAACCAATCAATGTAACCGAATAAATAGCCCTTTTTAATTTTTATAAGAAATTTAATTATTTTGCGTATCTTTAACGTTAGCAATCTTTGCAATAGTTGTATCTTTAAAATGTCCACACACACACACACAAATTACAGATAATCGAGTCAGACTTCTTAAAATAAGACAGAAAAACTATACTGGATATTTTGAGATGTATCCAGAATACTTGGGTATCTGAACTCAGGTGAAGGTTTAGTTTTAATTTTTAGTTTAGTTTATATTAACGTCGCACTAGAAGCAACACGAGGGCTATTGGCAACGGACCTCGTAATTTTGAACCACGGTCATGTGACGAGGATGACACCTGAGCTGCCCCCCTCTCTACTAACATCCACACCACACCAACGGGAGGACTTTGGACCCCGACAGATTTAACGTGCTTTCCGGCTACACGGCTAGTCTTTAGCGGCCACGAATCCGAAGCCATGGCCACTAGGCTACAGCGGCCACTTCTCAGGTGAAGGTATCCGAACTCTTTAGGCATCTATTATGGCTATAATACAGTACAGTCGATGAGAAAGATTGAGGAAAATCGCATTTAACAATGAAAATCTGTGAAACTCTTGATCAATGGATAGTATGAAACTAACTAATAAGCGAATAACTTTGAGACCATTAACAACCAACCATACCTTGCTTTTTAATCCTGGAATATTGTGTCTCATCTCCAGTGAAAACGAGACGGGTAAGTATCTTTCTCTTTTTTTCTCTCCAAAAAGGGGTATTCTTCCACTGTGCTGATGACTATCTTCTATGAATTGGCAATGAGAGGCTCACAGCGGCGGTGCTGCATATTGCATGAGATTTTCTTTCACCGTTTTTTTCCACATTCGTAAATATTTGATTTCGGAAACCTTGCCTCCTCCCTCCACCCTCGCATAGGCTCTTGATACTTTGTTAGGGCTATTGTTACCAACGTTACTGCAGAAATCAGCTCGGTTTCCATTTTTAGGGACCTGTTGTTGGAGACTCGTATTGATCCGAGAGAAATACAATAAAATCACGTACGAATTTTATAAAAATTGAATTGTTTTTTGGCTAGTTTTTTTATAATAATTAAAACGCGATTTTACGCAGTACATTTAAAAATAATAATGTCTCTAAATACTTAAATAGATTGAGCTTCCTGTATTAAAAGCTTGCAATTTTGTAATGCTCAGTCTGTTACTGTAGGAGGGAAATAAGTCTCATTAATACAGCACGGTAAAAAAATGCATTTTATATACAAATACCCAACTTAGGTGGCTTCTTTTGTTCATATTTGACATTTTATTGTCATTATATACATCAACTGATTAAATTATCCCTCAAAATCTTAAGCGAAAAGTTTTAAAACATTGTACTTATATTTATAGATTTGAATGACAGTGAAATAAATTTAACATCTCGATATTAGTAAAAAATATTTAAAATTAATATTTTGTGCTATTCTTTAGCCTTTAGAAATATTTATTGTAGTATAATGTTTCTCTCTATATATCACCGTGTAGTGAGGCTGAGGTACTTTTAATTAGTCGAGGCTTCGAGTCTTTCTTTGGTGCGGTGTGGAAATTTGGAGAGAGAGGTGCCAGCTCAGGTGTTGACCGAGACTCGAAGTTACGAAATCCATCTTCAATAACTTTCATGTTGCTTCGAAATGCCACATTAATAAACAATCAATCAATCAAAATCTTTTTCTTTCTTTATATTTTTCTTTGTTAGACAAGGCAAATTCCTTTGTTCTTCGAACATTATAAGTACAGCTCTCTTAATCTAATTGAGATTATGTTATGAAAAATATTAGTGATCTTTTTATAAAAATTAAAGAGATTTTTAGTTTTGTATCCTTTATTGCAACATTACTACACGTTTGTTAAAAGCAATTTAATATTTGAACACTTGGGAAGTTGATTAAACTTACAGTATTATAAATTTTAAGTTTTCACCTCTCTAACTGGCAATGGATGTGTCATAATTTAAATGAAGATAAATCAGTGTTTCATCAGTGAACCAGAAAAAAAAATTAAAATAATGCAAATTTTTTGTACTATAATTACACTGGTATCTTCCTTAAAAAAGGAGGGAAATTTGATTGCCAGCTCAGGTATCGAACTCGTAGCTACAAATAGCTATATGCCCCCTGAAGATATTTTATTTACAGTGTTTTATTGTCAATCAAGGTTACTAAATATTCTAATCAATGATATTAAATATTTAGCTATTCATTTTATATTAAATTGGTTGATTGTTGGGGAGTAGGGAGCAACAAAGAATATTATCCCTAATGTTTCTGTTTTGTTTTAAAAAAATCGTTTGTGAATAATTTGGGATTTATTCAAAATGCATTACAGTTGACTAATCTCTTATTTTTAAGCTGCAGCATTTCTCTTCAACAACAACGCCAGAAGTTAAAACATCTTAATAACTAGCCCGAAAGAGACGTCTCTTTTAGCTTGGTGGCGCAACAAAAAGCGACAGGTAAACTATTCATCGAATCCACTGGTCTAGAGTTCGATACTCCGCCGTTCTCTGGGATGACAGACTCTCTCCCTCCATGGAGTCGGAAAATCCCCTAACGCCGAAAAGCCATAATTTAAATTTTCATAAAATATGGTTCTCAACGTTTTGTATTTGTATAAAAGTTTTTGAAATGGTGAAGTAAAAATTGGAATCATCATCAAAAATAATCTGCATCAAAAATTGGAATTTTTAAAAATTAATTACGTAATTCAAATAGTTTGAAAAAAGTTTTAATGAACTAACATTTATCAAATGTAAAATTCGTTGAAATTTTTTTTCTCGGAATAGGGAAAAAAAATGTAGTGTACTATAATTTACATAAAAAGTTAAGTAAAGGTGAAAAACAATTTTATCGAATTTACATCTTTCTATTTATAATATAGGTATTTTGTATACAATCTTTGTTGTAACTACAAAAAATATTCTGATTTATTCACAAACATATTTACAGCAAAAAATTTTGCAAAGAAATGAATTTTTTTGTGCACCTATTTTATTGATCCGTATTTTACAAATCTTTTTTCAGTGTTTATACTAATTGTTTTTCAAAAAATATATTATAATTTTTTCGTGAATTTTTTGAGCGCTCACAGTTATCTAGCTAAAAGTCTGAATATTATGTTGGTATTTTCCTTTAAAATCCACTTGGCACTTTTTCTATTTGATGCGCTAGGAGACGATCTTAGTTTGGTTTAGCTTATTTGTTAATGATAACTTTTCCAATTTCTTACTAACCTAAGGAACATTCTTGAAAACTTGAGGAAAATAGAAATAAAAAAAAAAGAAAGTCAAAATAATGTCTCGTATAAGTCACAAGCTTGAGTAACAAATTAGCCAAATACGCAGACTTGGAGTGTGAAATGCGTGAGTGGTCTAAAAGAAAAGTTCCATTGATTGTTACCACTTATTGTAGGATGTCCGACTTTTTGCATATCATGCACCAATTTTTCAATAGACGAATTCAGATGCGCCATATAACTCGAGCATTTCTTGTACTGTCTTATGTTCATGCTCAGGGGTTCGTAAATAAAGATAAGGGTAGAATCTGCTTCGCTTAGCAAAGGAAAAGGATTAACTTAATCAAAAGCGGTTAGATTAATTAGCTTACGCCAGTTTAATGAAGAACCAATCCACAATATTTAGGAATGGTCAAGAGGGTCATTTTCATATGACGTTTCTGTCATTGCTTGCTAAGTCTTCACAACTTACTTTAGCGAATATATTTTGTCTTCTTGTTTCTTTATTTTTCTCAATTTCATATTTTTTTTCGTAGCCTGGACACGAAGATAAACTTTATTTTTTTCCCTATGTAAGTCTAATTCTGTTTTTACAGTTTCTGCACGGATTATGTCTGCTATTATGAGAAAAAGTACTTTCACAAACAATGCAAAACGGTATCCTTGATGAATTTGTTGTAAATAATAACTGATTTTTCCACTGTTCAATTAATTCACGCCTACTATCACTTTCTGTGCTTTTCTGGTCATTGCATTTTGCATTGTACCGAGTAAAAGAAATTTATAAAACATTGGAATGTACAAAACTCTAAAGATATTGAAAAGGAAAAATTGGATCGCAGTTATGTTCATTGAATCACACAAAATATAAAATAACAATAAAAAAAAAAAAAAAAAAAAATTGGATCGCAGTTATGTTCATTGTATCGCACAAAATATAAAATAACAATAATAAACAAATAACACAAACTCTCTAGCAAAAACTCTGCTTAAAATCTCGATCCCCGAATTGCTCACTTAGATCTGACTGAAGCGCTAGTTGTAACCATTCGATGCACCACGGTTTGACTACCCCTGACTTACAGCATAATAAAGTTTTTTTATTAGCTCACAATAAAAACTGTTCATGTGAAACGATATATTATATAACTATGCTCTGTAAAATACGGTCGCAGTAGCCGAGTGAGAATGGACTGTTTGAGTCGATTCCGGATGCCTCTGAAGTCCCGTCGTGTAGCATGGTTGATACTCACTAAATTTGTCAAAGCGGATAATCTTCATGTTGGGATTGTGTAGAATTTAAAAGAAAGGAGTGTCAGATCAGGTGTCGTCCTCGTCACTTGACCGAGACTATTGGTGTGGGTATTAAATAACGACACTGAAGAAATAAATCGTTTTATTTTGATTCCATGCAATGCGAATCTTCTGTTGCTCGAAATAGTGCTGGAAATCTTCTGTCAGCTCCTTCAGGATGCGTGCTGCTTTCTCTTTCACAGCTTTAAGACTCAAATCTTGTTCCTTTTTATGTAGATTTCATCTTAGAAAACAGATAGAAGTCGCATGGCTAAAGATCCGGAGAATAAGGCGGATGGCATAACACTGGGATGCTGTACTTGGCTAGAAACCACTTGACAGTCAATATGAAATTAGCTTGCGCATTGTCTTCGTAGAGAACCCATGACTGTCCTTCCACAATTCGGGCCGTTTTTACCTTATTCTTTCACGGGATTCAGCAAGAACGTGAAGGTAGTAATACTGATTAATAGTTTGACCTTCAGAAACCCAGTGAAGGTACATAATCCCACGAATATCGGGGGGAAAACAATCATCATTGCTTTGAATTTTGATTTGCTCGAACTTTTTTGGTTCTCGGTGAAGATGGGTCTTCCTTTGCATGGATTGGCGCTTCGTTTCAGGATTATAAGTAAAAAAAAACTCGATTATTCACACGTTATTATCATTTTCATTCAAAGGGTCATTACGAACATTTTTGCGAGCTTCTTGTTGTTTAAACGTGAGTATTTTAGGCCCCATTTTGGCGCATACTTTTTGCTTGGTAAAACTGTTATGTAGAATTACAAAATCCTTCACCAACAGCCCACTTATTGCAACCAGAAGTGTCTTTGCTAAACAGTTAATCAAAGCTGTATACATACAAATACAAACAAATATATTGAAGTTATGATGGTTGGATTCACAGAACTAGTTTAAACACACTATTCTCATTCCTCAGAGTGAGACGTTTTAGAATTATATTACCCCCACTTTTGAATGTTTCTCAATTCTTTTCGCTTGAAATATGCTTTGAATTTCTTGGTATAGTTTTGATTTTTAATTTGTATGCATTTATTAAGTTATTGGATTTATTTTTGTTTCGAATAAAACTTTTCATCTTTAATATGTATTTTTGAATTTCTATTATATTACGGTTAGGTAATTTTATGGCATTCTTACATAAAGTACTTTGCATGTTTTGAATTTTTGATAATATATTTCATTAGAATAATTTTTGTGGTTTTTTTTTTAATTCATTTTTTTACTATTTTTTTTTATAAATTTGTTTGCATATTTATAATTTCACAGTTATGATATTTTTATTTTAGTTTTGGTATTTTATTATTTATAATTTATAGTTCATTGTGATTTTATATGATGTAGACAGACCAAATGGCTCAAAAATGTCTGATTAAAATGAATAAATATATAAATAATTTTATACATGATAAAAATATTAAATCAAAAATATAAGCGAATAATTGAATAACTTTATTATTAATAGTATAGAAGCAAAATCAAAATTAAAGAGAAAAAAAATTGTGGCAAACGAAATCGTACTGATTAATTTTTTAAAGATTAAAAAAAAATAGAAAGGAGATAGATTATTATTTTTGTGTGCCTAAAAACATAAAACAAGAGAAATAATAAACATTAAAAAACAATTAAATATGAGACAAATGTACAACAAAAATTATTAAGCCTAAAAACGATGATAAAAAGATAAAATTATGCACATGAAAAAGTACAAACCAAAGCTTGAAAAATGAATGATAATTAGAAAGAAAAACAACAAAGAAAAAAAATATATTTTTACATTTTGAATTTGATTTAAAGCAGATTTAATGCTGGTTAAACATCGTTTTATTATTACCAAACTTTTCCAAACTGAAAATACGCTCAATACCAAAAAAGTAATACCATAATTTAAAAAACTTCAAAGAATAAATTAAGCAAGAGAGAGAGATCATTATATATATCTCATTAAAACAGAAAAAGAATATGAACATGCAAAAGATTAAAAAGAGGTAACACAAACTTACATGAGATGCCATACAAAGCAAGGAAATAGACATGAAGTTCTGTCTCAAGTGAATATTTAACCAACACTAGAAGTTTAAATCAATCCTCAATCAGAGAGAAATAGTATCAATGCAAGAAAATTGTAAAAATACATTTAAAACTTAAAAAAAAAAAAAAAAAAAAAAAAAAACACCACAGCACAAAGTACTGAAGCAATTTTTTAAGAATTTTAAGTAAAAATTTTAAAAACGAAAATTACTGAATTTTGTGATTATTAGGATTTAAATAGCTCTTCGTAAAATTCCGAGAATAATATGCTTGCAGGCAATTTTTTTAAAATTATCAGAGTTTTTGATAACATCTTGTATTTTAATCACGTCTTAATTTATGTAAATGATTAAAATAGTATGTTTCTAAGTAATGAACTCATCCATAATGGTACTTTATGAATCTTAAACTTCAATATATCTCTCTTATCGCATATACTGCTAAAAATTTTATTATTTCCTTTTCTAAAAATATATATAAAAATATTCCAATTAAATTTATACAAACATTAGTTAGCATTAAATTTAAACATAGCGGATGAAAAGGTAAGAAAAATTTGCAACATCTTTTTTATTATTATTATTATGGAAGAATATAACATCACTAATACATCTAAGCATCTTAAAATTATTATAATCAATAAAAGTATCTTTATAAAAATGTAGTTGACTAAACAATTATTTGCTCTTTCCCTTTGTGGTATATATCGCAAATTCCAAAACTTGTAAGCAATCTCTATGCGAAAAATGAACTACGTAGATCTTGTTGTAGTTTGAAAGGAAAAAAATTAGAAATTTCCTTTTTCTTTTCCCCCCCTTGTATCTCGTTTAAAATTTAATTTTTTCTTATCATATAAGAAAAATGAACAAGATTAAATGAACTGAAGAATTCATAATGAAATAAATTTCAAATGTTACTTTTTAAATGCTGCAGAACAATATTTAAAAGCACCTGTTATTTAAGTATTAAATAATTTTTGATCCTGAAATTTTAAAACTTCGTTAATTTAGAAATCAGCGAATAACCAGTATCATTATTCACTATTTTCATTTCATATTCTTAATGAAGCAGATCAAAGTTTACCAATGTCATCATACATTCACATAGCATACAAGAAATATCAAGACTAGTCGAGGAAAATTCCTCAGAAATATCTTGTAAACAATATTTTACGTTGAATCTTTCATATGCAGTGTTTAAATGTGAATATAACATATACAAGTTAAGAACACGAGGGGGAAAAAAGAAAAATTATAACTTTTGACTAGCCATTTCCCCATGCAGTGTTGGGTTCTAATAAAGCGCAAGAGTTGAGAGCGATAAGCAAAAGATTTTCGGCCACAGAGAGGGGGTAACAGCCCCCAAGTGGGCTGGGCGGTCACTTTAAGGCCCTCCCCAAAAGTACCGCTTCGAGACCGCAAACTGCCGTCCCACGTCGGTCGTCCCTTCGCTCGCAACCTCACATAACTCTCGGGTTACCGGAACCACTCTTGGCGATCAAAGGAAGTCGCCAACGAAAGCTGGAAAAGTTTGGAAACAAATGAGAAAGTTGAATTAGATAACACTGCTATATCTCACTCATAAATCTTGAGGAATAACAAAAATGTACAAATAGAAGAGACGTTTTAATGAAATGTAGTTTAACATTATGAGAAATAAAGAGCGTTAAAAGATACACGAAGAGCTTTAATTGACGTATTTAGAGTTAATAAAAAAAGTTTTGAAGCTTATGCAAATTGTATCTGTTTTAATAAAAAAAAAAGTAACTTCAACACTTTATCTTGAGTTTGGGATTTTAGTTACTACTTTTTTCGTGTTAAGTTGCTTACATTGATTGTTTCTATTTTCATTATTAGATTTATTTCACCTACTCTACGAACTTTAATAATTAAATTCAAATTTCTTTTTTAGATCCAGGAGTTTAATATTATAACATATATATGCATATAATCATGCCTTTAGCTTTTCAGTTATTAAATACATATTGATAATATATGAATATTAATAAATGTGTTACCAAACGTCAGTTTTTCCTTGCCATTGTTTGTGAATGCTGTAGTCTAGTTGTCATGGTTGAGGGACTTGTCCCGGCGTTGCTTTTGTCATGTCATGGTTATCAAACTCTGATGCCACTCCAGACCAGCTGTGTAGTGGGGATCATACACATCAAATCTGTTCAAGGTTCCAAGTCCTCCTATGGCGGGGTATGCAAATTTGAAGAAGAGCTGTCACCTCAAATGTCGTCATCGTCACTACAGACCCAGTCAAAATTACGAAGTCCGTCACCAATAGCCCTCATGTAGCTTCTCATATTGTGAAGTCAATAAATAATCACAACCATATTCTTCCCATATTCGAAATTAAATAAAATTTAATTTATCTTCTTTTTAATACGTTGTAAATAATGGAATAACTGAGAAGGGACACTGTTACAAGATAAGAACCCTAAAGTATTTCAATATTATTATTCTGTTCTTAAATAAATAAATTACTAAATTGTTTTTTTTTTCAAATATTACGAACAATAATGTCAATTTTATTATTATTCCATCATTGATGGATTCATAAGTCATATAGATCTATAATTTCTTTGTTTCAAGTACTTTTTTTTTGACAAAATTGTACAAACCCTATTTGAAATCCCTTATAATTTATTTTTTTGTAAGGATCTTTCATAACGTTACGATGGTACATTAATGCATCTAACCAAATTTTAATTACTTATGATATTTTAATGTTTATTAGCAATTATTATTTAACGATCGGTCTGTGAATAGAACGAATATTCATTTGTAAATTGGCAACGTATTGTCCTCATTATTAATATTAAAAGCCATATTAACGCAATAATATTGAATCAAATATCTTTAATTAATTTATTCATGTTTGGAGTAAGTGATATCAAAATAAATTAATAATGGGGAACGTTTAATTAATCATTTCCTTAACTAAATATTATAATGGAGAATTCTATTTATCTCAATCGCTACAAACAGTTGAGTTGAATTAACTGAACTCGATTCAAATATACTTCTATTAACAGGATCCAAGTCCGGTAAACATGCTCAGAATATTTCGAATCACATTTGCTTGATCCAATATAGTGATTCTATCAATCTCGCTAATTCCTCAATCTTCTCTTATCTCTTTTTCCCCCTCCAATATACTTCTCATATAGTAATGCTAATTTACATAGGACCCGGTTCTCACAAAAGGCGAGGTTCTCATATGAAACGTCTTCACAAAATAGTCTCAGAGTTAGTTAAAAGGAAACACGAATGAGATCCTGTTGTAAATTATGTCAGCCTCAAAGGAAAACTTTGTTATTATCAGTCTCTTTTTCCAGAATTATAATTCTAAAAATTTAAAAGCCGTAAAATTACATAATTAAATTTATTTTCAGTCGTAAAATGCTTATGAAAATATGATAAAATTTTACATCCTCATAGTCATAAAAAACATAAAATCTCGGAATTTTATTTATTTATTTCGAGAGAAGTGGTAAAGACGATACCGATAATAAATAGAAGTTATTCGAAATACTAGAAGAAACTCTCCTCAATAAGATGAAAAATAAAATCTTTAATTTTTAGTATTACAAAGGCCTGAATTCCACCCTTTAGCAACATTTTAATAATTGCATATATCACATATAAAAAAAAGTCTCAAGAATCATAAAAACATGGTATGAACTTTATTCACTCAACAAAAAATTTATTTTCATACATTTGGATATAATATCAATATGGAGTTTTCAAAGGAAAAAAAAGAAGAGAAACTTTAACATCCGTAAGGAACAGTACAGATTCAAGTATAGTTATTAACAGTACTTGAATCTGTGGTGCCCCGGTTTTACAACATAGGTTTTGTGCTATCAAGTTTCAATAACTAATCAGTCAAGGAACTATGAAATCATTTGGATTTTGTTTGTATCTTTGGAATGATCATCAATGATTACTCTATTATGACTGCGGAGTTGGAACGCTCACGCATCCTTAACTAAAGATTACCAAAAGGCTTCGTTTAACCAACCGCAATTACAGGCGAGTCCAAATCAGGATCGAATCAATCTCCTCAGTAGTGTAATCGCCTGTCTATTACCACTCTTCTTCCAGCCATGTACATGGTGCGGTAAACAGAAAAGCCTGATTAACGCTGTAAAAACCTTTTTATTATTTTTTTTATTCTTTTCAAATTTGACTTTATTTTCTTCAATAAACTCTCCTCCTCTACACTATTCCATGTGAATGTTTCATCGGACCAATAAATGTTGGAAGTCCATTTCTGAAAGCACGTCCATGATCTCCGTCGCTTTTTCTTTTACATCTTAAGCGACTCAAATGTTTTCCCTTTCAATGCTGATTTTACATTCGGGAATAGAAAAGAAAGTCCCACGAGGTAAAGTCGAGTGAGTAGAGTGGATGTTCCAACACAAGGATCTCATGCTCGCCCAAAAACGCCTTGCAAGGCAATGAAGCTTGGGGAGGGGGGGGTG
This sequence comes from Nephila pilipes, assembly GCA_019974015.1. NCBI lineage: Eukaryota > Metazoa > Arthropoda > Arachnida > Araneae > Nephilidae > Nephila > Nephila pilipes. The sequence continues at coordinate 421,176 of BMAW01129644.1, read as the reverse complement.
ATGAAGGATCTACGACTCGTTTTTCAGCAATTCGATCAAAATTTCCAAACAGATTCTTTGTCAATTCTTATGGTTTTAGCAACTGCATAAATACTCAATCGTCGGTCTTTTTACATTAAAGCATTGGTTTTTCTTCTATTGTTTTTGTACGTCATTGACATGGTAAATAGTTCTGGACCTGGGTCAGATTCAATCTCTTCTTGTCTTTCTTCGAACCATTTTAACCACTCAAAGACCTTAAAGTTTTATAAATATTCATCACCATATTCTTTATTTTCTTTAAAAAAAAAAAAAAAAAAATTAAAACAAAGATTGAGTTTCTGTGGTGGATTTCTAGAATTTCAGAAGAAATTTCACATTAATGCGTTAACTTTTTAAAACACTTAAGATTTTTCCGACGGGCTGCAGTTGCAATGTTCACTACGAACGAAGACCACGACTTATCTAAGGGGTCCACAGTTGACTCGGGAGCAGGAATAGAAAGAGGATATGTCACGTGACTTGGCCATGTGCCGTTTGATCTTAACACGCTCACTGTTTGTCTGTAGATCGATCACTTCGGTTATTTTTTAGCCACACCTTGTATTAATCTCTCGTCTATCCGTTTGCAACACACACACAATCTTCCTTCTTTCTCTCATCTTATTCACCACACCTCAATTTATATAGTAATTTTAATTTACATAACTTACAAGTTTAATTGTTAGAATCAGTTAACATCATAGAGATTCCCAAAATGCTAAATGAATATAGGATGTTAATAAGTCCAAATCTTTTGATTAAATCTTGAAAAAAATTGATTCTTTATACTAAATTTTAAACAATTTTAAAAATAATTTCAGAAATGCGATATTCCATTATGCATTTACAATGCATAATGGAGTATCGCATAATAATAATGATACACCTCTTAAAAATTAAAGAGGTGTATTATTATTACTCTTATTAATTAAATAGGGGTCAATACACCTCTTAAAAATTCAAATTTCAAAGGGTTCTTTAATAGAAATAATTTTAATCGTAGGAGTGTTAAAAGGCTAATTAATATGTAAACTTTAATTTTTGTAATATAATTAACTATATCCTATTTTTCCTTTCCTTACACTTATATGGAAATAATACTTTGATATTTGTTACCAATAATGTCATATAAAACTGCTTAAAATTTTTATTCAATGTAAACAGCAATAATCTTCACACACGCACATATATTTAGAAAATAAAATTTTAATTGAAATGTCTTATTTAGTGAATATAACTATTTATGCGCTGTTGATATTTAATATCTTTGTATTATTTTTTTAATTTGTCAAGTTAAAGATCTAGTCTTATTTTTAACCAGTTTAAGTAGTATACCTGAAATCTATGAGATACTCACGGAATGAATTAGGAACTAAATACAGCTCTATTTTTAATATAATAACTAGTAAGCTCTCAGTTATAGAGATATAACAAACTAAGTATCTCGAGTTAAAAAAAATTATATAATACTTACTTTAACAGAGGCGTGGGAAGAAAATAAAGAATGAAAGCTCGCCAAGCAAGAAAATTGCTCCAAATCTAAGCCCATCATAATCTAAGCTACATTTGTGACAGCTGCAATGGTTGTTGGAAATATTTTTATTAAGTAATCTTACTTAAATTCCCTTATTTGGGGATTTAAATTCATGAATCTAAATCAACAAGAAATTCCTAATCGAATCAGCAAAGTTAAAAATTCTAGTAATGAAGATAGGCTTAATTTCTAAAATGGAAGATCGCTTTTGGCAAATCAGAATTGGTAAGACCTATTACTTCATGGTATAACAGTATTTATTACTTTTTTCATTTCACTCAAAAGCAACTTTACAGATTATTCAATAATACAAAATTTTAAAATTAATTTATGGAATTTATGTTTAAACCTTATAAGAAAAGTTTTTTTTTTTTTTTTTTTTTTTTTTT
>BMAW01129644.1:343454-419222 GCA_019974015.1 Nephila pilipes | reverse complement strand
TTTAAACCTTATAAGAAAAGTTTTTTTTTTTTTTTTTTTTTTTTTTTATGAAGGCTTAAATTTCAAGATTTATTAAACTTGATTCTCCTTTTAATTTCCAATGATGACTCTCAAAAATCAAATCTAACCTTAACACTATAATTACATTGATTTTCCTTTTAATATATTTTTTAAACGCAATTTGCTATATTTCTTCGCTTTTTGACTATCCTCAATCTGAATTTTTCATGTTTTGTCATTTATGAAAAAATAAGCTAAATATCAGAAAATTGGTTTTCTTATGCATTGTTAACAAAGTTTCATGAACTTCGTGGTAATTTTTTTTATATTTTTCATATTATGTAATATGGAAAGAATGTAAGAAAAAGATAGTCCCATATATTCAGATGCGATGACTCGATATTCTGAAACGTTTAAAATTGAAACTAAATTATTTAATTTGCTCAAAAATTCGAGAAAAAAAAATGTTGCGATGACAAAATTTAAGAATGTAGTGTAAATTATTCCATTTAGCGATCCCAGATCAATTATTTTGAACTAAAAATAAATTTAGTACAGTTATTTAATCCAGTTTTTTACTTTTCTCTTAAATTAACCATTGAAATAGATAATTTACAATGGAGAACATAGTGTATTTTTATTAATCAATTGAATAAACAAAGTAACTATATATGCATAAAAATAGTCAAGGCTTTGATTAAGTCTTTATCTTCAAAAAAAAAATCTACTCGATATATATATGTTTACATAGAAAGGTGTGTGTTTAAGCAAATAATTTTCATTCTAAGAATGAATCACTGATTAAACAATTAGTGAATGAGAAAAGAGAAGAAAACCTTATCGAATTAACACAATTTCTACATATTTATTTAAAGCAATAATTTAAACTTCCTCACGTGCAACTTACAATCCATTGGAAACTTTAACCCTTAAATAACCATAAGGTTGCTATGAGTAAATATTAGTATGTAATTGTTTATTTTAGTTAATAAATGAAAATCATAGAACAATGTGCAGTTTTTTGGCATATTATGAGAAATATTATTTTTTCCATAAGAATTATTTGTCATTATCAGGCATTTGTTTTCATTCGTTCAAGTATACTTTATTATTGTACAAAATTATACTTACCCAATAACGTAAAACGTTAGAAAACACAGTAATTATATACTACACTACACAATAAACTGAAATAACAGTGTACAGCCCATGAATGTTTCATCATTGGCACCAATTTATTTAACTGTTTTTTTCCTCTAAACGTTCCCGTTTACGTAATTGTGTTCTGCATTTTGACATCCTGTATAAAAAAGGCTGATAAGAGTATAATTTAAATACGACAATCTCCAATTTCAAAATGGAGGGAATTACTTCGCTTGGTCGTGAAAAGGTTAAGCATTTGACATATTTTATGATTCAAATCAAAAGAAATTTATTTTATGCTGCCCGATTAAAACGAGTTCCAGTTTTGTGAATTTTATTTTGTCTTTAATCTAAATTCTACATATATTTAAAAAGAAAAAAAAGTTCTGTAAAAATGTATATAAATAAAATGTTTCAATTAATTTAAAACTAAAAAGGAACTGGGCACCAAATTTGAATATTTTAAGCAAAAAACATGTGACGAATAATCTCAAAATGAGTAACAGATGCTTTGTTAGAGATTTTCTGTTTCGAGAGATAAAGGTGTTTATTCGCTGAATTGTGGACGGAGAACTCTATAATTGCCCTTCGCAGGTACGACACTGTAAATCAGATCTTAAATATCAAATATTAGGAAAAAAATATTTTTGTGATCACAATTTTATGGTAAAAAAGTATATTTGTTGGAAATGTATGGAGAGTCATCATGGATTATATTGCGCCAAACACAAAGTAAAGAATTTCCAACAACTAAGTAAATTAAAATAACACAATTTAAGAAAATAAGTTATTAATTTAACCAGCCATTAACGATTTAACCGAAACGAGTTATAAGTTCAGATTTAGATAAAAAAACAGAATTAAAAACTCTTACAAATTTTAATGTATGGAGTAAAACCAATGTTATGTGAAAAATAAAATATTTATGGTTGAGGACTTTTCCCAGTCAAGTCAAGAATAAAGAAAATACCCAACCTCTTGACAAAAATAAAATGCTGTGGTGATCATGATGATAGTGCATAAAATCCAGTTCATATGTAAAATTTAAGAAAAATAATATTTAACTTATTTTTTTTAAAACATAATTATTTCTTTTATAACATTTTATTTTGTAACATATAAGTTTTTATTTTTATTTCATAATCCTATTTCAAACTTAAACGAGTCCCTGTTTGGTAGTATCCTCATGTTTGTAACATACAAACCCAGAATAATTTCCTTTGAATTTTCGGGTATTTATTTTGTAACCGATCCTTTGGGTGATAACTCGCCAAACTTTGCCACCCCAATCTACCTCTTCTACTCAAGATATCCAACTCGACAAGCTCCCACCAAGTAATTATTCCCAATACACATCCCGTTTTTCCTTTTATCCCTATATCCGCCACATTTTAATGTCCTCCGTACCAGACAACGAAGTATATGAGTGTTTGTTAACCAAGCCAAACTCCCGAGTCCCCCAGGAATCTAACCAACCCCCAGGAATTGCGTAAATTTTACACCCTCTCCTTGTTATACATTCGCCGCCCTAAGTTTATTGCCCCGGCAAGATAGAGTTCCCGGGCAGAAAAGGGGTTCCCGGATTCTGGATTAGGAAATATTAAATGGAAATCGAGAATCCCTCGCCATGCCTGATAATACTATCGTTGGTAATGTATGTTTAATGGAAATCGTGTTGACTGTCATTGCAAATAACACTATGAGCAGGCTGTGTGTGCATTGCACTTTGGTGTGAGTTACTGATCTAGAATGCGTAGAGCAGCGAATGGAGTAGCCAGTGTTGTGTGTAGGAAAACGGGATCTTTCACTGAGAGTGATTTGTTATGTATTTATTAGTTGCCCCCACGACAACAATGCTATTAATTTGAGTATTAAGTGCTGTGGTTAAAGTTTTAAGTTCGTTAATGTATGTTAATTGTATTGTACGAAAAGTTTTACTTTGGGTTCAGTTATTATGATTTATTTTATTGATTTCTTTTATTAGAAATGCTATAGCAAATATTACCAAACAAAAGACACTGTTGTATATAAATAAGTCTTTTTAAAATAAATAAAACTTATAGTTTATACTTTCTCCGCAAACAATTTATGTGATTTTGTTCCCTTTAACGTACGAGGGAAAAAAATAAATGATAAATATTTGTTTCATTGAGTAAAAAATTTGTTATTTTGAAGTGTTTGAGACGAGTATCCAACATTAGGGAACTCATATTTAAAATCCCTATAACAGAGGAGCCTTTATAAAGAATTTTAAGAAATTTGAAATTTATGCTAATTTTAAGATGTAAAATTTTAAGATGTGAGAAAAAGATAGAAGGTATTCCATAATTAAAGAAAATCATTTTAGAAGTTAATTAACACGGTTAATTAATCCATTAACACATTAGCTTAGTTCACTTTGATCTGTTAATAATGATGGAAATTTTCTCCAATTATGTCAAAAATTGCGGAAGTTATTTATTTTGTATGCTTTTGTTTTGATGATGACTGTACATTGGACAACCATCAAAAAAAAAAAAAAAAAAATTAAAAAGTTCAGAATTTTGCACAAAGAAAGTATGCAATCTAATTTGCGAGTATAAATTCAAAAAAGCCGTGAGTAGGAAAAATAAACAAAGAAATATTAACTACTAAATATAACAATTTACGAAAATATTAAATCGTCAGACTCGAAAATGTTTCAAGAAGGATGTCAAATCATGAAGAAGTTAGCTTGAATGTCTCGGAACAAAGATCATGGCTTCACAATAGCTTTAAAATCATGGATAATTCACCACATTTTTATTTATTTCTTGGATTCATAATTACAGAAAAATTAAAATATCTGACAAATTTTTTAAAAAAAGGCTTAATTTTGCTTCTGTGAGTTTTTGTTTTCAATCCAATAAGAACTTTAGGATACGTTTTTCATTGTTGTAACAAATTTTTGACAATTTAGTTCATTACTGTAAAAAGCAGCCATGAATGGTGGCCCCAAAACACACATTATTTTACTACTTTATAAATTAAATAAGTAATTTTGAAAGCAATTTAAAAAACAACTTATAAACAATTTGCGAATCAAAATTCAATCATTATTATTTTTAACTAAAAACCTATTAAAGATATAGATATCTACAATTCGAATGCATTAATTTTATTTACCGAAAGTAAACACGTCCAAACCTGAAAGAGGAACGAGGAAAATATGTGAGGCTATTGTAAATGTATTCGATATTATGTGTATAAGAAATATCTAAGTATATACTGGGTGTTTACAAAAGGATGTCCCAGTTTTAAACAGTCATAAAAAACTAAAGAAATTAAAACCGTTTTGGACAAATTAAATTAAAAATAACACTTTAAAAAGTTTATAAAATTATAAATATTCAATGTGACTAACAATCAGAAACGTAAAAGATATCCAAAAGATATTAAAACTCATATTCTATACTTTTTTCACGCATGTTAGGTATTATATTTTGAATACTTGTAGTAGTTGTTTTCAGTTCATCAATGTTCTCCAGTAGTGGAAGAAAAACACTCAATCTTTTAAATATCTCCCTCCCCGAATAAAATTAAAAAAAAACCTCAAGGAGTTAAATCAGGGATTTTTGAGACAATTGATAAAAATCAAGGTTGTTTTCTACTCTAACCAATGCACCGTAGCATGCTATGGAATATTGTTTGTGTTGTTAGTCAGGATCATATTGAACATTGATAATTTTCTAATCTTTAAAGCATTATTTTTAATTTATTTTATCCATAAAGATCGTAATTCAGTTTTGTAATTGTAACTCTTTAAATTTCGGTTATTCTTTTTGTAAACACCCTATGTAATAACTGTATCTTCCTGTAATAATTTAATTACTATCTACTTTGAACATCATAACTTTTGTTCTATTTTATAATTCTAAACATTCATTTGAAATACATTTCTTTCAAATCTTATTTCTGATTTTAATGTCAGAGTATATTATTATGGTGTTCTGTATAGATTGTTAATTTTAAAACTTTTTTTTTTTGACTATACTCTTTAATTGGTTTAAAAAAATTCAGAATGTGCTTTAACTAAACATTTTGAGAAGCATCATGACGTTACAAAGTTGATTAACTATTAGAAAAGGGCATTAAAGAAATTATTGAAATTTTTGATGTAATCAGGATGTTTTATTATAAAGTGAATTTTGTTTCTATTTAAAAAAAATAAGAAATAGGATTTCTTGAAAATGACATTAGATAAATTAATATTGTTGTTTAAAATACAAATAACTGAATGCATTTTTATAACATGGAAATAACTGAAAGGAGACTTAATAGAATACACATCTTTTTTATCCTACTTTAAAACACTCCCTGTCGTCAGAATTTATTCAATATCTAAAAGCTAAATTTAAGATATTCTTAATTTAGGATGTGTGGATCCTTTCCATTCCTTTCTTAGAATACATTATATATTTTTTTTCTTTTGAAATTTTTCACTAATATCTTTATATCATGCTTATTACTTAAGATGCAGAGAAAAAAAAATTTATTACCATCTTTTTAAAAAAATTTAAACGGATAATAATGCACATCTATAGAAATTTTATTTCTACTTCTTCAGAATCCAAGCAAGACGAAACTGCTAGTATTTTTACCCTCAATATTTTTTAACATTCCTTGGAACTTTTCAGGAAAAATAGAACTGGTTCCATTTTTGGATCCGCAAATTGTTGATGAAAGCTTCAAATAGCATTGACAAGAACAAAAAAGAAAAAGAAAAAAGTTCCACAATTAAGGAAAGGGGAGCCACGGCACAAGGCAGGTCGAGACCTCGCGTTCTCGTTGCAGCTTTTCCTCCTACAAGACCCAAAACTAAATGACTCTTTTTCGCTCCATTAAGCAAAACGACCACTCAAAAGAAGGGCGGGGAGAGGAAAAAAGAAACAAAATACCAAGGACCAGCAGTCATCCAGCCGTGTCCAGAACCACCGACTCTCCTTTGAACTACTTATGACTTTGTGCAGGCTGGCTCTTAAGCGGCCCATGACCAAAGTCTGAAAAATGAAGACTCGTTCCAGAAGGGGAGGGGGAGGAAAGAGAAAAGGTCGTCGGGTTTGGGTCATCTTTCTTTTTTGGTCATCTGGTTCTGATTAGGAAGCCGTGTTGGGTAACGTCATATCTTGTTCGGAGAAAGTACAAATATTTGGTTAACTTTTAGATACGCTTTGGTCCTGAAAACAAATAGGCGAGAAAGACTTCGGGATAATCATCTGTTAACATTAAAATTTTAAAAAAATATTTATTTGTCTACAATTTATGAAATGCTAATGTTTTCTTAAATCGTAAAGATCATTCGGTTCGATTATCCAGCATTATTATTCAGCATTCGATTATACATTCATTAACCAAAACACGGTTTACTTTAAAAAACAGCAACTGCCAGTGTATTCGTTTCTTATATCTAAAGGTTATAACTTATTTAAAAAAAATATATAAATATACTAATAGGCAGATGTTCAACTTTTTTTTATATATATTTAGGAGTCTAATATCTATATCTGTTTTAATCATGATATCTTTTTAATGATTTTTTGCGACTCTAACATATTTTTTTTTCCAGTGACGTATCTTTGTATCGTGTGGCCGCGATAGCCTGGAGCCCTGATGCCGCTGAAAACCCACCGTATATAAGGGCATGTTAAATTTGGTAAAGGTCTAAGTCCTCCAAATGAAGTAGTGTGGAAGTTAGAAAGGGAAGGGCTGTCATCCTCGCCACTTGACAGAAGTTCAGAATAACAGGCCAATAGTCTTCGTGTTGTTTCTAAGAGCGACATTAAATACACAATCAATCAATCAAAAAAATTTGTATTATATGAGAAAAATACAAATGCTTTCTAATACTGTTCAATTTTTATGTTTGCTGTTTTCTAATGCTATTCTAATATATTCCAGTAAAAATATTAACATTTTAAAAATTGATGACAAGGCAAAAATATATAGCAATTTATGGCAAAATTTATTCAGGTCAAAAACACGTGCACGCGATAAATATTCGTTACCATATGCTTCTTTCAATAAATTATAAGTTTCAGTAGCGGGATTTCTAAGTTGCATGTGAAATTTCTCAACAATTCGTTGCTCACTTAAATCAGATAAGATATTCAGTTGAAATTTATAATCAAAATCCTTAAGAAAGAACGAATATCGAAGCTGTAAATTGAGAGACGGTGTATTGTACAAAAGAAATATGATCCTTTGGAATAGCAATGGATCTCGGTCGTACCAAACCAACTTCGACCACATCTTCTAAGAGTTCTCCATGGTGCACCAGCTGCCGATCATCTCGGATTTGATAAGACGCTTGACTTAATAAGAAGAAAGTACTATAGGCCAGGACTTTATGGCAGCATTCGCCAAAATGCTTCACACTGCAGGGAATGTCAAAGACGGAAATCTCCTCCTCAACTCCCAACAGGTCAACTTCACCTAAAAATGCCACCTGACGTACCATTTTACCAAAATTGAAATTGATCTACTAGGACGCTTTCCTGTTACACGAAACGGAAATAGGTGGATAATTGTTTGTATAGATTACCTGAAGAGATTCACAATTGCAAAAGCATTGCCAATTGCTAAGGCCAGCGAAGTCGCTAACTTCATTGTCGGAGATATCATACTGAAGCACGGTGCTCTCGAGAAATGATAAGGGATCTAGAACGCGTTCTTTTTTATCAAATATTGGGAAAGATATTAATCAGTTGTGCCAGACTTCGCCTTTTCTGAAGACTGTCCGTCATTCACAAACCAATGGTGTGACAGAAAGATTTAATAAGATATTAGCGGATATATTGTCCATGTACGTAGACGTCGGACAAAGAAATTGGGTAGACTCTCAAGACGTCTACCATTTGTGCCCTTTGTTTATAATTCAGCAAAAAAAGGTATGACTGGATTCATTCAATTCTTCCTCATTCATGGGAAAGATGCGACAACGTAATTATCCCGAACAATTCAGAAATACATGACATTTGTTTACATCACCTTATCAACAGGGCTGAAAAAGCTGGACACCTGGCAAAACTCTACATTCTAGAGGCTTGGGCAAATTATGATCATATGAAATAGAAAGAAAAAAAAAAGAGATTCATAGACGACGATGTTCAAAAGATGTTGTCCACTTCCAGAAGTTAGAACCTATCTTGATCCCAATGATGAAATGGATGAAAAGAGAATATCTAAGTTGTCAAGACCTGTTATAAGGAGCCAGATCAAATTGCAGCGAGGTGCTGCTTCTTTCTAAAAAGTGAGGGGGAGGGATGTAGTGAGACTCGTTTTCCGGCAGTGGAGAAAGATTCGGACTCGGCTCTTGCTCCATTAACTTTCATTCATTCACTTATTATCTTCGTCGTGGTTGAAACAACGTTGTATCCTATTAAACTTCGGTCCGCAGTTTGAATTGTTATACTTCGATTATCATGGTCGGCAGACGAAATCTACCTGCGAGCTCACATTTATTCGAAAAAATTTATGCAAAGAAGCATGAACTGAAGCGAAGTGTATCCTCGAGTCTTTTTCTACACGTTTATATACCTCTCGTTAAGCAATAAAATTCGAGATAGATTTTTATTTTCCTGTTGTTGTGCTTTGCATCTTAATATTCTTACTTACAATTAATTTATGTTAGTTTAAAGTAAATTCTTTCTTTTATTATTTATATCAAATTGATAGTTTTGAATTCTTTTCATGAATAAAGGTCTTGAGTTGAGATTAAATTCCGTATTATTTATTTGACCTGCCTCTACATTCTACGTGATAATATTTAAATACTTTATATACTAATACATTTTTATAATACAGAAGAAAAACCAAATTTTTATAGGCATGAGAGAATATGAAATATTTCTAATATCTCTACGCTCTACCTGTTTAAAATTATGGTTTAAATCAAAACTCAGGATTGATATTTTTCGCTGGACTGATGCAAGATCAATTCAGACATACTTAAGAAATTGACGAGAAGTGCATAGAAAAACCACAAGATTTACTTTCAGAAGTCCCAAAAATTATTAGAAAAATATAAAAATATCTCAAAATACAACTTGGTTACAAGAGAGTAGATTTAATAAGCCGATTAAGAAATATGTTGATTCGTTTCAATAAGTCCTACGTGGGAGTAGTAAATTTTGCCATCTGTTACACTCAATATTAGTTTTCTAACAGCTTACGTCTTTCTTTACTTTGAATCATATTGGAAAGAGACAATACTCCTATTAAAAGCGAACTAAAAATATTAAGAAAAAAATTACTTTGTATTACGATATGTAGTATCCAAATATAATTTTGGAAGTGCGAAAAATTTTGCCTTAATATCTTTCTCTGTTTTATAAAAATTTCTGAACTAAGATTCTTTTTCCAGAAGTGTAATAAAATATGATCATTTTCAGAAGTAATATTTTTACGCTTTTTTCAACTAGATTTCTTACTGTTCTAATAATTCGGATATATACGAATATTAAATGAATTAAAAAGTAAACATTTAAGTAATAGTCTCAAAAGGACAAAGACAAAACTTTCACTAAAGTCAAAGATTGACACTATCTATAATAATTTCGACGTTGCTCTTCCGATTAAAGGGATAGTTTTGGCTAATTATTAAAATATAGAGACTATTAAATAGAAAAAGAAGACAAAAAGATTAGACTGAAATCTCAATAAGGAAGAAGGCTTACAGAATTAAATATCTCCCTTGGAGTTTAAATTCTTCATTTAGTGGAGAGTTCTCTTGGGATTTTATTGAGCTCTAAGAAGGAGAATTTTAAAACCAATGGATTCCCGTATGGAATCAAAATTTAAAAAGGTAAATACTTTCTTAAATCTTTAATGTCCCGGGATTATTTCCTTCACTTGATCGCTCCATCACTATTCAATAATTAAAGAGCCACCAATGAAATCAAATCAGACAGTAACTCAGCTTGAGTTTAATTGAATCTCAAAGTAACTGCAACACATGTTTACTATCACGCTTGTAGAATAATCCCTACATAGTACGAATCTAAAGATTATTATAGTTATTATTGAACTGTTGAGGATCAATCGAGCACGCATCCATAGCAGAACAAATGAGTGTCTTACTCACTGATTCTATGCAGCTCCTCACTGATTTTGGTTCTATATCTCTCGTCAAGGTAGGCCGGACTCTAATTTCTTCGTCGATAACTTGCGCTCACTCTCTCTCTATCACTAATTCTCGTATTAATCGCTTCTCTGCTTATAAATTCTATTAAAATCAATCATTTACCAAAACTGCAGGAATTCTATTTTAATTTACATAATCGTGTACTGGAAGGAGTTCTCATTTCAAAGAACTGCATATCAACCAAGTCACCAAGAGTTAGTTAAAGAGAAATACGTGAAACAGAACCCTATTGAAATCTTCCCCAATATTTGAGCCGAAAAGTATAATTCAAGTTATTTAATAAATACATATTGTTCCATCACATTATTATTCTTTCCACATCCAATAGAAATGTATTCAACATAATTCTTCAGCTGTAATTACAAAAATAAGTAAGGAAGGAATAGGAAGTTGTAATATATTCTTCTGTAAAAAAGGAACAAATACTTCAAAAGTCAAAATATATTAATGCACTGCCTAAATTCATTTTAAATATTAAGTTTTTACAATTTGTACTAATTACTGTTGCTACGCATTGACGCATAAATATTTTTTTATATATCATACTGATTTAATTTAGAACCAATTTAGTTACCACAGTCCATTCTGCTCAAATTTATTTTTATATTATAGTTTCTTTGCAATCACATCATAAAAGTTTGAAATGTGTTCTGCATCTTGCTCACACATATGATTGCAAATAAACTTTGAGACTTGACACTGTCATCATTTGTTAAAGGCTATGGTATATCCTGCTATAATATGTGCACGGACGTAGAAGGATTATGACCTCAATTCTCATAATTCTCTTTCTAATTTTAGAATGAACTTATGTTGGTTGACTCTTTGTCTTCTCTCTAGCCTGTTTTTGGTTGCAAAAAAACAGGTTAGAGAAAATTTTAGGGGAAAAAATGTATTCTAATTTTGTTAATGTTTTCTCACAAAATTTAAATATTTTGATATCATTAAATGGATTAAAATAATAAGTTTAAAAAAAAACAATTATGTTATGTTTAAGTGACGTATACAGGTATCTTTCCTAGGAGTGTGTGTTCTATTTACTCTACTATTCTTTTGAATTAATATATAAATATATGTCAGAATAAGTCAATTATTTGCCTCAATTAATTCCACCATTTCAATTTATTAATCATTTTAAATTAACGCATTATGCAAGATAAAACTTAACTATTACTTTAACTCATTCATTATTTAACATTAAAACTTTCTCTGCAATCCTTAATTACTCTCTTTCCTAAGTAATTAAAAATGTTTGATTGTAATTAAAATATGTAAATTAAAATTGAATTACGAAATATAATTATAAGTGTAGGAATGAATGAAAAATTCAATTATACTTACACTTCGTTATAGATAATCACATGCAGGGAAAAAATAAATAAAAATTTGAATTAAACTAATATTCTTTGACTACACTTTTTGAGATTTTTTCTTTGTGACACCTTAATTCTAAATATAGATTGATGGGTTGAAAAACACAAAACAAAAAACGTTCAGTTACTTATAACTTTTAAGCAAATAACAAATCCTTTTTTTTTTTCTTTTCATGCGGCAAACCAAAACGTATTTATTTTTGAAAGCTTTCAAACTCTACGCAAAATCATATTCAAAAAATTCCATTTTACAAGAAAAAGAAGAAAATACAAAATATACAAATAAGATACAAACTGTTGCTACTATGCTAAAACTTTGTACTCTATTACAATACTACTGCATATCTTTTTCAGTATCAGACACATTTTACTTTTTCTCTGTTTCCGTCAAAACCTACCCCTTTCCCAAGACAAATCAACCAACCTAGTTTTGAAACAAGACAAGACCTCAACAGATAACAACAATCTAGTGGTAGCGGGGGAAAAAAAGAGCCCGAAAAACATCACAGTTTCCTCCGCCCTTGATATAATATCTAAACTAACACGAGCAACCGAAACAAATGACGACGAGTCATATTCAGGGTCGACAGAGATAGGAACGGGGGCTTAGAAGACCAAGAAGGGAGGGAGGAACCTTCGAAGGGGGTCTTCTCCCCTTCCCAAAACGGGAAAACCTACAGTGGAGGCCTCCTTATCTGTCGAAGGATCGGGAGAGGCTGAGGCCTTCCGGATTTTCCGGAAATAGGTACGTCGGTGGGACGGAAAAGGGCTAGGGGGAAGGACTGGAGGGAAGGTGTATGAATGGACTACAGGGCACCGTGTATCGTATGATGGAACGGCACTGGAAATTTGTGAAGCGATAATGTGATGATGTATGCGACGGGCGACAGAGGCTCCTGGTCTGCCTTTTACGAAGAAAATGACCCGTGTTCAAGAATGGGTTGTGTTAGGATTTGTTTCGCTTAACTTGGAGAAGTTCTTTTGTGAGAAGGTTAAGAACGTACTTTTCGCTTTTCTTTTTGGGAGTCGGAGCCGTTTCGTGTTCGATTACGTGAAATTGTTTTGTAATGGTTACGTGATTTAGTTTCTTTTTTTTCCCAGTCGACCACTGGGACAAGATGCAACAATTCATTTTTAAAGCGTTATATGAATAATATTGTAAGATAATTCCAATTTTTATGTGTTGTTTTAAATTAACTGAAAAAAAAGTGAAATGATATGAGAAATTTAGTTCCAAAATTAACGAAAAGAATTGTAATTTAATAAAATATTAATGGCATACAAATGGTTTAAAGATATCAAAATTATTTATGATATCTTTAACTAGGAGAAAGTTGTTAAGTTACTAAAGAAAGAAGTGCTTCGAAAAATTAATACAACAGTTATATTTCTGTTCTCTTTTTTAGAAAGTAGTATTAGTAAACTCCAAAACAGGAAACGCAAGTTTAATGTAAATAAGTCAAAACGAAACGGCATGATCGGTAGCCTAACATATAATTCATAAGTTTACTGAAACTGGAAATAATATATTAAGTGTGTAAATAAGATAAAAGTAACGAGCAAAGGCAGTTCCATATGGAAAGAATTTACATATGTAGCTATAGTATTTGAGGTACTGTTTATAACTGTTAAGAGTTTAAGAATGACTCGTGGGAAGAAACCCAATTGTAAAATATGCTTTTCTGTCAAAAATATATGAAATTCCTTACAACAAAAACATATGTATGTTAAGAAAATTTATAACGAGGCAAAACATATTGGACCAAAACAATGGTATTTAGAAAAATGGAGATGGTCCTGATATGTCGTAGCTGGTGTTATTTAAACGAATTGCGTACGCTGCACTCGCTTGAAAGCGCTCCGTGTCCTACAAGGAAGGAGGAAATGATAACCAATCAGCGACGTGTAATGGAAGCATTCAAAGGAAATAAGCAGGGTGCAGTGCGTTTTTTGATAGCAGATTATGTAGATCGCGAAAATCATGGGCAAGTCCAAATGACTTAGTGTAGATCTCTGTCCAGAGTTCATTAATGGAACAAGGCAAACCAAAGAGATTCATAGACCAGCATGTTGCAAAATTGAATGAGATCATTAAGAAACCCCTTTATGTCACAGTAGACGACGCTTTTGCATCACTGAGCTTAGTTCTTGCAGTGCTCCTGGTGCAGTTTACGCAGTCTTTTTGGACTCGAAGAAATTTCAAACGGTTGATGAAGTCAAAGAGCAAGTTAGCTATCGTTTCGAAAAGCAACTAAAGGACTTTTAAGAGCATGACATTCAGAGACCAGTGACATAATCAGATAAGTGACTAAGCATTTCGGACAACATATTTAAAGTTCACAAAATAAATTCTGTGAAAAATACTCTGCTTCGTTATTCATTGACTGTACTTAATGCGTTACGTTCAGTAAAACTTTATCATTTCTCATAGAGCACATAAAAAGCCTCACCTCTAGCAAATTTTCCCGGGGACGCTGCTGGTAAAATTTAAGTAATTACTGATGAAATCTGGGTCGTTTATTTGTACTCAGTTGCCCACATAAGACATCGCATCTATAAGATTTAAAAATAATCTGCTTATTGACAATGCTTCGAGAATTAAAAAAAGCAACTACTTTCATGTACTCAGATTTTAGATAAAATGACATTTTGGTATGGTTTGCATTAACTTTATTTTCTAGCTATATGCCTGAAGACTATTTGCAATGAACCTCGTAATTTTGAAGCTGTATCAAATTATATATATATATATATATATATATATAACAGGTCAATTGAAAAGTCCCTGGCATGACACACAGATGATGATACTAGAATTAAATCCATATGTTTTTTAGTTAGCCCTAACCCTCAAAAGATGCGTGTACAAATTTGACAGCTGTCGGATCATTAGTTTGTGAATTATAGCAATTTGATTGAAGCAACTTTTGTTATTGTGAAAAAAATGGATAAAAAGGAATTTCGCGTGTTGATAAAATATTGCTTTTTGAAGGGAAAAAATACACTTGAAGCAAAAACTTGGCTTGATGCCGAGTTTCCGGACGCTGCCCCAGGAAAATCAACCATCAAGGATTGGTATGCTAAGTTTAGACTTTCTAAACTTAGCATACCAATCCTTGATGGTGGTATGCTAAGTTTAAGCTAAGTAAGCGTCGTCGTGGCGAAATGAGCACCGAAGACGGTGAACGCCCCAAAGAGGTTGTTACCGACGAAAACATTAAAAAAAATCCATAAAATGATTTTGAATGACCGTAAATTGAAATTGAATGAAATAGCAGACACTCTAAAGATATCAACTGAACGTGTACATCATATCATTCACGAATATTTGGGTATGAGAAAGCTCTGTGCAAAATGGGTGCCGCGCGAGCTCACTTTTGACCAAAAACAACGACGAGTTGATGATTCGGAGCAGTGTTTGAAGAGGATCAAGCGTAATAAACCCGAGTTTTTGCGTCGATATGTGACTATGGATGAAACATGGCTCCATCATTTCACTCCGAAGTCCAATCGACAGTCATCCGAGTGGACTGCACACGATGAACCCGCTCCAAAGCGTGGGAAAACGCAACAGCCGGCTTGTAAGGTTATGGCGTCTGTATTTTGGGATGCGCATGGAATAATTTTCATTGACTACCTTGAAAAAGGAAGGACCACGAACAGCGACTATTACATAGCGTTATTGGACCGTTTGAAGGACCAAATCGCCGAAAAACGGCCGCATTTGAAGAAAAAGAAAGTGCTGCTTCACCAAGACAATGCACCGTGTCACAAGTCAAAAAGCAAGTTAGCTATAGTCAGTGAAAACGATGGCCATGAATTGGGCTTCGGACCGTATTCTCCAGATCTGTCCCCCAGCGACTATTTCTTGTTCTCAGATCTCAAAAGAATGCTCGCTGGGAAGAAATTTTCGTCGAATGAAGAGGTGATCGCCGAAACTGAGGCCTATTTTGAAGCAAAGGACAAATCGTACTACAAAAATGGTATCGAAATGTTGGAGGGTCGCTATAATCAGTGTATCACCCTTGAAGGGAATTATGTTGAATAAAAAAAAATTAATTTTGCCAAAAAAATGTGTTTTACTATGGTAGGCCGGGGACTTTTCAATTGACCTTTTATTTATATATATATATATATAGAAAACTAAATGGGCATTTCCCTTTCCTAACTTCCATATTGTAGTTTAATTCTTTAATAGAACATTCGAACAATAGTTTCAATTGTTCCCCTTTGACGGTTTCAATCGAACCAAATCTCGAATGTTTCTAAAGCTTATGACATGGAAAATGGTCTCGCGTAATCTTGAAAAAAGAGACGTAGAAAGGATGCAGAAAATATTGCAAAGATATGGGATAATAATGCAAAGACAAAAGAGAAAATTTAGAAAATTAGATTTTGAAAATTACTGAGGCAAAAGTGAAAAGGAAAATAAGCAAGGTATGATGGAATAAAAATAAATAATAAAAAGAATGAAATTAACTAAATATATGTGATATCTTTCTGATTAAAATAAGACAATAATATTTTTTAAAAAAGTAAGAAAGAAAGAAAATCGATAACATTTTGCGTCATTTAATATTTTAAATTTAAATACTTTTAAATATTAAAATTGTATTTTCTTTCAGTAGAGAATATTGAAATTCAAATTATATTCCTGTCGATATTTAATCAAACAACACTAGATAAATATATTCTGATATGTAAGATTATTGTATAATTTTTGTGTCAATTTCTTATGTTGGAATTTCTTGAAGAAACATTTGATGCGATTAATTTAAGTTTTTTTTAAAGATAAATAATTGCCTGGAATTTTTGTTTCAATATGTCATTCAAAATTAATCAATCTTTCGTCTTTCCTTCTTTCCCTCGTTCTTATTTTTATATTCCAAGGATCAGATGTCTTAATTTTCTAAGTATTCTTAAAATTAAATTATGCAATTTTATGCGGATTGAATGTGTATCTTTCCAAGATTTCTACTCAACTTTTTTATAATTGTTAAGACATGCGTCTACATTTTCATCAGTCAAAATAATTTTTTCCTCTAGAATTACAACAAAAAAATAAAAAAAAATCGAAATTTATGTATGGAAACTTCTAAATATTAAATCACTGTGGCATGAAATTCTTTTTTTTTTCTTTGGGAGCAAAGAAATTTTCGATTTATATTAAAAAAAAAAAAAACTGTGATTTTATATAAATATATCTAAATGTTTGAAGGAGGGAAGATATATAATTCTTCATTGAAAATATCAGGGAGAAAAAAAACTCTTAAAAAGTTATACTTAAATCCTTTTCAAGTGAATTTGAAGAATGATAGCAGTTTAAGATGTTAAAGAAACTCTAAAACAAATATCTAAAACAAAAAAAAAAACAAAAAAATAAGAGCTTGATAGTAACTTGAAGTGATTATCCTTCAATAGAGTAAAAATGAAATTTAAAGGGAAAAAAAAACAAAAGCAACAATTTTTTTTACCTGAAAAACTTCGAAAAAAAAATCTGGAGAGGTTTAAAAAACTGAGGAAGAGCCCATCACTTGTCTCAAGTTTTTTTTTTCCCTTAAGAACTTTTTATTCAAACATTTTTTTTATCAAATTTTTTAATTCGTAGACTTTTTAATTAGCCTATTGAAACTTTTTAATGGTTTTTTTTTTACTTATGTTTTAGAAGTTTCTTTTTTGCAGACTTTGTCACAACTCAGTAATAATTATGTTGATATTAGCATTTCTTCTGGATTCATCTATAAAACAAATATTTCCAATTCAGACTTCAAGAAACAAATTAATGAGATAAAACATTAACGTCAAACACTAATGGTAAATTTCTCAGTTTTTTTTTTCAATAAAAAATGTTATTAGCTTTTTGTGGAGATCTGATTTTTTTTTCACATCTTTGAAAGGCTTGAATTGTTTATTTATTCTTCTAGAAGTACGAACTTTTTAAGACATTTTTTAATAATTTCTTACAATCATTTATCGCCTTTTTTTAAATAATGATCGTTTATTTGAGTAGAGAAGCGCAATTAATTACATCTGTGACAAGTAATATTTTCTAATCTCAATTACTAATGCTAATATATTTGTCCTAATAGTATTTTCCGGCTAATTTTCAAAGTGAAATTAAAACTATTTATAAAACTGGACTCCCCTCTCGTTTTCATTTGATTTTTGAGTGTTACTATAAAAAATAAATGTAAATATATTAATAAAAATAAATTTATTTTAGAGAATTTCGCTAAATGGAAACGTAAGCAGTTATCTGTATGATATTTTGCAATTTAAAATTTTTACCAAACAGTTTTTTTTTCTTCCTTAGATATCAACTGAGAATCTAATTATTATTAAATATTGGACATGAAAAGCAGTTTTGCAAAACTTTCTGAATGAGCTGCCCTGTAAATTTTACTATAAGGTTTTAAATGTCATCTATTTTACTATGGGGTTTAAAATGTGACACAAATATCAAACAATCGGATTTAAAATCGCAATTCTTGTATATTTTCCCTCATTTATTGAATGTTTTTCGTTGCTATTTCGGACCTACTAAAATGGCTATTAAATATAGCTGGTATTTTTTGTAATTCTGAACAATGGTCAGGTGACGAGATCGACATTTGAGTCGGCATCCCTTTCTCTTCATTCAATTGTCAACAAGAGGACTTGGATGTTTCTCCGAGTTATAAGAAATTTGTTTTACACATTTATTGTGTATCAACCTTATTATACGACAAATCTTTAGAGGAATCAAGATTGGAACATAAAATTCAATTGAAACATCGCTGGTCAACAAGCTATTTATGCTTCTAGTACGATATATTTAATTCTTTTTCCATGTCTCTAGTATTTAGATTCTGACATATTCAAGAGATATGTATGAAAATTTACTATTCTTTTATTTTGGTTATTTCCTTTAATACGTAGTTATTTCGTTTAAAATTATTTTGTTTTTATAGTGAACTAAAAGTTCTCGAGTTTCCCGAAATTGTCTTTGTTAATAAATAAAGAATGAAAGTGAGTTTAATAATTTTGTTTTCATTGACAGCTAAGATTATATTACTGCCTTGACTTTAATTGATAAATAACATTGATTGTCTACTGTTTGAAAATGAACAGGAGTAGAGGCGCAGACGATATTTCTACTCGTTTCACATTGGTAATAAGAAGACTGAAATAGCGATTATTCAAGCAGTCAGGATAAGGAAAGCTCTGGAAATGGTTGGAGTTGTGAAATTGCTGCTAAATATCAACTATTATTTTATGCCCAAGTCGAATATTATAATCTTGTCAGGTTATATTTGTGATGTTCAATAAAATTTGTGTATACAATCTTTCTTGTTTATTTCTATGTCACTGTTTTATACATCGACGTTCTTATAAGCATTCGAAAACAAAGAGTTTAAGTATTCCTCAGCTTTCTAGTTAATTTAACAAATTTTCTTTCCAGTTTCATAAAACTGAATTTTTTTTTACCTCTAGCTAAAAAAAAATTAAATAAATAAATAAACACTTCTCCTATCTCTAAATGAGATATTTGAAAACTTTCTGCTATTTTTTTAAAGAAATATTTAAGTTCTTGTTAATTTTGTATGAATTTCTTGTTCTCGAAATTGCTTTAACTAAAACTAAAGCTAGACTTCATGTATACTACTATTGTAAATAAAGTTTACTTCATATTTAGTTATCTGAATACTATGACTATGCAGTATTCATATTTTGTCCAAAAATGGTAGAATTATATGCGCAAGAAATAATTTGTTTATCATCATACATTAATTACGTGACAAACTTCATTCTTATACATTTCATTATTTTTTAAAAGTTTTATGACTTATGTTCTCTTTAAGAAACCAAAAACTTATATTGCAAGTTATACAGAAATCCTTTTTCTCATATGTTCCACTACATAAACAATTTTTTGCCCTTGAAGACTGCATTAAAAATGAAAAGTTGTATATTTCTAAGCAAATGCAGGCTAGAAACACATTAATGGCTATTTGATAATTACATATTTAATTCATTTTCCATATTTTAATACCTCGTACTCCAACATAATCACTTCGAACTATTACATTCGAGAACATTTTTTGTAGGTATTCTGCAAGCTCATTATTCTGTGTATTGTTATGCTAATAGAAATCATATATGTACTCTAATTCTGTATTGCTAACAACAAAATTATCCTGAAGAGAGAAGGAATAAAATGTAATGAAGATACAAGACCAGAATTGAGGGCCTTCATGTTTGTGGTACCACCCTTTCTTGCTCATTAACTCTTGCATATTTGGTCAGCATATAAAGTTCCGTTACTAAATTAATTATCCCACTTTGCTTATAATTTTTATACTTGTTTAATATTTCTTTCTTCTGGGCATAGATTAAATTTTTCTTCCTGATACCACAACCATGCCCTATCCAGGAAATTTGGTCCTTTAGTCAGGGTACAAAAGGGAATATGTAAATTTATTCAGCCACCCAAATGAACATTATAATGCAGCAAGAAAAAGTTCGCTGTTGTTTTTGTAAGTGGTAATCACGTTTTGTGATAAGGTCTATAAGAACCTCTGTGGTTTTCTGGTAGACTTCAAAGATTAAGTTCAATTTTGGATTGTTCATCGTGTTATTTCATCAACACTTTATTAATTGTATCTGTTATCTCTCCCTATTTTTTTCCTTCGGGAACCGAAGACTTTTATTGGATATAATTACTTCTCTTTTAGATTATTGAAAGCCTGTTGTTCCGTCCAAACCTGATTTGGTTTCCGAACCAAACCCTGATATAATTATCTTCCTGCAAATATCAAAACATGCCTTCTGTTTCGTATTTGTTGAAGAAATGCCTGCATTTTTTCGATATCATATGCAAATGGGTGTCTAACACAGCGGCAGCTTAAGAAATGAGAACTTTAGATTAATGATTGTGTTTAATAGTTAAGCTTTGTGCTTTATTTTGAATTATTAACTTGTAGAGAGAGTATATCAGCTACGTGTTTTTTTCTGTTACTTTTAATACTTCCAAACTATTTATTGAGTCATTATTCGATTAAATTTTTTTGACCCATGTAGAGTGGGATCTGAACTCAAAACAATTCTGATTAATTTATTTATTTGGGCATTAGCACGCACTTGAAACATCAAAAAGTTAGGATTTATGGACATATCCTAATGTCAGACTTTAAGAGTTGAAGGCATACAGAAGCTTCATATTGTCATATATTTAAAGATGAGGACCTCAGAGAATCCTTTTTTGTTCTTAAACATCAAATATAGAGAAATTCAACGCAAATAAATAAAAATAAAATAATAGTAAAATGAAATAAATGTATTTTCGAATTTCTCACATCCCATTACAACTGTACCCTCTCCTCTTCCCTGAATGGCAGATTTATCTTTTTTATATGAAACATTTTTCTTCAGTGAAACTAGCGTAGCATTTTATTGCTTGATTGTACTCTTATAGTTAACGTCGCATTTAGTAGCAAAACAAATATCACTGGCGACTATTCTCGTAATTTTTAGCAAAACAAATATCACTGGCGACTATTCTCGTAATTTTGAATCATAGTCGTTTAATTAAAATGGTACCAAAAAGTAGCATGAGGGTTATTGGTGACAAACATTGTAATTTTGAGCCAGAATTGAAAAACGTCGCACTTAGAAGTAATACGAGGATTATTAGTAATAAACCTCGTAATGTTGAACTATTTTCGTTTAATTAATGTCACAATAAAATTAATACTAGAGCTGTTTAAGATGAGCCTTGGTCAAATGACGAGGACGATCCCTGAGCTGACCCTTTCTCAGCTACCACATCCTCCCAAAATGAGAATTATGAACCCCGACGGATTTTTCATGCAACACGATAGTTCTTAAGTTATACCAGGACTTGAACGTACGAATGGTGTGAAACAAAGCCGATCATGGGCCGATCATGATAACTCAGTTAATATCGTCAAGCAATGATTGAAGTTGCTTAGTAGGATATTAATGAAGGATTTTGTAATTTTGAAACCACTGTAAGACAAACAAAATGTGATTTGAGCTGGTCGTTCATTTTTCAAAAAGAATCGAGATTCTTCCATTTAGTTATAACATCAAAGTCTCGTTATTTTAAGTTTTGTCCTTATTCATATAATTATAATTTCAGGGATCCTAGGAAGAAAGACACGAAAGTCAAAGCAAGAATTAAAAGGATTTTTTGAATTAAATTAAATGATGTTTTGATTCCTGAAGTAGAATAAAAGTAAATCCCATCTTGAGATAAACAGGAATATTCAATAGGAAAAGGCACTATGTGCTAATTGCAAACAAATAATTTGCGATGCTACGAATAGACACTGTCTCAAGTACACTGAATAAATAATCGTTTGAATAATTATAAAACAGCTATGCTTAACGAAAATTGTCATAATCTTAATCAACAACTAGTTATGGTAGGTAACTAATCTAGTTTTAGGAGTAACGCTATTTGCAGCACGGAAATATAACTGCGTCCAAGAAGGTTGGCATATATTGAACAAGAATATGTTGTCGTATTAAGTTCATCGAGTATTTTCACAAATTTTCAGAAAGGATAGTCGGTTCGCTGGAATTAAGATAATCCATTGAACAGAAAATAAAATCATGCAATGTAGGTTTGAAAATATAAGCAAACAGACAAATTTCGGGAAGGTTTTTTTTCAGGTAATTTATTTTGCATTACAAATATTATTAAGTGACTACTCTATTAATTACGCTACTATTTTGTTTAGATCATGTTGTATGCAATTGTATATAGATGGCAAACCATATAACTCTGACCCACACTTAGGTGATGAAAGTGTTACTTCAACTAATACTCCTATTACTAATTCTATATTAATGGTTTTAGGCGTTTAACTAGAAACTTCTAATACTTGTCTTGAAAGTCTTAGGTGTAGTAATAAAAAAAAATTCGCGACGTATAGGCTACGATATTACCATTTTCTCACCAGAATAGCGTGGGGACTTTGAGGATATGATAGGTAAGATTTTACAATTAAAAAAAAAAAACGTTTTAAAACAAAGTCAAAAAAATTGATAAAAACAATTGTTTTGAGTTTTTTGAAAACTGCCATAATAAGAAAAGTTTCTGGCTTACATACAATTTGAATGAACACGAAAAGCACGACAGGGCCTAATTTCAAATGAATGATTTTTCTTTATTAAATATTCAAAGAACCGATGTATTAAATAAATTTTTTAAGAGAACGTATTTCCTTCTCCTTTTAAAATAAATATGTCTATACTAAAATATAGTTAAAATTTACATCAAAATATAATATGAAGTTGCTGTAGTTTTAAATTTTTAGACTATTTTTTTAAATTTTTTTTATTGGTAATTGGTTCTAAAACACAAGGAAAATTTACGAAATAGTTTTTAGAAGTGGTACCATTTATGGACAAAGCTGATTAAAATTGGTTAAATTAAAATGTCTGTATATATCACTCTAAAACTTAATTAAATTCATATTATTGTTTAACTATTCCATTAGCCTCTAAAGGAGATATTGTTTCAGTGAACCACAAAATGCATTGGGTGACAATTTTTCAAAATTTTATTGTGTTTTTGAATACATGTTTGATGCCTGCTTTCAATAATAATACTTACTTACTTTTCAAAAATATGTCAAAAAAAGATTTCTCCTAATTTTTTTTGTATTTTGATTTGAAATAAAACATATAATTAAATATTTATTTTACCGTTTGGTATAATTTAATAACATTTAGCTTAAAATATGTTCAATTCAATAGTTTATGGTTCCATTTAATTTTAATTCATGAAAAGAATATTACTTTCCATTCAATATTTTATCATTTGATTTAATTCTAATATTTAATGTAATTATTATTTTTAAAAAATTAGTACCTTTAATGGCTAAACCTGATCTTTTCATAACTTTGTATAGAATTTTTTTAAACTTTTTTGGATGTTTAAATTCGATTAATTGGGAAAGTTTAAAGGTAGAATTAAATAAATAATTAAAAAACATCTATTGTTGAAGTATAAATTAGGAATCGTAGTTAAAAATAATATTGCAAATTTCTTTATTTATAATTAATATTCTAAGTTATTATCACAAATTCAAAACTTAAAACTATTTATGATATTAATAACTCATACTAATTGCATTACAACAGTAATTCATTTACATTATTATTAAAATTTATGAATTAAAGCAGTAAAATTATAATGATGTTAAATTTTGTGCATTTCAATATTTTTGGTGCACCCATCGAATATCCAAAATGCTTTTGTTACAAAATTCCTAACAATTTAAAATTTTTAGAAAAATTTAAAAATTCATTAAAGTATAGCCTAAAAAGTGTTAATTTAACGAACTTTTGGATTAATAAATTTTAACGTAAGTTAAAAAATACGTTTATGTAGAAAGTAGGCGCATGTACGAATGAAATGTAAAGAATTCGAACAAAAAATGTAAGCAGTTCATAATTTAAACCTCAACATTAAAAACTGGAAATGAGACTAAAATGAGCATTTTATTTGAATTGATAGTTCTCTCATTTCATGAACAAGTTTTAATTCTTTTGAAATACCATTAACATATTTCATGCGGGTATATTTTATAGTGGTTCAGTATAAAGCGAACACAAATCTGTTAAATACTTTCTTTTACGTGACCCACGCCCCAGTGATAGTCTATAACAAACGCATCAGTACGTTTCCCGCACGTAATGTGTTTAGAGCTCAATAATTATCGAAACTTTCTTTACTAATCATTACATATAATTAATTACAAAATTTTTATTTAATTTGTTTTAGATTTTAAGAAGACTCGGAATACAAAAAAGTCAAATATGTGAATATATTTTATCAATAAAATTATTTTAAGGAATTTTTTTTTGTTAATAATTAACAGTAAAAATTATTTAAATCGGAAGTTTTTCCAGTCATTTAGATCTTCTTTTTTGTCGTAAGAAAATAATTTTTTACATCGTATTTTTCTATGACTCATCGTTTTGGTAACATTCATAATTTTCTTAAAGTAATTTTTGAGGCACTTGTATAAAATTTTGTCGATCTTTGACGCCAAATCAGAAAATATCAGGAAACGAGGCGATATTCTGCCAACAATGGAAATCGAAAAATCAAGCAAGGATTTCCCTGTTTTGCTTTTCAGTTCGTCATCATAATGACTTGACATCAAACATATGATATTATGTCACCTTGTTTAACCATTATTTTAAATATAGATTCTAGTAGTTTTTATTATGAGCTATTATTATTTTGTTTTGTTTTTCGAACTTACATTTTGGAAGTAAAATTGATAAAAATCTGGGACTTGCTTACTGATTTTTGGATACCAAAAAGATTGGCGTTGAGTTCGACAGGAATTGCGCCAACGTTCTTAATCGAGGGATTTTACACTTGATTCAAATTTTGCTTTAATGCCACTCGTGCTTAAAACTGTATTAGAAGTTGTAAATTTTAAAAAAAAACATCCATGGGGTCCTCTTTGTCTTAATTATTCACTTAGAACGTGTTTTTTCCTTTTTTTTCAGGGGAAAATATTACACTACTAAGTTAAAAAAAATTCTTTATTTAAATTTTTAATTACGAACATGAGTTTGAATAGAAATACAATTTAAAAGAACTAAAAAATAATAATGACTCTGAAAATTATGGAGGAAGGGGAGGGTCATTAAAGAAAAATAAATACGATATAAAAACTATTTCTATTAATTTTATGAAGATTAAATAAAACACTATAGATTTCAGCATTTTGAGTTCCATGTTTTCTCGAGATCATACATTAATATATCCATTATAATAATTAACTCGAATAACAAAAAGAAAAATTGAATTAGTGAATGTAGTTTTAATAAGCCTGATTTCTTATCACCATAAATCGTAATTGAGCTCTTTTAAACTTTTATTAAAAATCTTTTAACAATTTTCTTTCGTATTCTTTCATTAAATTTTCAATTTAATTAGAAAATGACGAGTAACGTGGATACATTTTTAGCACTTTTTAATTTCATAGATATTAAATTTTTTGAATTTCACTTTCAGAGAAGTAGTAGCTGCGATTCCTGAGGAATATGGTAACTTAACGGCCGGTAATGTTCAGATTATACTTAAGATCCGTCATGATCAATAATGGAGGATGATGGACGGTAAGGGGATACAGAATCTTAAAAAATGACCAGAATATTGGGGGAGGGGGGATTCTACCTTACTTTAATTGTACAATTTTTCTAAATATGTATACAAAATTCCATAGCTCTAACTTCATTATCTGGTGAGTTATTTAAATTTCCTTCAACAATATGTCACATAATTTCATAGATCTTCAAAACTTTAAACTGCTTTTCCGCATTTTTTTTTATTTTTCATGATGGTCATGTACTCAGAATTCTACGACTTTTTTTTGTAATCAATATAAAGTTGAGAGATTTTTTTTTCTGTTTGTTTTATATAATAAGTTTGATAATTCTGTGCATGGAATAATGATTAATTAAATAGTTTTTAAGAATCCACAAAATTAAGTACAATTGTTTTTTGCTATTTTTTTAGAGTCTAATAGCAAAAAAAATTATAAGACTATAAATAACACTTGTATTATCAACCCATGTTTATAGTTGAGAAAAACACTTATATTCAAATGATAAATTTTTTTTAATGGTATTAAAATTTTTAAAAGTAGTAAAAATGTAAAAATATTGAAAAAAATGGAAAAAAAATTTAAATTTTAGGTAATCGTTTGTTCGAAATTATTTCTTTTTAAACATTCATATTTAATGTGTGTTTATATATGGTGATTATAAACTTTTTATATAAAGTTTCTTGTAGGGTATTGTGTCTCTAAGTTCAGCCGATTCTTGAAATCAGCATGCTGTATTGAGAAAGTTGGGGAAGGAAAGTATTATAACTCATGTGTCATCCCCGTCACTAAACCATGGATTGAAATTTATAGGATCCTTCTCAAATTGCTTTCGTGTTAATTAAGAGAAAAATAAAATAAAATAAAAAAATAATTAATTGTTTTTATTACGTATAAAAATTTGTTTCTTCTATTGTTATAATTTTTAATATTATTTTCTTATATGAATTACTTTAAATCAAATGCATAAATTAATATTTGAGCAGCATGCAATGGTTTCAGTCCCTGTATTTTATCGTGCACTCGTCTTATCCAAATATTGGTTTGAAATTAACCTCACAAGCCTTATAAACTCTCCTTCAAAGTTTTATTATAGTACTTATTCATAAGATATTTTTGTTTATTTTGAGTGCTTGTGTGTGAAGGGAAAATTATAAATACAAAGTGACTTAAGTTTTCTTTAAAAACCTTACTCAATTGTTATTGCTTAATGTTACAAAAGTTGTTTAGACACATCAATGCAAAAAATTTGTGAAATGTTAATTTCTGTAATGAAATTTCGAACTAACATAACTTGATACTAATATGTATATATTTCGAGTGACTGGGGTTGGGGAATATGTTATTATTTTTAAGTTATTCACATATATTTGCTTTTTAGTTGAGAACAACTTTTGAGTGAACAGCATTTCTCAAACATTTTGAGAAATATTGGTCGGGTCTCTGTGATGAAGCATCGAGTCAGCGTTACCTGACATTAATATATTACAAGTGAATGTAATTAGAACTACGTTATTATTTTGAGTTGTTCATTTCGATTTTATACTTATTTGTCATTCTATATAGTCTTAAGAATACTTTTACAAATGTTGTTTCATAAAAATACTTTTTATACATATCTGAAGTGTTCATAGTGAAATAAATCATATTCTTATAACACAAAAAGTAGTTGTTATCAAGTAAAAAAAAAAAAAAAAATTAAAGTCAATTCCTACTTAGGTCAACAAAGAAAAAATTCATTTTAGTTACTTTTTATTAAATGATTGCAATTAATATAAATATGTATATACATATGACTGAATCACAATATTAAGTGGCAAAAGAAATTTTTTCCAGCGATATACACGCTTCGTCACTGACGGTATTTATTCCTAAATTTATATCCTGCTAAATATCTTACATAAGAAAAAAAAATGTTCTCAAATATAAAACTAAAATTAGTTATTTGAAAAACAAATAAAAAAATTTATGCTTCGACGAGATTCGATTCGAAGGCAGGAAGATTCTACTCCAACGTTCTACCAACTTTGCCATTGCAAGACAAATGACATAGTAGAAGCATTGGCTTGTTTCTTAATTCATCCGGTAAATTAAATGGTTGGAATGCAGTTTAGCCCAACCACCCTTGGTGACAAAAACTATTTGTCGGTGTTTTGCTAAATGTGGCTACCTTGGTCAGCTTCGCGGACTTAAAATTCAGCCAAAAAAATCGCCAAGTTCGGTAATTTTTGAAATCGCGCCAAGTGGTTGGGCTAAACTGCATTTTCACCAATTAAAATTTAATTAATGAATCAATATTTGAAAAAATTGTATTAACATCAAGTGTCATCCACTACAAGTTTAAAAAAAATGTATTTGAACTTGAGTGGATGAATGAAAAGTATTTTATTAACGATTGAAAATTTGAACAAGATATAGTTATATAGGGAGAGTGTGAGCTAATAGTAGGAATTTAATAATAATAATTAATAAGCACTCTAATTTTATTATATAAATATAATGAAACAAATATTTAATTTCATCTAAATGTTTGTCATTTATTTGGTCGTGAAAAATTCATTCAAAAGGAAATAATTTCAGTTTTAAATTAATTGCTAATAAAAAATATTTTTATATTTGAACTTTAAAATTATGAATCTCTACGTGAAAAAGACAAAATACTGTACTCTTATTGTATTTCTATTCCCAACATTTGAGTTATATATGCACGTGTTTCTGATGTTATAAAACTTCTTTAGTTATAGTTATTTTTTATTTTTCTTATTAATGACATATGTTATGTTACAAACGATTAGTAAAATCCAGATTTTTACTCTTATATGCATGAAAATGACTTCCACAAAAATTTATTTTTTGCCAACATTTTTTTAGAATATCATTTTAGAATATCTTTATCGTTTTTTTGAGAAAATACAAATCTTTTGGTACTCCTCCGAAAATGATCATTTTGACGTCTTCGTATACTTTCATAACCATTTCTCTAATAGAATCGGTACTTCTCCATTATAATCATACCACTAGGTGTCTTTCTCATCTTGACGAACTTTCTCGGAGAAATGCATCACCAATTCGACTCGACTTCTTTCCTGGCGGTAGTTGCATTGTTAATCATATCCGTTTCTCTATTTTTAAATTTTTTATAAAATAAAACGGATCTTTCCCGTAATAGTATCCAAATTTGCTGCGGTGACATAAAGCCGAAATGGCTATGTAGCATACGCTCTTGTTGAGAAATGAAAGATGTTGGTATACAAAGGTGGTTTGTTGGGATATGTATTTATTTCGTTACTGCCGTATGATTCATTTATTTGTAAGGCTAAGAATTGATATTTATCGAAATATGTGACAGAATCTGCTAGATACGAATATTTTATGCTTAATCATTCTGACCATTATGTTGATCGGGACGCTTTATGTCACACATGAAAGCTTGTGGGATAGCACAAAACGGCAGAATAAAAACTCTATAACGTCAACATTTAAATAATGAAATTAAATTGTAAACATTAAAATGTGGCGTCGAAATAAAAAAAAAATTCTCTGCTATGTTAGCTCTCCGTCTAAAATTTCTACCAGAAGTTTAGTGTAAAATATTTTCTTTTATTAAATATCCAAATGTCTTTTTTTTTTCCCTTTTGTTTTTATATTTAGAACTCAATAAATATAACTGTTTTTTTTTTCTTTTTTTGGGATGAATTAGAACAAAAAGTTTAAAGTATTTGTATGATATCCTAACATTTCAGAAAGAAATAAGTCAAAACGCACCAATTTGTCATTGAAAATACGCAGTATGGTTATAGTGGGAAAGTGCATAAAATGCAAGAAAAATGGCGTCATATCGAAGAATACTGTCTTAATGAATGGGACTAGTTTAGAGAGAAATCGGGCAGCATTTCCTTTCACTCATTATTTTAAATTGAAACAATCCATACTTTTTTTGTGTGACAGGTAAAGAAGACATAACATGTCTCCTTTACCTGTAATATTAAATGAATTTCTAACTTGTAAATTTCTGACTTGTTGCTTATTTATAATAAGAGTTTAACTTTTAAGGACTATGCATTGCAAAAAAAAAATGCATTTTGCTTTTTTTTTCTCACAATTTATAAAAATACTAAGAAATTTTTTGTAACTGAAAATAAATGTTTCGAATATAGGTTCTGCTGTTTATTTTTATGAAGATACATCATTGAGATTATTTTTGTCTAATAATTAAAATCAAACTCTGAACGTATCTTCAGGTACAAAAAAATATCCAACAATTACTTCATAGTTTTACTTCATTAGCTTTGAAAACATCATATTTAATTATGATGCTCGTTCATGTTTAAAACAAATAATTTTTTTTACGATCCATAATTTGACTCCAATGCTCCTATTGGTTAATTAAATTCTAACTACCCTTTTCATTAAAAATAATAAAATTATTTCATTTAATTTTTCCATTTTCAGGGGGCCCGTTGATTTCATGAACGTAATGTTTATCCTATGGAATTTCTACTACTGTCCTCAAATCTGTTCTATTTTATCCATTTGAATGCTAAAGATATATTCGAAAGAGCAAAATAATAATGAAGGTTCTATGCAGAATTACATTCTTCCACCCATTATTTCTTAAAAAACTTTTTACCTCTGTTTTAATGATTTGTTTTCGGTTTTCTGGACTTTGAAAAATATTGTAATATATTTTTCAGAATCCAGGAGAAAATGTAACTCCCTGGAGAGCACCGTTATTTTCTGCTCTTCCAAGGGCAATTTTTGCATTCAAATAGATAAACTGGTATAAATTTGAGGACGGTCAATAGGATTAGACTTTCAATAGGATTAACATTACGTTCATGAAATCAAAATGGCCGGTAAAAGAGAGCCTCATAGGCACAATATGATGAATTTTTGTGTTATAATCATACGAGTTGGTATTAATATTGAGATATTTTTTATTTTTAATACGTGTTCCTGGTCAATTGTTTTTAATGGAAGGGTCTTGTTTTTTAACGTTAATAATAATAAAACTAGATGGAGTGATAGTAAGTAGGTTGTACTGTATGCTGTAGGCTGTTTGTACTATATTTGTTCGAATGAAAATTACGTTTTCGGTAGAAAATGCTGCAGTTCTAAATTATACTTATTATCATTAATCTTCGTTCTTTCAAAATATTTTAATTATTATCAGAATTCCATCAAATAAAAGAAGAACACAGATGACAAGAAATACACAAGACAGTAAATATATTATCATTTCAATATATTTGCACCAATAAAATTTACATAACTCTCAGAAACAACCATTACACTGCAGGATGGCAGGCGGAAACAGAAAGTAGGAGGGAGGGAGGAGAACAGAAAAAAGTACAACAAAAATGTTAACATCCTTTTTCTTCCTTTAGTTAAAAATAATAACCGATACACAAAGAGTCGTCGCATCATTCTCCGCTGTCCTTTTTTTTTTTATAAATACATAACACCCAAGTCCATGGACTTCTAATGGACGACAATAACACATTCATGGCAACATAAAGAACTGTTTTCTTCAGTAATTCATATGTACAAAGGGGCAAGCAATTCTGCCGCTTGGTTTTTATATATAATTCTTCACTTTGAACTCTCAAAGCACAAGAGGTTGCACTAAAAAGTTTTTGTGCTTGATTTTGTTTTCCTTGTGTATTGTTGTAGATTCAGTTTTTAGACTTTGGAAATTTCCACTAGCAAGCAGTGAGTTGATCTGCATCAAGCGTTATACGTATCATGTCGTTTCCTTTGCGAAAACTTCAGCAAAATTTCTTGCTGAGTTGGTAGTGAAAATTCAGTAATTTTAATTGCACTGTCTGATTCTTTAATAATTTTAGAAGTATAAAATTGATTATTTGATTTTTCTTTTAAAGAGACATTGATTTTATAAGCTCACCTTTTTAATTTTTATCAAATGCTATAGATATTATATATTAACAATATGTTAGCAGTGCGAAAGTTAATTTTTAAAACATAAATATCAACACATGTACTCAAATGCATCTTATTCAAGCTGCTTTGCTAACCGAAATATTTATATGGGTAAAAATATTTGTTATAAAACTCGGAAAATGATAGGATAATTTAAGCATTTTAATGTATGTTTATAAACTTTTCTTTCCACATTTAAGGACATTTCATACTTGAAATTGAATGGAAAGGATTCTCTCTTTCACAAACATGAATTTGTATTTGATCTCTTTACCGATGAATCACATTTTGATGAAAATAATTGCAAAACTTTTTAAAGGATTTGGGGATATTCTTTTATAAATGTAACAGTTGGAAATTTTATAATTGTGCTTCATAATTTAACACGTCATAAATTTTTATATGTACTTTCTCGACTTTATTAAAATGAATTAGACGTAAAAATATTATTCGAAAAAGTTGAAGAGTGACACAGCTCAAGCTTATGTGAAGTGGTCGTGTTGTAAGAGAGATCATATCAGAATTAAACATAAATAAATCAAGTTTTTATTTCTTTATTATGCTTAACATATTTAATGAAAAATCATGATAATTTTAATCACAATCCTTCACAAAATTTTGATTACTCTTACGCATTTTATTGATGTTCAATTTTTTTTTTTCCTTTAAGAGATCACACATTACTTTCTGTATTTTAATTAATTCTAAAAACAGACTAGTTTTTATTTCACGACCAAAGGAAAACTGTTTTCCCATTTTCAGTTTCCGTAAACGAGAAAATTTTTAGGATAAAAAAACAGCATTTTAATTTTAGTAGCTGTTGTATATTCTTTAGATATTATTAAGATAGTAATTAAACTCTATAAAAAGATGTTTGTATGCTTTGAAAGATTCAAAACATTACCAAAAGGTTGAAACAAAACTTTAAGAGTTATGAGTAATTTGATTTTTCTGACGAGAGTTGTTCAAAATATTACTGCCTTTCGTGATACCCTAATGGCATATAGAAGGTATGAAGAATGATTGGAAATGAAGAAAATGATAAAAAAAAAAAAACATTAGAGGTAAAATAAAAGTACATACAATGAAAACGCTTTTGTACTTTTGTTTATTTATTTTTCAACTACTGAACGAACCATTATCAAAACTTAGAATCGTAAAATAAACAGAGGAACTGAAGAGAAGAAACAAAAACAACGCGAAATTAAAAAGAAGAAGAAGAAATAAATAAGTAACCTCGGAAAAACTGAGAAAACAAAATAGAATAACTGGTGAAAATGAACTTTTCGAAACTGGATGGGGAAAAAAAAATTTACAAAAAAGTAAAAAACAAAGAAAAGCAAAGGGAAAAAAAAAAATCAACGAGCACTTATATTTACTTCAACTCTCCCAAAATTCCATCAATAGAAACGATGGGTAAATTTTATACGAACCACAGGTGTAGTCTTATTTCCCTCTCTTCCCGTACTTGCAGATAAACCAAAAATGAGCGAAACAAAATCATAAAACGTAACAGTAAAAACAAAACAATTTTTTTTTAAAAAAAAAAAAAGAAAAGAAAGAACGAATAAAAGAAAGGAAGAAAGTCTTATCTACAGTGCGTTGCCTAGTTAGAAATCGGAACAGATGGTAAATATTTCCCAGCCAGATCCAACAGAGCTGTACATCTACCCATACAAACGTACCGAACTAGAGGTATATAAATATATAGACACCTTAGTACAAGTTGGTACGTTATAAGGGAGGGGGGTGTTTGTATAGATATAGATATATATGAACCTCAATGCACGCATCGACACAGTGCCTAAGGTCAGCAACATAGGGCACACCTGTTCTTTTTCACATCCTTGATGAGCTATGCAGAGAGAGAATAATTTCGAACAAGGGGTTCTCTCCCACCCTCTATTTTCCCGTATCGCCTTTTGTTTTTCCAAAATCGTCTGCCTTTGTTGCTTCATTCCCACCCAGCACTATCCCCTCTGTTTCCACTATTCTCGTTTTCTCTATTTTAAAAGAGGAGGAAAAGTTTTCATTTGGACTCAATCCACCATTTCTCGTTAGAAAAGCTAAGGGCCAAAAGCAAAAGAGGGGTAAAAAAGAATGAAGTAAAAATAGATGAGAAAAAAAGAAGCATGTTAGGGTTATTGAAATGATATTCAGTAATATATTCAACGATTATTCTTCAAAACCTTCTTCTTTAGTTTGCGATGTGATATATAGTATTTGTTGCATTTTTTGGTCGTTTTTGTAGAGTGAATGATTTGTGAAGTTATATCGGATGCTATTAAAGCCTCACGAGTGATTCAAATAACAATAAAAATATTTGAAGGAATTAACAAGTAAGGTGCTTAAATGTGTAGTAAAATTTATTTTCATAAAATTTGGCCAACAAAATTCTTCAAGGTATAATATGAACACAAAAACCGAATTAGGTTTCATAGGAACTAAGAATTGTTGAGATCCTTTATGTTGAATATCAATAGCTTTACAAAAACTTTCAAGCCAACAAAAGATACTTATACATTGTTTACTTATTTTTACCTATTGATTTTTTAAAAATTAAAATGAATTAATACAAATGAAAATAATTTTAACATTTTTTTTCATGAATAATTAAATCACTGAAAAAAAACCAAAATGTTTTCTTATGAAATATCCTTACGAAGATTTAGATGCAATTTAAGGACATCTGTGAATATTTAAATAATCTTTTTAAAGTTTACAATAAGAATTTCAATCTTCTTTTGATTGGATTGAAATGACCAATTACAGCAAATCTTTTCATAATGATTTGTTGTCGGCAGCACGGCATCGTTACCAAAAAAAGTCAGTAACAACGCAACTTGATATTTAAGTCCGGATGTCGATGCAGAAATGTGTTTTGTCAGGAAGTGTCAGTGGTGGGACACAGTCAATTCTCTCACTTTCTGCCTGCTAGTGAGTTTATTCTACGAGCAGTGATGTCTTCTGTTTCTGTACACAACACAATAATGTTCCTAATCAGCGCGATTCGGATGCTATTGACACGGGGGGTGCCAGGTAAGCGTGACGTCACCAGACGGGTGTTTCGGACATGGGATGACCACCCGGGAATCCGGCGGACGATGACCGCGGGGGTCCGTAGGCGTCCGACGCGAGGCTCAGGACACTGTCCGGACTTGACCTCTGGGACAGGAGATGGTCACCGTGGCTTGTAAGGTAAGGGGCATCTGCTCCTAGGTTCACCGGACCTGGAAGGAGACAGGCGGTCAGATGAGGTCCTTTTGGAAGAAAAGCAAACGATTTTTCACACATAAAGCAAATCATTAAAACATTTATAACACAGGATCAATATCAAATACAAGAATTATGTCTTATTAGTGGGGGTTTCTATATAGTTAGATATAGATTGACCGACACGAAAAGATCTTTAACTTCGCCTTTCTCACGTAATAACCGCAATTTTACTACCTAATTTTTGGTGCGCATAGAATAAATGCTAGTTCAGTAATTTTTTTAGTGCTAATTCGCATTTCATTGTTAAATGTGTTTTCTCCCATATTACTCCCTTTTCTCTCCTTACAAATAAGAATTCTCTATCATACATGAGATAAATAACATAATTTTAATAGTTTAGATTAGTTTTAGAATTCTTAATTGCTTTAAACATGCTTATCCGTTTCTCCCTATGATGAAATGAACTCGTTTATTAAGAATTAGGAGTTTTACTCAGCGTGGTCTCTCTGTACCACAGAATTTCGACACACTGCTTCTCTATTGATATATGTCTCATTACATTGAAGTACATCAATATAATGAGACATATATCATTAGAGAAGCAGAAACGGTGTGTTTTACATTTTCCCATGTTATAAAGCTTATGCACAAAGAATTAATAGTCTAAAAACGTCTTGTCAAATATTCTTCATTAATTTTCCATTAAGAAGTATAATTTCATTAAAATATATTGCTTTCTTAATATTACTTTCCCCTTGTCGTTATCATTTTGTTCATATGTTAATGTCCAAATAAATTTCGAAACCTGAAAAGTTTTTTATTTTAACAACATAATGAGTTAACATTAACTGACTTGAATAATATAGTGAAAATGTTGATAAAAATAGTGGGTAAATTATAGGTGAAAAAACTTTGACCTCAACAAATATTTATTATATATAAAATCCGAACGAGATAACAACGTCACTCTTTCATTTTAAGTTTATGAATTGTTTCATAAGTTTACTTATTAAGTTCGGCATTTCACTAATTAATAATTATTTATTTCATTCAAATTTTATCCTATTATATCATTCGAACAACTTGAAAAGAAAGTTTGTAAAGTCTCATGTGGCAGAAGAATTTGGAAAGAACAGATTTTTTTTTCGTAAAATCATCACTATTATTTGAAATGAAAAACAAACGGTCAATAAAGTTTTGTTATATTACTTGAAATAATGAATTGTACTGAACAAACAATTAATATAGAAAGTTGAGTAGCTGTAACCTGAATATATATATATATATATATATATATATATATATATATATCTTAATAAATGGGAAAAATTTCAGTTTTTCATCTCAAACATAGAAAAGTTTTTAATTTTTAGCCCCCGAAAATGTTAATAACAACATCAATTTTTTTTCGAGACTTATAAATGAAATTTATTCCCTAACCGCTGAAATTAAGTCTGGAAATTTCTTCTATTTCTTTGAATTTCTTCACATTCGCAAAATTCTCTTCCTGGAAGAAGAATTAAGCTGAAAATGAGCTAAGGTTGAATTAAAATTTCTACGCTGAATAAAAATTAGTTTTACCTACAATACAAGCAAGCTTCTTTTTGTCAATATTTTATTTCTATCTGAAAATCTTAATTATGTAATTATAATAAGATTGGTTCAAGAAATTGTCTCTTTCAGATGTAAAGAAATAGAAGAAAGAAAAAAAATTAGATACAACTTTTTTAGAAACTAATTTTAAAGTCGGCATTCCATTTGTTAATATTAAATGACTAAAAATTAAAGCAGCATTTTAAATTATCGAAGTTCATCGGGAAAACTTTTCTCTTCTTGTATTAAGATTATCAAAGAGTCCTCATGTTAATAAGAGTTTCCTTTGAAGTAAGCTTTTGGGGGAAAAAAAGAAAAAAAAAAAGGGAAATATTTTTAAGAAGTCATTTCAAGAAATAGCTCGTGTGTCGATGCTCAGTTCTTTTTCTTTCTTTCTTTTTTTTAGGGAAATTTTCAAATGCATTTTTCTTTTTCGGAGACAAGGCAAGTTTCAAATCGTAGATAAAAAAAAAAAAGATTTCAATACTTCTTCGTGCGCATACCGAAGGGAAAAAAAAAACTCGAATAAAAATAATAAAAATGTAGACATAGAGAAAGGGAAATATTTCTAGGGAATAAAATTTGTCCCTATCTTTCCAAACTATTTCGTAGAAGTTTAAGAATATTCCAAGTTAAGAAAAATGAGTGCATAAGTATTTGAAATAAAGAACGTATAGACACCTCTCTACTATGTTTGAGAAAATTACTTTTTGGCTTTAGTTTAATTAAAAGATGCCGACTTGCTCATCAAAAGGGAATTGCATGTATTCTCTGATACAATTTTTTTTTCTTTTTGTTATTTTGTAGTAATGACAAATTTACCATCTGGAATCAGTTGGGGAAAAAAGAAATGAGCTCTCTCCTAAACTTTCAGCAAAAGAGAGAACCAAAAAAAAAGTTTGAAACAATAGTCATGTTTTTCTTATGAAACTGATGCTATATATTGAAAATCAAGGCAGAGGGAAATTTTTCGATAATTACCGATCGATCAGAACTTGCATAAAAAACGGGGTGTCATTTGCACATTGATCAAAGTTAAGTATAGATAAAAAAAAATCCCTTCATAGACTTTTTCTCCCTTTTCTGGCTCATTTCTTAGGTACTTCTTTTCCCTTTTCCGATATTGAGCGATTTTTCGATATCGGAATTGGCAGATGGAAGATATTTTTAGTTTAATTAAACTTGGTGACAAATTAGGGACTTTGGATTGAAGGACGTAGCTTTAAAAGAAGTGTAGGGACTTTTTTTTACACTCTCTTCTGAGTCTCTTTTTCATTGACAATATGAATGTGAGTTTAGAGTTTCGCTTATGCTATTATTTTTTTTAACTGTGTGCATTCTGTCGACAAATTGACTTCGATGCAAGACGAGACAATAAAGAGAATTCCTTAGAATTCTGCTTTCTTTTGGTCAGAGCATTTTTATACGTTCTTTTTCCAAGGTGTTATTTTTGTACAAAAGGTGAAAAAAAATTGCCTTGAATTCATTTGATGTTTTCTTTCATGGTTAAAAATTATAAAAATCAGAACATTTTAAGAAGTTTTATTAAAATTTGTACCACTTTTTCCAAGCTTTTATTCCATATAATTATCGGGAACAGTTACGTTAAATAAAATTATTAATGAAGTACATCACCCTTTTTTTAAAAAATTAACTGTCTTTGAACAAAATCTATCCCTTAGATACTTTTAATAAGATATCCAGTTCACAGGAACTTGAAGAATAGGAACATTTTATTAAATATGTGCTGCTTAAACTTACGATTTATTATGCATAACAAAGGATATACATACGAGTGTAATTCAAAAAGTATCTGTTTTTGATAACAGATGGCTTTGTTAAGGAAGGTTGGTGTTGCCAGTTGTAATACCAACTGTTAAAAGGCACTAAACTGTAACACAGATTTACAGGTCAGTTTTGATTGGTGCCGCGTCGAGATTTGTTGTCTCATCGTCATTTAGAGTCAAATTATCACCATCGATAAGATCTGGATTTATCATTATACACCGGGAAAATGAGCAACAATAAAACAATGGGTTGATTCAGGTGAATTTACTACAAAGAAGGCGAAGATGGTTTCATAATCCATAAAGTTCATGGTTGTAGTTTTTTGGGACCTACTCCTCATGGACTTCGTTAGAAAAAGGAAAAACGATCAGTGGACAATAATGCAGTGAATTACCTCATTCCCATTCCTAACACACTTTTTGATCCACCTTAACACACACACACATATATATATATATATATGTGTGTGTGTGATCATTTCAAATTAAATTTTACTTCTCTGTATGATTCAATTTTAAGATCCACTGTATATGATGACCGAATACATATGAGCATAATCAAGTCTAATTTAAAACTGATTACATAGCGTTTTTATTTGAAAGTTAATGGATTTGTTGATTAGCCTGTTTTGAATTGATCAATCACGTAATTTATTTAATTTTTTTCGCGATCGGAACTAAGCGCATAACATCTTTTTTTGATAAGTAAGCATCAGTCTGGTCTCCGTGCAATTCATATCATATGT
The DNA here is from genome assembly GCA_019974015.1 of Nephila pilipes. Lineage (NCBI taxonomy): Eukaryota > Metazoa > Arthropoda > Arachnida > Araneae > Nephilidae > Nephila > Nephila pilipes. The sequence goes on along the minus strand of BMAW01129644.1, from coordinate 380,126 downwards.
TAGAAAATACGTTTTTAAATATACTGAATAACTTATATTCAGTAATATATATATGTAAGCAAATTATTTTACATAAAGAACCTCATGATTTGGTTTTTAAATTTATACGTTTACGTTATATACGTAAATATACATTTACAAGTATACTGAATAACTTATATTCAGTAATATATATATGTAAGCAAATTATTTTATATAAATAAACTCATGATTTGGTTTTTAAATTCATATTTCATTCACACTTTTGTAGCCAATAAAAGCTTTTGCCAAATTTTGAAAAAGAAATGTTTATATTTAAGAAAAATGTGAATATATAATAAGGAAGTTTAATATTGGTTGAAATCATAATATTTGGTGACAGAGATATAAATAGGGAAAGAAAAAATGCTAATGAAAATACATTTTTAGAATAGTTGAATAGTATTTGCACTATTTGAAAATTCGGCACCAATTATTTTTTAAATAACAATTTTTCTGCGAAAAAAAATGTTTGAAAAAAAAAATCATTGTTGTATTATGCAGAAAAAGAAGTTAATTAAGAGATTAAGTTACATATAGGGTTTAGTTACATAAAGATAGCCTTCTGAAAATATTAAATATTAACCAATCCATATTTATGTTATGAAACCCTCCAAACTGATACTGCGGTTAAGGTAACAACACCAGGCAATAAACTCGAAGAAAACTAATTATAAATCTAGGGTACAACAATAATATAAATCTTAATAAAAACAATTGTTGTGAAAAATAGTTTTCTCTTTACCATTAAGTTTGAATAATCAGCATGTATGTTGCGAAATCCTCTACAATTGTTACCGCTGCTTTTCTTGTAACAGTCACGACGACAACAACAATTTAGACAACAGAAACACAAATCTTAGTGGATGTTAAGATAACAATCGTTTGTAATTCATGTATTGTTACTGCTATACATTTTTAGTAATGGAATCCATAACATCTGTTACTTTTGTTGGGATAATTTAGTATTAATTGAACAAAATGTATTTAGAGATCAATGTATATGTTTCAAATGTATATGATATGTTTTCAAAATGTATTGAACAAAATGCATTTGTTGAGTAATGGATTGTATGCTTACCAGGTCCTACAACTGCTGATAGGGGCTGCTCCATACTGGTAGGAGGGGGAGGAACATTTTGACCGGGGCCGAGCACCCCGTGGTAGGCCATTCCATCCGGTGGAGGTTGCCCTGGAAAAAAATCGTAGAACCCGGGCTGAGCTCCGTATCCGAAATCACCTGGGCTGCCAGAATCTAAAATGAAAAGTATGCCCTTATTATTGTGAACTAATATTAATAAAGTAAATGTCTAAGAATTAACAGATGGTTTTTAAAATCGTAGTGATAAGCTATTTACATAAGCATTCTTTGGTATCTGCAAAATACACCACTAACAGAAGTTTTTTTAGTATTACCCCTATAGTACTATCCCTTCAGTAGAAGCCTTTTTTTTTAAAAAAAACAAGAAAATACTATCTATATTTCGTAATAGAAAAAATTAGCTTCTTCTACCTCAATATTGGATTGGATGTTATATTTAAACGCAGAACATCCCTATTTTCTGCTGACACTTAAAATGAAATAAATAAATAAAGTCTGTTCCAAAGACACAAAAACATTACTCAATATTTTGAGAAAGATTCTTTAATTAAAAACAAATGTATTTGATTTTCAAAATTAAAATCAACGATAATGCATCAGTACAATTGCGTGACTTGTCCAACTGCAAATGATAAGGAAGAAACATATATTTCTTCATACAATAGTTGCATAATGTGATATGTACAGATTAGTAATTTTCTTTTCGTCATTCGAAATGATTAATCTATAGCAAAAATCAATTTAAGACAGCCACAACGACTTAAGCCATGAATCTTAAATTATGCTGAAAATATATTTTCTTGATTCAAACTTTTCGTCTCAAATAGTTTATTTACATTTTAAGTACAAGTGAGAAGATATGTGTGACAATTAAAAGTAAATAACCTCAAGCCATGTAGGATGGTCACAAGAAATATAAACAAACAAGTAATCGCATTATTTCAAACAATGTACTACGTATCGATCGGACAAAAACTAGAAAAATGCAGCAAAGAAATAAAATTCGATATGTTAAATAATTTAAGGTCAAATTAATGCTATTATCCTATTATTTTGATAATTTTTAGTGAGATGGATTTTTGAACATTTGATATGCATCTTTCTCATAAATATGTATATAAATAGAAGTAGTTTTTTTTTTTGGGGGGGGGGGGGTTATGAATGTAATTTTGTACCACCTTTGCTTTAAATACTCTCAGAGAAATTTATTTTACTTATACACACAGAAAATAGCTAAACTAGAATAAGCCATTAACGTATTAATAGTGAAATTTAATTTCTGTGTGTTCCAGATAATTCTCTTGTATAATAGTATATTTGTGAATTTTCAAACAGTTGTCAGAAAATATTTAGAATCGTTAAAAACATAATAACACAGTGTTATGGGAAAATAGATTATTTAAAGCTGAAGTTTTTAGTGTTTCGAAGTACAATAGCTAAGCTAAAAGTTTTCGTACAGGTATTTGTTTAGTTTAGTTTTAATTAACGTCGCACTAGAAACAACACGAGGGCTATTGGCTACGGACCTCGAAATTTTGAACCTAAGTAAAATGACACCTGCGTTGAAACCCCCCTTTCTTAACTTTCACACCACACCAACGGGAAGACTTTGGGCCCTGACATATTTAACGTGCTTCAGCCCTGGCTACACGGCGGGTCTTTAGAGGCCAAGGCTCGAACCCACGACTGAATGAAAACCGCCGGCCACGAATCCAAAACCATGATTACTAGGCTACCGCGGCCACGATATTTGTTAGGAATTACTTATATTTGTATTACAATTCCACATACAGAAGAAGAAAAAAAACATTCACACAAAGATTCTTCCTTTTCTATACATTTATATGAATTTATAAATAAACGTGCTTATCACTTTTTTAGAATCCTAGAAATCTATTTTTTTTTACAAAATAGAACTCAGACTGAAAATATTCTTTTGATAGAAACAAATAATACTTATATTGTTAGAATATATTTTAATTTTTTTACGTAGTAGTAGTATGTCTCCCTAAACTACTGCTTTCGATTTTAATAAAAACTTATTTTTTTAATGTTATGTTTTCAAATACTTCTTCTCTTTTATATTAACATATAAAAATAGAAATCCATTTCACATTAAATAAAAAAAGCTTCATATTTATCGAGCGTTTCTAACATTTTAGGACTCGCAATTGAAAATGATCAAATGTTTAATAACCACGAGAGGTTATATTAATATTGAAGCATTTTTGTATATGAAAAGTAGTTTCCAATTTAAGTTTTATTTTTCATAATTTGTGAATCAATGCTTTACATAAATTTAATAATTCATCATTAAATTTATGAAGTTACTACAAATTAATATTTAGTTACCAGTTACAAACATGAAGAAATCAATATTTACTCATGAAATAAAAAAAAAAAGTTGACAAAATTTAACTGATGTTAAAGGCTTGTAATAACTTCATTTTTTTAGAAATATCCAATAACATTAAATATATAAAATATAATTGTAATCGGTATTGCTATTCTTTTTTTTATTCGAAATTATGCCTTACAAGCCTTTTTAAACAATGATGGAACGTTTCAGTGTTTTCTTTCACATCGAACGAACAGAATAAAAAAAAAAAAAAAAAGAAAAAGGAAGAAGGGATTTTGTTCTAGCCAGTGACAGTCGCTTAACCCTAACCGCCACAAAATAACGACGCATCGAGTTACCCATTCCGGTCGTCATGACAACAAAAGGATCGTCTGAGCTTCGAATATCCACGAAATTCTATTCCAGATTAAATCGGAAGAGCTCTGGGTAAAACTTATAATCCTAGCTCCTCGCTGTCGAAGACGAACGCATAGTTGGTCTCCGTTTCTACACTTCCCTCAAAACATCAATCATTTCCCCCATGCTTTCCAACGATTTGTTTAATTTTGTAGAGAAAGCAGACGGTTTAGAATGCTGATGATAACTATTTTATAATACATTGCTTAACTTGCTGAATTCGTCGAGCTTGGTATTTAAATCAAGGTTGCTCAGTTGTTTATGTTGTAATGTGTACAAAGGAACAGATTTTTATACATTTGTTTGGATGAAGGGAACGAACAATTAAAGATTTCATCGACATTAAGTTCATAATTAGCTTGTAATGGCGTAAAAATATGGATATAATTCTAATGTTTATTATTTTTTTAATAATATTCGAAGTAAAAAGTAACATTTGAGATATTCTTCACTAAAACTGATTATTAGACGAATTAAATTCCAATGATTGTTCAGTTTTTTCCTTTAAAATCTATGCAAAACATTTAATTGTAATAAAACTTCACCGTAATTTAAAAAAAAATAAAACTGAGCATTAATGTCGACTTTAATTAGAAAGGCATTTATCGAAATTTTGAGAAATACTTTCATTGAATTGCAAATCTTTTTTGTTTTAATAAAAGTTGGAGCTGAATTTATTATTATGTCATACAATGAATATTCGTTTAGGTTCAGAATTTTCTTTTTTTTTAATATTAATGATTAAATTTTGAAAAAAAAATTGTCCTTCTTTGGAATCATACTATTTTCTTTAAAAATCATCACTAATGCGTAGATTTTACGCTGCAATTTGTTAATTTGTGATAATTTCACTTTAATTTTCATTCCTCTTGTAAATGAATTATGAATAAGATAAATTTAATGAGCAATCTAATCAAGTAAAAATGCTCCTATCTCAATGGAAATTGAATTTTTATGTTTAATAATTTACAGTACGTTATACAGCATTCAACTGAAAAATGTAGATTTCGAAGTTGTGTAGGAGAACCCTAAAATTTTATATTTAATTACTGAAAGAAACTTAAAAGTAAAAATATCAGCTATAGACAGTTTATTAATTAACTGAGACTAAGATCTAAATATATAACTAATTTTTGTAGTTTTAAATTTGCACAAGTATAAGACACAAATATTTAATTAGTTCAAATTCTAATATTAAATATTATCGTAGCTTTTTACTCTGATAAGAATTTAAATATTTTCTATTAAACGATTTATTAATAGATGATTCTTATTTCTCACTGTCAGAAACCTTTTCTAAAGCAGAAGACATATTGAGTTCTTATTTCTTCCAACTCCATTTCTTTTGTACTTCATATTTAATGACAGTATTTGATTCAAGAACGTTTGTTAAAATATTCAGTTACTTATATAATCCCAGTGTTAAGAATTTTATTTGCTTCATCTAACAAATCTCCGAAATGTAACATTAATAATTTTATAATCTAAGAATTCTTTTTTTTATGATATTGCTGAATCTTCTTTTGAAACTATTCAGGACTAGCGAATTAAAAACCTTTAAATGATGCCTTTTTCACAAAATAATAATTATACACGTATGTTGGGGATTTTTAATGAAGTAGGAGACAGATGCAGATATGCTGTACCGAACAAGATAGCTTTTAACATTTTCAACGTGATGTAGGGAAAAAATGCTTTTTTTAAAAAAAATAACTAAAATTATTTTAAGGGATATTTTTAATTTAGTGACATTAAATGTTGGATTGTATTACAGATTTATGATGTAAAAAGGCTTAATACTTTTGGTTTTTATTGAACTAATATATTATACCATAAAAACTTAAGCACAATTCCTTTTCTTCCGACGGTTTAAAACATAAATATACGGAAAATGTAAATTGAAGCAAAGTTTTTGAATGTGTAAGTAATCAAATTAACGATTATTAAATTTTTCTACACACACAGAGAGAGAAAGAGAGAGAGATTTCATTTTCTTTTTCAAAGAATTATTTGTTTTTACTTCATATTGTCATCTGTTTCTCTATATAGTATTAAATTCTCAGCAGCAAAACTTATATTGCTATAAAATGTTTTTGTATAAAGAAGTCGTATTATAGATTAGTCATTACGGCAACATTAAAAAAACAATGCATCCATTTTTCAAACTCCATATCTACCACAACTCGAAGTTACGAAACTAAGGGCCCAATGAATACATAACCTCTGCATATGAATATGAAAAACTCATTCTAATAACAAAAAAAGCAACGACTTTCCCTTGTCAGAACACCACGAATCGCAACGCATTACCAACTACATCACGAGCACATGTTGCATTCGGAAAAACAACACACCACGCTCCAGAGAGTTCTGCTCTACACCCCCACTCCCTTTCTGCAGCCACTCGGAATCTACAAAACCTAATATGCCGAGGGTGTAGAGCACGCTCTGCTCCTGCTCTCCATCCTCCACAACCCCTCTCCCTTCTCGTTACCACACACCACTGAAACCCCTGGGTCCCAAGTTGATGGCGAGGAGCTCTGGAGCGCGAAATTAAACGAGGCGTCCCGTCGTCCCTTGCGGCTAATCCAGCAGCAGTCCCCCCCCCTCTTGGTCACGTGACCCATGATGGACTACCCCGGCCTCGGTCGGGTTTTCGCACCCCAGCTGACACTAACCCAGAAGGGGGGGGGAGAGAAATATCACCTAGCAATAGTGTAACTCCTTTACTATGGTGCGTCCCAATGAAGTGTTCTGTCTGATGTGCGTTTGGGTTAAACACTGAGCGTCGCAAGCGTGTGTGTTGGTGACCTAATTGCAATGCTAACTTAATTAGGAAAGGATTGTGATTGTGGAAGGGGTGTTAGCCTTTGGAAGGAGTGAGAGAGGATGAAATTATGTGGTGTATATTCGATAGACGAAAATTCCGTCGATGGTTTTGCTGTGGGTTAATAGCCCGTACCTATAGGAATAGGTTTATTACCATTTCTTCCATGCATAGTTATTTTGTCTTGGCACGTTTTATTAGTTTGGAATAAAATAGAATAGTAAATGTTGCCTCTAGATCTTACATAGAGAACTATCCTAAAATAACTTATTTATTTAATGTATAAAAATAAGGAATAGAATAATAATCATGAAACTGATTAATTAATAAGACCAAATTTCATTAAAAAGCATGCGATCTGACCACAATGATTCCATATTATGCAAGAACAGTATTAACAGTTTTAATGAGTCATTATAAATATAAAGCGTTTTAAAATAAAAATTGCATTTACAATCAAATGTAAATTTATTCACAGCATATTAGAATGTTCATTTAAATTTAGTTCTCGACCTATTAAAGATTCAAAAACTTGTTCTACATTGTTTTAAATTAGATTCTGATTTCTTCATAAATCGACTATTTTAATGGTATTACTTAAATTATTATATCCTTCCTCTGTAAATGTTCTTTTTCGGCAATATTTATCGTGTGGATGTAAAACCAATTTCAAGAGAAATTTAAGAACCACTTAATAAATGAATATTGGGAACCCAAAACACACACTTATATACAGTATATTTCAATGAGTACAAACAAAAAAAAAAGTTGAAGAAGAAGAATTTGAATCATTCACACATCTAGAACTTTGACAGTACATAACTCTGTAAACTGGTTGGTTACATATCTTGAACTCCTTCAAAAATATCGTAACGTTTTTTTAGATCAAATTAACCTATCTTTCGGTACTTATGTATAGTTTTACACATTAATTATACCAGGACGCCTTCACCTATTATCGCCATATTCAGAGAGATTTTTCATATAGAGGAACTCTCCACAATGATATATTTGGATTTAACCAGCTTAGAGAAAATGTAGCAATCAACTTCATTGTTAATTGCTGATTGAATAAATCCATTTATTTTGCGCGTAAACTGTATTTCAAATTTAGTCTCCTATAACTAAAATGCTAAATAGATTTATAATTTAATACTAAAAAGAAAAAGAAATATGTTTATGGAATCCGTTTCATTTTTAATGACACTTCTTGATAGAAAAAATAAATAAATAAAAGCACGTGTTACATTCTCACGTTTTTTAGTGAATATTGAGACATTTTTTTTATTAGAAAATAAGTTCCGAGTAGAGGTTATGATTTTAGCTATTCGCGATTTTCTCTTCACTAACCGCAGAGACTTTACAGAGCATAAAATTACAATTTCTTTCCAACCAAAAGGAAACGTGACTAGTTAAATTGGAGGAAAGAAGAAGTGATGGGAATATTGAATTAGAGATAGTGATATATAATTAAAATAGAATTTAAAGAAAAATGAAGGGAGCTAGAGGATAACGACAGGCTGATATATATTTATAAATTGGATTGACGTCCTGTAATTAACCATTTCAATTGAAGAAAACCTTAGTTAAAGTGCTATGATATCGGCAGTTAGCGAAAACGAGGGATTTGATAAGCTAAGGTTTTATTATTAAGTAATAATATAGGATTGACGAGTTGAGTAGGATTCGAGAGAGATCTTATCTATGATTAATAAAGTATTTTGTCTTGCTCTTACGTATCTTCAATTGGAGTCTGATAATTATTGACTATTTAATTAGACTGAAAGATGTCAGGAGAATTAAGTAATAAAGGAAGGACTTCGCAAAGTAGCATGCTAGTTAAAATTGGTTGTAGATAGCCTTAAAGTATTTACGAAATACAATTGGATTTAAGTACGTTAAGACTTAAATGGTAAAAATTTTTTTTAAAGAAAACAAATATTTTCTGTTTTAACATTTACCATCACCTACACAAACTCCAGGCCGAGGTTTCAAAGGCAAGAGCGATCACAGCCAGGAAACTTTAACGTCAACAATTCATCAATACCCACAGTGAATAGCCTTTCCCATTTTCTCTCCGCTTTAGAAAATTGGCCAGTCAAAGAACATTAAAAGCTGGTGAATATTTAAGCCGTGCGGTTGTTGCAGTTAGTTGAAATTTGATTGATGATTAACCGAATACTTCTTTGTTGGGAATCGGTCCATCTGAGCCAAAACTAATGGCGGAACGCTCCGAATCGGTTTGTGTTGTTGCAGGATTCAAATCGAAAGCCGCTTCTCATAAAGAGAGAAAATAATTGATTACGCCCCATTAGAAGAACATTTTTGCGCGTTTAAGCAGCAGAAAGGATTTGTTGTTCGGTAGGGTTTCCACGCGAACCATTCTCTTCTACGGAAGTTTTATCAAAACGCAGTGGTCTTAGCATGCATTTTTTTTTTTTTCAAATGTCGTTTGTACTCGAAATGTGTTTAAGTTGAGGAGATTCGAATCGTTTAAGAGTTGCGTGTTAGTTTTAATGTCTGATTGCGATTAATTGTTAAGGACACAGCAGAATACAAATTGTGCGGTCCTTTTTGTAATTAATTACTGACGCAGGTATTAATGCTCATTAAAAACACACGCTGATATAAAGGAATGGATGTAATATATACAGAATTAGAATAATGTGTAGTAATTAAAAAGGTTAGGTTGATACATTATACATTAAACGAATTTTGATGCAAATGTAAGAAATTAAACAACTTTATTTTGTAAAATAAAATTCAAATGATTATTTTTTTGCATACAACATTTTATATAATCTGTTACAAATAATCTATGTATACTGAAATACTAATTAGTTACAAATAATGCCTTGACAATTCTAAACATGCCTTGTTCGACTTACATATTGAAAGGCGAAGTATTTTTCAATTCTGATCGTAATTGAATTATCCATCAAGGGACGCTATAAAATGTATTTGTAAATTGCAATGAAAGTGCATGTTTTACTTTATTTTTAGTGAATATACGAATAAAGAAAACTTGCTTTAAGTTTAATTCTGGTCCCAACTAAAAAAAGGAATTCAACAGCTGAAATATGAATCCCAATAAATACAAATTTAATAACTAATAAGTTGATAGAGCTCATTTATTTTTCAAACATTTTCTGATTTAAATCTAATATAGTAAGGTGTGTTTTTCATATTTTTCTTTAAATTTCCTTTTCTTACTACACAGTAATTTAATTCAATAAATAGAACCTTCCCACTAGAAGATATACAATTAAATGTTACAGCTTGCAATTTACGAAACGTATGCTCATACAAACAATAAAAACTTGACTGAATAAGTATTAGATAAATAAATGCCATCAAATCAGTTTCCAAACAACTTTAAAAAAAATTCCCTTTATTTTCAACTGCATAAATTATAAAAATGTGTAAAGAAAATTACTTGTTATTGAGTGAAGATAATAGAAGTAAAAAAGAAACAAAACTGATGTTTAAATATTTTGTTAAATTCTACAACGAAAATTTCCACTTCAATGGTCAAGATATTTCTATTTTATCTTATAGTGCGGCTGTGTCTCTTTTACTGTTCAAATTTTTTAAAAAATGTTCTCGTAAGTGTTTTCTTTTACATCTGGATAATCGTTCGAAGGAAATATAAGATCTTAAGTCATTTTGAGATATTTTTTGAAAAGTGAAAGGGTTTTTATATGAAATATTACTTTATCTAGGCTCTTTTTCCTTGTTTTAACCCTTTCCATTATTGATAGCCTATTGCGTAGATGATGCATTAAAAGTATTTCAATATTTATCCTCCTCCAACAAGATTTATTTCATGCTTCCAAAGACTGAAACAAAGACAGGCGAAAAAATTAAAAATATTTCGTTTAAATGATATCCAAAGCTGTAGACGTATCAATACACCCCAATATATTTATCCAAAATTTTAAACTCTCATATTTCCAATCATGGGCACAACATGCTCTGCACGAACGAACTCTAAGAATCATTACAAATTATTTAAAAGGGATCAAAACTCATTTAAAGCAGATACCGAAAATCGCAGTTCATCCTCTAATATTTCCAAAACATTCCTCAGCACGAACCCTCGGATAAAATATCATAAAACCCCTTATCTCCTCCCACCGGCAATACACAACAACAGAATCAAACCCTATCCGCTAATTCCTCCTGAAAAATTACGCCCCCCTCCTCCATCTTTTAAAAGTACGAGTGATAAATTCCCCTACCCTTAATGATCTTCTTCTCTTTGCTTTGCTTGGTGGCCAAAGCATTTGCATGCGCTCGCCCAGACAGACAGACACACACTTTAATGTAAGTATGTCGGACAATTCGGAGGGCATCTGCGAGTGTCGTACGCATTCCCACAAACTTTAAAACTACGGCGGAGGCAGAAAGGTTGGCGATGGCGGAGTGGAGGGGAAGAGTGCTGCTTCTCTCTTAAACGCGTTTTTGATGAAGTTAATTCTGGGGAAAAGTTCTCGCTAATGGTTCGATTACAGTAATGAGGAATTCTTTCAATTTGCCTTAAATGAACTGAGAGAAGTGGTTTAAATGGATTTCCATTCTAGTGCAACTTGCATTCGATGGTGGATTGTGTGGCAGGCCTTTTAAAGTCTTAATATATCCCGCCGCCTGGAGTCCCCAAGACCGATGTCCTGTTCGAAAGAAGTGATTGAGAAGAATCCCCTCCCCCCTTCTCTCTTCGTCTTTAGAATGATGTATGGAGACTCATTGCTAACGACGGTTTCTTTTAATTAATCGTTGGGGGCTAAGATTTTATGTGCTTTTGGTTTCTGATGATGGATTTTTGGGGACTTTTAATAGTCCTGGTATAGAATAATGTCTGTTGTTTCAGTTTTGCATAAGTGATAGACTGAATGAAAAGTTCAAACAGTTAAAGTGAATTGGCGTGAAGGATGGTCTGGCTCTGATGGGATTGTCAAAAGTTGTTTCTTAATGAATATGGCGCGTGGAAGACTAATTTTTGAGTATGACGTATGTTCCATAGAGTAAAATTCTGCACCAACTGAAATAGAATAGAATTTATAAGTGATGCTAAAAGTAAAATTTTGAAGAAAAAAAATATTAATAGAATCATCGGTATACATCGATATGATAAGTAATGTTAAATAAAATCATTTATAAAATATAAATAATAGAAATACAACCGTTTCAATTAAATTTATTTTTTCATCCTTTTAATACTCTTCACAAATATTCATAGCATGAAAAATGTATCATGGATTAAATACGTTTGATGCTCTAATTTTGGAGAAAAAGCTACATTGGACAATTTTTCTTTTATTTTTTTTATTTAAATATAAATGTTACTACATTATTATTACTAAGTTATGTCACTTAATTTGTGAGATTGTATACATAAATGCTTAAATTTTCACATTGATCCGAAAAAAATGCAAATTATAATAATTATTTATCAAAAACCAATATATTTTCTCTTTTACCGATTAACATCTTTAATTATGGTAAAACTTATAAAGTCTTCGTTAAAATTCTAGATTATATTAAATTACCGAAAATCAAACACATACACGGAACTTTGTGTGTATTGTTATTCATATTTCTTCACGAAATAATGGAACTAATTATTCTAAAATATTCTTTTATAAAAATAAAATTAATGCAACCACACTTCAGTCCTATTTTTTAGGATGAAAATATAATTTAAAAACTTTTGTAGTGGATCTATAGGATTAATCGCTAGACATTAATTTACCTGGAAAAACTATGTAGCTCTACTTCAACTTCAACTTAAAAAAAAATCAAGGAAAGATAAAACTTAAAATTATTTTGGTTAGTAACGTATCTCAATCAATCACAGCAGCTAGCGTTTGTGTTCCCTTTTTTCCCCGAGTGTCATTAGATAAATATCTTCATTTCGTAGAGAAAATTCTGTGAGAAGCTTGCGTTAAATTTATTTATTAATTTCATCTCCGAGAGATTTTAATCTAGATGCTTTTTGCAGTATGGAATGTAATGAGGCACATCCAAAAATAAATGAATTTTTTGCTCTCTTTCAATCCCGTACGAACGCTTTTCATGTTAAGAAAAATTAGTTGCATTTAGCGTTCAGGGTGAAAGAAAGAACCCCGTAGAAAAAAATACATACCCCCATCTTTAATAGCATTTTACACCAATTTTTCTTCATATACACCTCGAGTTTTTTTCTCTTTCCCCCGAACTATTTGCTTATGAGTAAAAATTCTTTTTCTGCTGTAATTTCCTCCGTCGCTGTATTTACGTGTTTATTAAAAAGAAATACATTTTTTAACCACAAAGAACAAATTCAGGGGAGCAAAGGTGCTTGAATACACATATACATTCCTTTCCCTTTTAACCCATACATAAAAATTCTAGGTGAAAGAAAACGTAATAATCTTTGAAGAAGAAGAAGAAGATGGGAAGATAAAAAAATATAAATAAATAGTGCCTGTGCCATTCTTTATTTAATCAGAGGGTTTTGACTCGCAGTTCGAATAAGACATCAACACTTTTGGTAATTTCCATGTAAATTGCACCGGTTATGAAACCATCAAAGCATGAAATTACACCTGGACTATGCAAAAAACATACCAAGCCACGAAGAAAGGTTTGAAGAAGTAGGAGAGAGAGGTAAAAAAATTCGTATATAAATAAGCGGGAAGTAATAATGAAAGCGGTGGCAAACCAAATTAAATCTTTTTAGAGTAAACGGAAACCCAGAAGAGGAATCATCATCTTTAGTTTCCTAATCACCAAGCTTGAAAAAGTGAATCGTAAATAGCATTAATTTCTATGCGGTGGGTCTCGTATTATGCATTTTCTCATTTACTCACTTTTTCCTTCCTTTCTTTTTATCTCTCCCCCCCCCCTTTCTAACTATTCGAGGAAAATTCCTCTTTTCCATAGATTTTTTCACGTGTGAATATTTCACCTCGTAGAGTTGAAGAGTTCGTTGTAAAAAAAAGTAATCAAGGCGGCCTTATTTAATTGGAATTCGCAAAGATGACGCGGGGGTATTTTGTACAATTTAATGAATAAGGTCCTCCCTCTCATTGGTCAGAGGGGATTTATAGTCCACAAGAGAAGAAAGTATTTTTCTACTAAGAATTTTTCTGTTTCTACCTCTGGGATTTGCTTGCGGAGATATATAAAAAAAAAAAAATTTCGCGAAAATTACGCCCACTTCAGTGTTATAAATAGAATTTTATGTTTCAGTGCGTTTTCCAAAAATTATCAGGAAAAGACAATAAATGTTTTTGGGGCTTTTTTTGTACTGTACTATATTTTTTAAGCAAATTTGAAGATTCGAAATTATTTTTAAGAAAATTTTTTTAACAAAATTTTATTTGATAACAATATTCTGCATGAAAACTTAATGAAAAAGTTCTTCAATATATAAATTTTCTGAAATTGAATGAGATAATTAATTCATTTGTTGAAATGATTAATTGTTTATTACTGTTACATTTCGAAGGAATATGCTACTAGCGATGGACTTCGGGATTTTTTACCCCCGTCAATTGACGAGGACGACGCCTGAGCTGGCGCCTCCCTCTCCAATTTTCCATATCACGACATTGGAAGAACTTGGAACCTCGACAGATTCAACGTGCATCAGCTCTGCTGCATGGCGGGTCTTAAGTGGTATCAGTTCTAGAACCTAAGACTCGACGGAAACAATGCCAGTCGCAGGTTCGCGACCATGACCACTAGGATACCACAGGTACTAGTTGAAATGAAATTAATAATTAAGGAGAGGAGAGACAAAGTATATTAAGAGATGTATGAGGCAATCAAGATATATTTTCCGGAGACAGAAATTAAAAGCGAGTCTAAATAAGGAAATAGGGGGATTTATATGAAATTTTTTGTATGTCTTATTAACCTCATTGTATTGATACAACAAGAAATATGTATTCAAAACTATATGATTGCTTATTCTTTTTATTAGTTTTCATATTAGAAATTCAGTCTTATTTTAAAGTTAAGTTTATCCCATTTGATTTACGAAAATAATAATAAAAATATCGTTAATAGCTAAATGAACTTCATATCTTCAAAGAAAAAGGTATGAATGAATCAAATAAATGTTGCACAACATATTTTTAAGAACTGTCAGGTTAAAAAGTGAACATTAAAACAAAAGGGGAAAAAAACATCTCCATTTTTCATGATGTAAATATTATCTCTTTTTTGACACATAATTCTCTGTTTCAAACTGTAATTTAATGTTCTATTCAATTTAATTCGATTTATTTTTATTCTGTTGTACATGAATTACTCTTCCTAATTATTTTTATTTTCCCACTTGTAATAAAAATAAAGGAGGAGAAATACAAATAATTTTCTTTTGGAAACTTATGTATTATTGATCTTTAACTAAAATGTTCAAGTAAAGTTTTTCTTTTGGAAACTTATGTATTGTTGATCTTTAACTAAAATGTTCAAGTAAAGAATCGATAGTTCGAATCCTGAATCCACTTAAGATTCACTATGAGAAATAATAAGGTTCACGTAACTTTAATAGAATTATGCTCTCACGTGTGTTGAGTTAAAAGGAAGTGAGTGTAGTCCTGCATGTATTAGTGGTTACGTGTTGTCAATTGTCTATAGCTTTAGATTTCTTTGTTCCACGCCCCTTTTACAAATGGACGACCTCTTTAATGAACCTTTTACAATATGCATAATCATTATATATTATCACACAGAATAATATTTGATATATATAATAGAAAATATGCTACGATAAGATACATGCTTCGTTTTTAGCGCATTTAAAATAATAAATTACATCGAAAATATTTATAATGCATAAATATGAATTAAAAATGCAGCGAAAAATTTTATTTATTGAACACATATCGTTTTGAAGATTGTTATAATTAATCATTGAAAAAGTGGTATACATTAATATTGATGCGACTAGTGTTGCTGCTACTTATTCAAAACGTATTTGGGGCAGAAGTTGTAAAGGTATCATTTCAAATTTAAATACTAATTTGATACCTTAGAATTTGTTATCATGCATAACGGGCTTCCTCTCAAGTAAAGTTCCCTCACAGATTTTGGGTTCAGAATGACTTTAATCCAGATAGAAGCCAAAATCTTGAAAAATTGGATATAATTTATATTATATCAAAATCATCATATTACTTCATCTAAAATAAATTTGTAATTAAACTATTCCACATAGTGAACAAAAAGCTCATAACTCAAATACAGGTAAAAACATTAATTAATGTAATTATGTTTGTTCAATTAAACTAACAAACTATTCTGTTTCGAGAGGGAGGTATCAACTCAGGTGTCTTCCTCAACACTAGAGGTCCGTCGCCAATACCCTCGTGTTGCTTCTCAGTGCGACATCAATAAGCAATCAAATCACATCAAATTAACAAACTGATTTTTTTTTTCAAATTGTAAACCAGCAAACGTTATGCTCCTATTATATCAAGCTTTTCATTAGGTTCTTTCCATTTATAGCTTTATGCTACGGCAAAAAAAATTTTAAAATTTTTGCTTAAAAAATTTACTAATTATGTTTATATAAACATATGTGTTACGCAAAACATATTCACATACACTTTTAGACTAAACAAGAAATGTGAAATCTCATTTAAAAATTCCCTATCCCTATCCAATCCCTTTAAAATGAGAACCACGCGTCGACAACCGAACTTCATAAGCACACAAATCCAGTTCATGAAACACTACCAAAACTTCAACCGATCTACAAAAGCGCTACCCCTCCCTACCGCTTGTAAACCATTACAGTCATCGAGGGGGGTGCGGACCCCCGAAGAGAAGGGCTCCCCACCCCTCTATCCGTAGATTTACGACTCGTGTTTTACGGTATAGGAAAGAGTTGTAAGCCCGGGGTGGGTGGGAAAGGGGCCCCTTTTGATTTACGGGACAGTTCTGAAGCTGCAGAATTTCGAGGGCGTGTTTATGGAACCACATGAGACAAACGAAACCTATAAACAAGTCCTTTTTAACGCTACTGCTCCGTTTAGAGTTCTCAGGTGTCATCCCCGCTACTATTTCCATGATATACTTGCGGACGCAGAAAGTTTTAGTGCGATTTGGACTGCACGGCACGAAACAGTGGAAATCAGATGTTGAAATAGTGAAGGAGTGGGTATGGAATGTTATGAGTTGAGATTTTTAATGTTCGTGCGTGTGTATTTGTCTATGAATACATTTGGCTTGTGGTGAATGTACTTTCTGGTCGAGAATTACTGGCTAAGTTAGTAGTTTGTTTAAAAATGTTTCTTTTAGGAATTTTCAAATGGACATGAAAAAGAAAATCGTTTTAAGAGTCTTAAAGTCTTCATTAAGCGCTGAGGATGGATGTCATTTAGAAACTCCTAAGCTATATTGAGGATATGGAAATCGGGTAGAAGATGTAAAATGATAATAAATGATTGTGTGGTTTTTAGAATTCATTCTATCATTGACTAGAGTTGGAGACAATTTGGAACATTTTTTTTTTCAGATACTATTCTGGCACTCATAAAAATTTGAATGATTAAGACATATATCTTCGACAGCATGTCCTTATTTAATAAATAAGCATTTTTTTTTCTAAAGTACATAAGTATTAGTATTTATCTTACGTTAAAGTGTTGGAGATAGGATGTGAAACAGATTATATTAGGATAAGAAATGGATTGATTCAAACAAAAACGAATTGTATATTAAAAACTCTGTGTACGTTAATGAAGACATATAGTGATACTAAAAAAAGCAGTTCTTATTTTTCAGAACGGCTTCCGAAATTGAATCTTGTTCCTTAACAATAGGTAAATATAGTGCTTCTTGCCGAAATGATCCCTATTTCAGATGGCTTCTCCCTCACTCCTTACCTTATCTTTGTTATGGATGTTTTACTTTACGGTATATTTTATTTTACATACTCGTTTAAAATAAAATTACGAAAGAACCAGCTGTTGAAATAGAAAAATAAGTAATATAATAAAAATATGATGTAATAATTACGTATATATTTTTTTTACATTATTATTAACTTATAAATTAATTTAATACATAAGATTTTTCGTGTAAAAATTTAGTTGTTAGTTTTAATAACAATATTAAATTACGATTTGTTTTCTTGATGATACTGAAATGTATGAAAATGTAAGTTTTTGTTTACATTTTATGAGAAAGAAACACAAAATCTAATTAGTCGTAACTGAAAATAAAAAAGGACAAGTGTAAAAAAACTTCTAATTTAAATTCACAGAGCCTTGAAATGTTTACATGGACCCCTATCCCCTAAAGATTCCTGGTTGAGAAACCTTATTCCAAAACTACCTAAGGACCATTGTTAAAGTATCTAGAGAATTATTCATAAAGCTAAGTTAAAGGCTAAGGACTCTGTATTAAATAAGGGCATCAATTATTTTATTATTTTCTAATATAACTTGAATATGAAACGCTGCAAAGGGGATTAAAATGTGCTAAAAGCTTTTGAATCCAGCAGAGTCTGATACTACTCAATAGGGATAACAATTTTTGAATCACAGTCAAGTGACTCAAACAACAGTTCAGATTGAGAAAGACTGCATTTCGTGAACTTATGTACAGGAAATATGTAGCTGATTTACAAAACATCAGCGGAGTGGTTTGTGTGCTTATGAATTAATAAAACAACTCATATGCAATTTTTATTTATTGCTTTATTAATAAATGTTGATGTTATATGAAGTATAAGGAAAAGTTAACCACATGAATTTATTAATGTAATTAAATGGTTAATTTTAATAAGAGAATAAAAAATTCGTAACCTGAATATCTAGAAAACCACAATTACGAATCATTGTTTGCCAGAATTATATAGAAAGTGAAAGTCCAATGTAATCATCTTTTAAGAAAACAAAAAAAAAAAAAAAACGTTTGGTATTTTATTTCTGAGAAACTGACAAAATCACTACTATTGTAATATTAAATACAAACAAGAAGGAAAAATACTGGCTTTCAGAGCTTTAAAAAATATTAGATTATTTATTTCTTAAGACATTAAAACAAATTTCAAAAGTGCACAATCACAAAAAATACTTTACGACCATAGGTATCCAGCTATAAAATATACACACAAACTTTAAATCCTCAAATAATTTCTTTCACCCTCAAAATTTTACGTAAATTCCGACCTTATTCTCCCCTTCCCAGTGCAAGGGCAAACGTTTTGTCCCAAACCGACCAATCAAATCCTCCCCCAAAGTTATGAAGGATGAAGTGGGGGAGAGGGAGTTGAGCTTGAGGCACAGAAATGTTTTTGTTCGGGCAAAATGGCCCGACAGTGACCGATGATGGGTCGGGGCTATCGCTGACCGTCTGTCGGTCCTCTCCGCCCTTGTGGTGAGGATAGGGGGTGGGGGACTCTCCCTTTGTTCCCGAGGGGGAGGAAAGAGAATGCGGATGTGATCCTTTGAGAGATGCTCTCCCTCCCACTTTGTAGCGCAACAACTTGTTTTGGTGTTTGTTACGAAAGGGAAAACAATACACAACATCATTAACCAAAATTTTCCGTATAGAGAACAGTGTGTTATTGATAGCATCATAGAACGCACGTGTTATCTCGCATTTTGAGTATTTTACACTAACTGAACTAGTTACGTTTCTAACACGTTTGAAAATGTTTAATATGATTAACAACTTCGTATTGCTTAATCACTCACTTTTTTAAATATTATAATTATCTGTAGGATTCAAAGACATTTTAAAGTTTGTTTTTTTTTAAAAATAATTAGAGATAATGTCTATTTTACGTTTATTTGTCATATAAATAAAAATCATCATATACTGCAAGACGTATTTCAATGGTGCACGCTACTACAAAATTTATCAGTAATAAAAATAATTTTTAAGATTATAAATACACGAGTAGTTTCATACTTACGCTTAAAAATAAATGCACAAATTTAAATTTTAGTTAATTCCAGTGTTAAAATATTCACTGAAAACTGGACTTTTTTGTACATTAGTTATGTTCTTATTTACACAAAAAAGGTGTTTAAAATAATGTAAATTAAACAATGGAAGTGAATATTAAGAAACTGATAAATTGAGTAATTGTTTACAAGATATTAATTAAAACTTATAATCAAAAATTTAACTATAAATTTTTGAAAAATATAATTAAAATGTGCTTCGCTCATTACTATAAATATAATCACATTATTCTGAAAGCGTAATTGTCAGATTTATTTATTTAAATTTTTTCAAGACGTTTAAGATAAAAACATTAACAAAGTTTCAATAAGTAAAATTAATATTAAGAAAAACAAACCAGATTATTTTTGGATAAATCAAAGATGATAATTTCCACTGCTATAAAGATATATACAAACAATGGATAGATGTCTCAAAATATTTTATTAATCTGATTCAAAGGGAAGGAAAATTGTAGAAACGTAATTTTACCGGTAAAATGTAAAAAATACGTAAATTTAATTACAATATTAAATAACTTATGAGAAAAAGATTATAAAATGTGTAGCAAAGTTAACTAGTTCTGCGGAAATAAAGAAGTTCATTAAATGTTACACCCACACAATAAATTCTAATACTACTATTTTTAATTTATTAATTTCATTAATAAACAAATATGATCTTCAAAACATCAATGAGGAATGAAATACGTATAAGTATAAAAACAACACGCGAAAAGTATATATTAGGAAGATAATTTACATTTTTTTATTAACTTCTAATGATTCATTCTACAAAGAAATAAAAGGAAATTAAAATATTTAATCAAACAACCTATAATGTACAAGTGTCAATACTAAGCAAGGTATATTTTTGGAGTAATAATGTATCAGTATTTCGAAATAACAATTCTATTTATTAGCAGTTAAATTCTTAGCTTACAAGCGCTCAGCAAAAGAGAGGGAGGAAAATAAAATTTCAAAAAAACCAATAACAATGCTTGCACTAATTTAAAAAAAATATATTAAAATAGAAAAAAGAAAAACGGAATAGAAAAAAAATGATATTGCTTATAATAATTTTAAAAAACCTTATAGGTGACAATTGAAATATCAAAAAAAAAAAAAAAAAAAACTCCATTATCCATTAAATATATTAATTTAGTGATAGTACATCCAAGATCACAGGTAAAACAAGATGAGAATAATAATGATAAAAAAAAAAACTCCCAACTCCAAATCATCGAAAATTAAACGTTAAGATAAACCGATGATGGAATCATTATTTCAAAGACTTCCTAATTTCATTGCTGCACCACAATTCACAAAATTCCCGCCACCCCCTTTAAAAAAAATAGAACGCATCAAAATAATCTCTCCACCATAGATACTTATAAAAAATACCGAAGAGCCAGAAAAATAACCATAAGGCGCAAATAGAAACATGATAAAAAATTGCAAACGGCCAACTCTATTGCGTCGATACGATAATGATAGCGAAACTGTAAAGACCCAATGATTTGGACGCTAAATGCGTTAAATTGTTCGGTTTCTAACTGCATTTGTGGATCCCCCTCCCTCATCAACGGGGATACTCCTTTTACAGTAACCTGTAATCATCTTGTTGGAGTCCTAAATGATGAGAAGTTTCATGGGGGAGGTTGGAAAGGAAGGTATATTTTGGGTTGAATTTTTTTTTTCTTTTGACGCTAGTAAGATTTCAGCACGCGAAATCATTTTTAAGATGGGGCTTGAAACCTGTTATTTAGAGGGGGCGAGATAAATTTTTGAGTTATTTCCGATTTCGGTGGATTATTTGGTAAGTTGATGGTCTCTGTCAGTTGTGGGAGTGTCGAGAAAGATGTGTCAGTTTGTTACGAGAAAGATTTAGGGGACAAAGGGACGTAATTGTAATTGAGAAAAGAATTTGATTGATATTATGTAATTGATATCTAAAATGGATATTTAAATCAGTAAAATGATTAAAATCTTTCAAAAAGTATTACAAAAAGTTTTCTATTGAAAGATGTATTTGATTTAATTTGATAAAATTAAAAAAATTGCTTAAAATCATCAATTGATTGATTGTTTATTTACGTCACATTTAAAAGCAACATGAGGGCGTTTGGCGATGGACCTCGTAGTTTTGACCCTCAGTCAAGTGATGATGAGGACTCCTGGGCTGGAATCTTTCCCTCTAAACTACTATAACAATCTAAAGAGATGTCTTAGAACCTAGAAAGATTTAATGTGCAATAGACCTTTTACATGGCGGGTCTTTAACTGCATCAGGACTCGAACCTGCGATTCGACGGAAACAAAATCAGCATGAGTTCACGATCATGACTACTAAACTAACACAGCCACAAATTATCAAAGTTTCATAAAATATAGAAAGAAAGAGAGAAAGAGAGAGAGAGAGAACACATTTTAAAATATTTAATTTATTTATTAAATATTAAGATCTCAGAAATTAATTGTATGTAATCTTACAATATATTTTATATTATATTGAAATAAAAATAGAAAATATATATTCACTTTTATTTGAGATAACTTTCCTATATTAACCATTTTAGCATAATTGCATTAATTTTCATTGTGTGTTTTAATTATGGTAGTATATCTCTCTCATGAGTATAACTATTCAAAATTATATTATAAATGTAACATCTATTAAAAAGTCTAATCGCCTTATTTCGCCAATTTTATGAATTATTATTTATACAGTTACAAAATAATGGTATAAAGATAAGGTTTCGTCTGCAATTTCGATTTTGTCAAGACTTAAAATGATTGCTAATAATACATAAACTGTGCAATTTATAATAAACCGTACTAATTAATAGGTTAAATTCTGCTCTATCTTGATTCATAGCATGAGTGACTTATCCTACTAAAATTATACTGATTATAAAACGTGTATTCTATATAGATTAATTTATAATAAATCTTAATTTGTGTGAAAAGATAAAACTTTGTTAGTAGTTTCAGACTAATAATACATAAGCCGTTTAATTTGTAATAAATCATGCTAATTAGTAATTTGAGTAATTTATCCTAATGATAACAATTCTTATAAGAGGGTCTACGTTATAGTTCATTAATGTGCTTGTGATGAAACGATGTGACTAACATCTGAGTGTCTCTTCATTGAAATGTGAAAATTTTTCTATAATTTTTTATTGCTTTATCAACGTCGAATTTATAAACACCACGAGGACTATTGGCGACGGATCTTGTAATTTTGAGCCTCCGCCAAGCTGTAAACCTCTTGTTAATATTTCCTCCTCAATGTGTAAGAGTCATTGAGCAACACAAAGGAATATAGTGTAAAATAATGATGATAACCAATTTATTTTATTCTGACCTACGAATAATCAATATTTAAAATCTAATCTCTTTATATGTGGCAATAGTTCCTATCCGCATCTGATCTGACGCTTAAAATAATAAATTAATTTTCGTTTTACTGAACCGATCGGGATCGAGTCCTTTCAAGATTTGCTGACGAGTGTTTGAATTCTTGACCCATTGTTGATCCAATCTGCATTCATACCCAACGCTCCTTACTCAACAAAGGTCTGGTTCATCTTATTCTCTTTCACTCGCTAAACTACTAATCACCATCGAAAAAGGCTTCACTGCATTTCCTCAATTCTATTCACTATACTTTTTAATTTTAATCCACAAAAGTCACGCTTCATCTTATTGAGAGATGTATTCATTTCAAATAACATCACATAAAAAGACCACGCGTTTCAGTCGAAGAGAAAAACACCATAGAGTCCTCGCGGAAAATGACGAAGACAATACCTAAGCTGG
Source organism: Nephila pilipes (assembly GCA_019974015.1). Taxonomy (NCBI): domain Eukaryota; kingdom Metazoa; phylum Arthropoda; class Arachnida; order Araneae; family Nephilidae; genus Nephila; species Nephila pilipes. The sequence goes on along the minus strand of BMAW01129644.1, from coordinate 356,646 downwards.
CACCAAACTCTCCAAACTTCGATGCCAATCCAACGTGAAGACATTGAGCCATAATAGATTTAACATGCATGAGCCCTGCAACACGTCAGTTTTTAATGGCACCAAGACTCGAACCAGCGCCCTTTACGAGTCTGCAATCATGACCACTCGATCAAGTTACGTAAAAATTATATCACCGAAAACTGTATGAAAAAATATTTTCCAACCTTTTTATTTTAGTTTATATTTTGAATAAATATTACCTTCGTTGCATAATGAATACTTTTAATCCTCAATTCTGCGCAGAATAATATTAATGTAATTTCTACGCTAAGATTTTTATTTAGATGTTATCTTACAAGCGCATACCATAAGCATTTTTCCTGCCAACAGGAGTACAGGAATACTTAAGACTGCAAAGAAGAAAGTAGTAAAACACAGGATTAAAAACGAAAGTATTTGCATATTTTTGTTGCTATTCATTCTTTTTAAAGTAGATTTCGCTACTCTTAGAGAGCTTTCACTTGTTTACGAACACTTTACAATTAAGAATAAAAAGCAGAAGAAAATGGAAAGGGAGAGAAAAAAAAAGATGCTAAAACGTATTTTTATTTACTTTCACCAAACATGAAGCAAGCAAATGTAGAGAGAAATTCTTTCTTCAACGGAAAAAAATAAAAACAAATTTCATAAAAAGTTCTTGTAGCTTCATTCGGCTGAGAAAAATGTGTATAAAAAAGTACCAAATATTTAAATTCGCAGACATGCCACGTTTTAAGTATTTGTTGCAACCAAGTGCAAAATATTCCATAGTAAAAAAGAGGAAAAAGAAAAAAAAAAAGATTTTGTGAAAGAAAATTATATAAATACATAAATCTTACTAAAACCTTTCAAGATGAAAAGCTCTGAAAGGGGCTTATAAAGGTAAAAAAAAATAGAGAGAGAAAGAGAGAGAGAGAGAGGTTGAAATAAATAAAGCATTCGCACACTTTTACAAGGGACACAAACGTGGTATTTTTCTAATGCTATTTACGTTCCAATTGCTTCAGGAAGAGGTGCATGTGAAGTTTTGCGTTCGAAACTTCGATTTTGTCATAAAGGGAAAGGGGGAGAATATTTTTAATGCGTTTAAAAAGGGAACGAAGGGGTGGAAAAGGGGGAAAAAGAAGGATAAAAGAGAAATTGAGAGATGGTGTGTATTGGAACGGAACAACATTAAGCTACAGTTTCCACCGAAGAGAACTTTCTTAGAAGGAGGGAGGGAAAAAATGGAACTCGAAAGTGTTTGAAGTTAGCCGCGATAAACGTTTTGAAAAATTCGAAGATGTTTCTATTTGTTCTGTTTTCATTTTCTTTTTGGTGAATAAGTATTCGAAATCTACGTTTATTTTATGGTTGATCATTGAACTTAAAAAAACTATGTGTTTCAATAGTTTAAAATCAATTCCAGATCTTAGCAAAAGAAATCATTTTTGCCCTCTCTCTGTATGGCAAGTTGATGAATTTCAAAAGTGATATGATGCAAAATGCAAAAAAGTACATCCGAAAAATAAAACACGTTTGGGTTAATCAAAGAAACATTAAATTTCTCGACGAGCTTTGCCAAGTGTCTCGGAATTCTGAGATCCAGTGAAGATGAGGAAACCTGAAGTTTCTTTTTCCAAATTTCTGCATCATGTGAGGACTTTAGATTCAACGAAACATACTCCAAGCGCCATTTTTCATACCAGGTCTCAAGCTATACGTTCGGAAATCGAAGTTCCCTATCATAATTTTATTCTTAATTTTTTTAAAAAAAGTATTGGAGATAATTTTGTGAAATATGTATCATTAACAAAAGGATTGATCCTCATTGAAGTAACAGTACACTGGTAGAACACAAAAGATTTAGCAATAATGAGCAGTGATCGAATAAAGAGACGTCTTAGAATCTCGTTTTCCAAAAATCACGTTAAGTTAGAATTATTAGATTCCATTGGATTACACGTGCCCCTACTCCTATTACTCAATTGGACGATATTTTACAGAGCTGAGAAAAATTGATCTTGAAGCTAGTGACACTACCATCAGGCCATCACTATTTTGAAAAATAGAATTAAATTTAACAAAACAAAATGTAACCATTTGTGGTGTAAGAAAAAGTATCCTAAGGCTGGTCCTTCCTCCTGCCCCATAAAAAAGTGCATTAAGAAGTCAACAATATTTTATTTAGTAAAAATATAAAGCAACCTTGGATCTATCCTCACGTAAAATAAAAAACAAAGGTATCTATTGGGAATAAGTCATTGAACATTGAATTCTCATTACTTTTACTCGTATACTTCAAATATCATTTCTCCCCTATCCCTCTAAAAGATAAAAATAATTTATGTTTTTTTAAATGTCCCTGATTAATAAAAATACAGTAAACATGTCTTTTATATTATTAAAGCGCAGCATGATACTAACTATAACAGTTTTTAATATATATATAATCTTCTAAAATAATGCACGTAAAACTAAATTATACTGAATAATAAGAGAGTCAGAAATTTAATTTGCATACCGTGCTTTATACATACTTTTCTGACTACACCTCTGGTATACTAGAATTATATTCTGATTTCCCTAATGTATTGAGAGTATTATATATCATTATTCTATTGAATTCTGTTGGAATCAATCGTTTCGTGTGTACAATAAGTTCCATATTTCAGGTTGCATATACTTTTAAATACCTAATTATAAATCTATTTTGTTGTACACTGAAAATTACGCATTTCATGAACTCTTCTCAATTTTAAACCCATAATAAAGGAATCAGATATGTGTTTCATATTCACATACACTTCTCTATCTGAAAAACTTCTCCAGGTTCTACTTTTAAACATTTGGTGCACAACCCTAAGAATAAAAAAACCAGTTTATTGCAATAAAAAAAAGCAGCATGTTCTTTAAATCAAAAGAATTTAATTTTTTTACCTTAGTTGAAGGGAATATGCATTTCATTTTTCAAACCACCAGTATTTTTCGCTCTCATATCATTAATCTTCAGAACTTAATTCTTTTACTTTTAATCTTTTCTACATTATATTAAAGAATAAAGTTTAATAAGACCGATCTTCGAGCAGGAACCGAGTTAAATATTTAGTTTAATTTTCCGGTATGACTGAAATGTATTAATGAATGTTAATAATTATTACTTTTAAAGTTATTAACGCTCAAAAAAGATTCAATCGGAAATCTTATTTACGAAATATGATTAAGATAGCTAACATTCTATTCAGTATTCTGTTTCGTATTTTCTATGTTGGAGCTGTACTAAATGAAAGACTTTAAACTGATAGCACATTTTTCAATCACAGTTTTTTTTTTTTTTTTTTATCAAAAAGGAAAAGTAAACAAACAGAGATTTAAAAACTAATCACGATTTATTTGTGCAAAATTTTATACTTTATGGTCCCGCAAATATCAAGCGAATTTATGTCCCTATCTTAGTTCCATTTCCTAACATTAGATGGCACCACGGAAAGATTTTAATTTACTTTTAAAAAGTTTGATCTAACAATTATACTCGCATACAGTAAACTAAAATTCGCTCTTATGAGTCTATTCAATACAAATAAAATCTCTTCCACATATTTCTTTCCCTTTTCAACCTTCGACATTATGAACTTATCACCTTGTCACTCAAATGACAAACAGCAGGTACGAGACCTCTCCTGTCCACTGTCCCTGGTGACTGCTCATTTTCGCGAATCTACCGCAAATATACGCTAATAGCGGTCTTCACGTGCATGTATTCTCTATTAGATGTATCGGCGATAGGCAGTCCCCCTCCTTTCTTTTGCTTCATTAGGCACTCCTAGGGGGTCGTCCCGCTGGCACTTCCGGCGATCACGTGCCACGCGCGATTTCCGTGTCACGCAAAAACCTCGAGGGCCGGGAATACCGCCCGCAAAAACAGGGGTTTTCCTCGCTGTAGTGTGTCATTATTTCAAGGTCAAAAGCCTGTCGGTACAAAATGACAATGCAGTTGTTCTGTACTTATGCATACAAATGTGATATAAAAACAGAACAACCACCGCTTTTTGATTTACAATGAACTGGTTCAAATATATTTGGAAATTTATAGGATTCTTAATCAATGGAAATATTTCATAGGGCCATAAGCACGAATGAGATATTTTTGTTTCCAATGACTCAGTATCCTTACAATTAGGGACAATTAATCAATATGGAATTCCTTTTTCGTTTATTGCATACAATATAGGTATTACAGATGTACTTAAGTAATTATTTCTTGCAATGGATAGTAGAAATATCAGAGACAGTGGTACATCTTGTAAGAAACACCTCTATTTAAGAGACAGTTTCTGTTGGTCCCGGTCGCTTTGAATAGTATACGTATTTACCTCTTATAAAGGGACACCTCTGTTGAAGGGACAAATGGTCTGGTCCGGTGGATATCCTTTATTGGGAGCTATTACTGCAGTTCACATCTCATATAGTTGCTGCATAATCCTTAAAAATGATTACTTTAACCAAATCTTTATCATAACGATCTTACCAGTGTTTACACCGTATTGATTGTTGTGCGATGTAGCTTACAAACTGTGCAATAACCGACCATTCGGCCAACAAAATTTGAATAATGCTTCCAAAAAGGGACCCAAAGCCTTAACAATATTGTTAAAAGAGTCCTAGGAACTAAGAGGATTAAGAATTTCGTTCTTAAAGATGGTTTCTCTTTTCTATATTTTTAATTAGCTTGTGTATTTAAAACGACAATGACGGAGCTCATTTCAACTGTCGCTCCGTTATTGTCAGACAAACACTGAATTCTAATTTCTAGAAATTGCTTTTAATATTACATAAATTTACATACCTTGACAAATTATCTAAAATCTAGTACATCCCTCATATTTTCCCCTGAGTTTTTTCTCTTTTAATTCGGGATTCAAACATAAATAATATGAATAATTCACACTTTAATTCGAAGTAAACTATCGTAACATAGATTTATGATGACGTAATATAGGTGAACATGATTTATCGAAGAAAATGTCCTTCCTTATGTACCATTCTCCACATTATCGCCTCATACTATGTAAATCCCAAAGGGATTTAATATGCAACATATTTCATTTAAATCCACATTAAACCTATTCACATCACAAACGAAAATTCTATCATCAGGTTACAAGAACGACACCTGAATTAATATTATTCTCGCTAAATTTCTACGTGTCTACTGATTTTTCGACATTGTGATTCTTAATAGTATCAATATTTGAATCGAAAAGCTACTTATCTATTTACTTTCACAAAGATCACACATCAAGCGAAATCGAGATATTAATCAGTCTAAGTGTAATTGAAAATAAAATTTTAGTAAGTACCTACTATCAATAAATACTAAAAATGTTCATGTTTTTTTCAGAGATATGGTAACAACAACTTTTCCACTTTGCAGTCAGTTCAAAGCTTTATTTAATCTGTTAGCCAAGACTTAAGACATTATTGATTAAAATGTAATATATAAAACACTTTAACTAATACTAATCTACATTAACTATTTTTCCAAAACGTATTTTAGATTCGTAATTTAGTCAAAGTTTTCATAATGAAATATTAGCGCCAATTCTTCAGTCAATAAATAAACATCTTAATTATGGATTTGGCAAGTGGTGTGCGCGAGGTTAACGGATCGTTGTAGTTTTAAGCAATTCTGTTAACCTTCTGAAAACAAAGAATGGGAAAACAAATAAATTATATAAAATTAATACCTTCATTTGCAGATACGATTTTTTTTATTTTTTTTTTTTGCAGATAGTGACCAAAGCCATTTATTTGGATATAGTTCAAAACGATGAATTTAAAACAAGTTTTGGTACGATACATACGGTTTGATGGATTGATTGCTTATTAACGTCACACTTTGAAGCAACGTGAGAGTTCGGCATGGTATAGAAGTTAGGAGAATGAGGTACCAGCTTCACTGGAACTCAAAATTACGAAGTCCGTAGTCATTAACCCTCGTGTTATTTGCAAGTGAGATTTCAATGAACAATCAATCAATCGAAATCAATCCCGAATTGAATCAATCAATTGCAATTCTCATAAGAGTTCAATTAAACAAAGAGTACTTTAAGGCTTCAATTTGAAACAAACAAACAAAACAAAAAAAAAAAAAAAAAAAAAACTGAAGTTTTGACGAAACAAAAAATATTTACCTCTCCATTTTTTGTGTGGAAAGATTATACAGAGAAATTCATTGTTTTTTTCAATATTAGTAACACACTCAAATTTTTCTAAGAAGTTATAATTTATAAAATTAAATCAATTACGATTATTTTAATTAAGATATTTCAACAAAGTGGGTAGAGAACTTTGATATTATTTCATACTCTTAGAAATTTAAAAAAGTTCACTCTCAACTCATCAAAATGTTTTTCTCTTGCTATTGCTTACCTCGAAGTAACAGATCTTGTTCTTTTGATACGTCATTCCTTTACAAATCTTCTTTTTTTTTTTTTATGTTAGACTTAGTCAAATAATTAAACATTAAGCAAGAAAATACTTATGCTATAGCGGTAGTTAAATATTAATAAGTGTATTTGAAATAAGAGGAAAGTTAGATCATTATAAATTTTTAATAAATGTTACTGAACTTTTTAATTTAGAGCTTTGAAGTGTTTGAATGTACTTTTTATTGCAGTTTTTAACAATAGCAAATTATCTTTCTTTCCTTATCAAAAAGTTCATATAATACGTTTCGCTTCTTACTTGTTGTAAAGCTATACATGAATATTTATTTGTGTTGTGTTGTGATATGATCTACTTACGCAACTTTGCATTTTTCAAAAAAAAAAAAAAAAAAAGTAATATGTTCTTAAAGTTATATTACCTTTCATTTATGAATGAAACTCAGTTCTTTGAATATCGCTATCGCGTAGTAACAATGATCAACCAAAAGATAGATAGAAAGAGAGAGCGTGTATTTATCAGAAATCGAAATAAAGGTGCAATTTATAATAGAACATAAATTTAGATCATGCGTTAACTTTGGAAAGATAATGACACTTTTATGAGTAAAACCATTGAAAAAACTTTAAATAGTAAATATCTTGACATTTTATAGTTAAAATCTAAATCTAATGCTGAAGCTAATTTAATCATTTATAAAATTTATATCAAATGCAAAAATGATTGTTAGATTATTTATTATGTGACACAAGAAGAATAAGAGTTATTAGTGACGAGCCTCGTAATTTTAAACCACCGACGAAAACGAAAGCAAAACTTGGAATCGGTATATACACACCACTTATCAAACTTCCACACTGCTTTAAGAGGACTTTGAGCCTCGTTCAATGCAATAAGCAGCAACCCCCATTATTCAGCACGACGGTCTTAATTACATTCGTGAATCACATCTCATACAACTCAACTCTATTTGGATTCCACAGGCCACGATGTTAGTGATTTCAACAACTAAGTTATTGCTCTCCAACGATAATAGTACAATAATTCAGAACTTTGGTGAGAGACGCAAAATTAATTAAATTAAATAAAATAAATAACGATCAATTAGTCAAGAATCAGATCAGTTTTTAAAAATCAATTTTTGAGACTATGCACGTTGGTAATTTCTGTAAAATACTTTCATCAGAACCGTTACAAAAAATGTAACAAATTTAGAAGAGCATTTTTTTTTCAAACTGTTAAAAGCTTCACTTTGGATTATGTTTTGACTTTTTTGTGAATTATTTGAAAACTGGAAGGATGAGGGACGGTAGGGGAGCGAAATAACTCTCCGAAGAGATTCTATACTGCTAAATAAAAAAAACAAAAAAACTTTATTTAATAAAAATACAGTTTAAATTACTCAATAAATAAGTAAAAACATATTTGTTTCTGACAGAAATTTAAATCTTTTGAAAAATTTTCTTTTATGCTATCCATATCATTATAACATTGTAATTTTTTACCAGCAATGAGAAATTAATGTTAAATAAATATTACTTTCTCTCACATTTGTAGCTTTAAATTTCAAACAGCTATTGATTCAAATTATTAGGCACAAATTCTTTTAGTAATAAAAACAAGATTCTGTACTCAAAAATACTACGAAACCAACTTAATTTTTTTTTAAAAAAAAAAAAAAATACTTACGCCTGCACGGGGAAAAAAATTTATCTTTTCGAATGCAAACACTTCCCTCGAACATTTTTTTTCCATGCGCCAACCTCCCGTTTTGCGTAACCAAATTCCATGGATAGCCCCTTATGCTTGATGGGTCTACGGGGTGACGTTATAATGAAAGACTCACACACAAGCCCCTCCCTAATGAATAGAGCTTCGAACGATCTGCCCCGCGCTTGTGTTCTTTATTTTAGCCAGTAATTTTTTTTTCCGTTTCTCCCTCCCCCTCTCTCGTCTGGCATCCGGGTTTAGGGGTGGAGGGAGAGGAGGGCGCTCATATCAGAGCATGTGTTCCTCTAATTGCTCCCGTTTCGTGTGGTAGAAAAACGATTGCGAATAGTTTTGTGAGAGAGCGAGGGACGATTTTTCGAATATTAGAGGGGAGGAGGTGGAACTATGAAATCTCGTCTGGTTTTTGTTGGTGTTGCTAAAATAAAGTTTTGGTAGGGAGGTGTTTGCCTTGGAAACGATTTTGGGAAATGTTGGTAGACTTTGAACTGTTTCTTTTGTCCGTATCTCTCGTCCTGCCATTTTTTTTTTTTTTGCTAAAATTTTTGAAAGAGTTCCATCGAAACTGACTTGTGTGTGCGCGTACGTGCTTTTTTATGAAGTTTGGCCAGTCAACTAATGTGTGGTTTAGGAGGATAAGACTTTGTGATTCTAATGAATAGTCTTATTCATTAGTCACAAAAATGTAGTAGAGGAAAATAGCTAAAAAGAGTTTCTGCATTAAAACAAAAAAGCAAATACTGTCTAAAAGGGTTCAATAAAGCGAGTTAATTTCAGACAGACATATAATAACGACCCTCTGAAAATTGCTTTTATGATTGCAATTAAAAAATGGTTTAGCTCATCGTAGACTCTCTTATTAATTATTATAAAATATTTAGTCAGTGTCTGAGAAAATAGAGTCAAAATATTAGGAAAAACAATTTCTGTAGTATATCATTGAATTAAAAAAAAAAAAATGAAACTTTTTTTTTTATAAATTACTTTTCTCTACTGCGCTGATCAATTTTTGGCACATATTTTTAGACTGCTTCACCAAATAATTATTGATTCTCAATTATAATTGACTCTATATTTTCTCTTTGTGTTGCAAGCGACAGTATATAAGATGAAAAAGCAATATTTTTGTGTTGGTTAGATTTACGTTATGGAATGCATGACAAGCACTGACCCACGAGTGAAAAATGGGCTCAAGTTCAAAATTTACAAATCTAATTAAAAAAAAAAAAGATAGCCGTTACAATGACGTTATTTACAAAAGTTTTTTTTTCCTTTCATATAGTTGTTTCACTTTTTATTCATCAGTTTAACAGAAGAGAAAAAAATTTAAAATTCGACATCCATCAGTTTCCCGATGTCTACTTGGAGATTGAACTTAGCATCTTTTAAATGCATCGAGATTCTTTATTCTTTTATTTATCAACCTCTTTGATCATTAAAATAGAATAAATCTTTTTTGATAAGATATGTTTTGTAATGAAAATTGAGGGAGGCTTATTTTGGCACAGACAAAAATTCAATCAGACTTTTACATTTAGAAATAAAAGAATTGTTAGGCTAAAAAAAATTCTATGTTTGAAAAAAAATTCAATTTGAATTGAATAATTATGAGAAATAAACGATATTTATGCAAATATTTTAATACTTGCGTAATCTTTGAAAAATATAACTAACTTCTTCAGAAATTTAGGTTCCTAATCCTTTCTGGAACTAATAAAACTGAAATTAATATTAAATATACATTACTGGTATTCATTTTAAATACTCGTTTATTCTGGATTAATATTCGAACTCTATTTTTCATGTTAGGCGTCCACGACAGGCATTGAGAATTTACAGAAACTGAGCATACCTAAATATCTGTAGATTCCCAATGTTCTGTTAAGGATGCAAAACTTGGAAATTCCACAGCTTTCCAATTAAAAACTTTGGAAGTTTCATTCTATGTGTTTGGTATATTTACATTCGGAATTTAAAATTTCTTTAGTTTTCTCTTACAAATTAACAAAAATAAGAATGAGATATTTTACTTTGGCAATACCGAATGAAGTAAAAATGGTTACATAAAAAGAAAAAAAAATATTTATAGTTCAATTTTATTTGATACTGTGAAAATTTTAACATTGAAAGTGATTAAAAGATTATGAGAATAAATCAAAAATTATTACTTCAATACATTTTAATTGAAATTCAGTTGGCAAAAAAAAAAAAAAAATTATGCGATTGAATAAGTTTCTTTTAGTGTGAAGTGTTACGTCGAAATAGTGAATTGCATACCAAATGTAGTTAAAGCATTTTTTTTTTTAAAAATTCATTTAATTAAAGTTTACATCTCTTCGTTAGAAATATTTTCTAAATATTGCTAAAATGATAACAATTTATAAAGTTTAATGTTCAACGTTTATTCAAGAACAATTTCTAATACTACTAAATATGCTCCACATTTTCTCTCATAAAACATTTAAAATGATGCAAATGATTTTAGAAATATATTCTATTACGTTTTAAGTTTCCTGATTAAAGAATTTTGTCGAAATATAAATTCTCACAAAATGCTTTCTCTGTAATTTCACACTCTAATACTTTTATTTTTTTTGACTATTGTTCAATTGATGAAACATAAAATTAAAAGAAAAAGAAATTCTATTACTGAATGAATGCCATGTTTCTCATCTTAAATCATTCGGAAGTAGATAAAAGTTAATATATTCTTGTATTATTTACCTTCGAAAATTTTGCTCTGTTTAATGTATCAATTATAATGAACTCAAATTAGAATTAATAGTCTCAGTCTGTAATATAAACTTAAAAACATGAAATCAATGTGATATACAAATTGGTTCTCTCGAAAGTTACAAAAAATTAAAAGGGGATGATTTTCTATAATTATATTTCCTGTTAATTGTTTTTAAATATTCTATTTAGAACTTCTTGATAAAATAGTAAATGCGTAGATAGTTGTGATTATAGCAACTACGTTTTTAGAACAAAGCATTTTCAACTTTTTTTTATTGTTTTATTATCGAGAAAATACTTTTTAAGTTGACAGGAATTGAGTAATTAAGTGCTTCAGATTTATTTCAAATAATTCTTTTCAAAATATCCTGCAAACATTTCGGAAGAAAAGTGCGAACATGTAAACTTCTGTTACATGAAAAGATTTCTATTCGTCAAGACATATTCACTGTTGCAATTAAATATTAGATACTATGCAACTATCTCGTTTCTCGCATTTTTCAAACAGTAAACTTTTTCTGATACATCTCAGAAGCTCTATTGTTTGATATTCACTCTTATTTATTCGACAAGATTGCATTTTTGAATTAATTCAGCGGTCTCGGAACAAACAATGTAAATTTTCATTTGTTTTAATTATTCTATATTTAAAGAACATTTTCTCGTAATGCGCGATGTTAAAAGTGTTATTTGCTTAGATTTTGACAGAACAAACTAATATTACATTACATAATTCGGTGTTCCGTTCGAATTAAATGCAAACATGCAATATATTTGTAACTATGCAGCGAATGTAAACATTCAGATTTCTCTTTAAACTTGTAATAAATGTATACATGTAGTGTTTTTAAAATAGTAATAAATGTAAATAAGTATACGTAATTTTTTTTTTTTTTATTAAATCATATTTTATTTTTCTCAAGATAATTTTCATTAAAATCTATCAATACTTTGAAATAAATTTCTTCCTTAAATGAACCGTTTCCTACTGTCATCCTGATTTTCCTAAAAATCCTAAGTTATTTCAATAACTGGTTTAAGTTGTTTAAAATCATTCACCTTAGCACCAGTAATTAATTATTCACTATAGAATTAAAAAAAATTATTTTTTTTTTAAATTTTGTTTTCAAAATAGTGATTCCTTTCTCTATGATTTCTTTTAGAATACATTTGAAGAATAGTATGGACAAGAACATTTTTACTGTAATGATTTATTCTTTCGCATAAGCTTTCCTTTTTCTTCTCTATTTCATTTGTAATTATTCAGTTAATTTTTTTTTTTAAAAAAAGTTCATGTGATATTTCAGTTTATTGTAAGAATATGCATTATATCTCAATTGTTTTAGCTTATTCTTAATTGTTAACAAAAGATATATCAAACGATATATTATTTGAAGTTTTTAACAAACCTTTGAAAAACACCTCTCTCTTATCTTAACTTAATTTTGAAGATAAGACTTCTGATATTTTTAATTTTTCGTCCCACATCGACTGCATCAGGTATTTATCAATGATACTTCTCATATGTTTACTTTTGAATAACTTCAATTAGAAACATTTGATTTAAATTTTAAAATAATGTGTAAACACCATTGCAATGAATATCGTAAAATATTACCTTCCGCTTTAAAGTGACAATACCCTCCAAAACATAATTTTTTTGTCAAGATATTAAATATATTTATTTTTAGCATCATATTAAAATTCAATAATTTATATTTAAGAACCTGTTAGAAGTTTTCTTTGTATATTATTTAAAAACTGAGTTACAATTGTTTTATTATTATTTGATCACGAATGTCTCTGACCGGAAAGGCCGTGAAAACGACATTTTTTAATTATTGCAAAACACATCTCAAACTAAGCAGTAATGAACTTGAAAATTTTTAAGTAAGTTTTTTCAAAAACCTTTACATAGAATAGACTAATCTTGAGATTTTATAATTAGTAGTTTTTATTTATTAATTATTATTATTTTAATATTGCAATAAAGGGAAAATTACAACGACTTTCAAAAAAAATTTCATAACTCGAATTACTATAGCTTCCTTAGTAAGGGATATGTTATCAAAGTAATAGTCTATTCTCTAGATAAGGTTATATTCCTAATTTTTCAATTTGCTAAATTTCAATAAATATTCATTTTCTGTTGAGTTAACATGGTTTCTGGAAAATCTTAATTTTTGCTTATATTTATATAAAATGCCCTTTTGATAGAGCAAATATACATTAACAATACTTTTCTTGGGTGTTTTGCTAATTATGAAACCACATAAGGTCA
>BMAW01129644.1:333253-343444 GCA_019974015.1 Nephila pilipes | reverse complement strand
AAAGAAGAAAAAAAGATTTTTATAGCCCGCTAGTCGCAGTCCCGAGCCTAAAGGTATAAAAGTACCTCGTAGCACAGCCCTCCACACCAGTGTAATCCTGAACACCCGTGGGAAAATATTTATACCGTAGGGTAGAATAGAAACTGGCAGGAGTGGGGAAAGAGAGGTGAGAGTGAGAGAGGGGGAAGCAAAATAATCCACTGTGCCTTCCCTCCCGCCTCCCGAGCGGTCCACCAATCGGAAATCGATGTTTCTGGTTGGGAAGGGGGAAAGCGACCTGAGACAAGGATTGGAGAAAACTCCAGAATAGGAAGAACGATGAAGAAACCTGAACAGAGTTAGGGTGGCCGACATTTGGCGACTTATCGGCTTCTGAGAGAACTTTTTTTTTTGGTATTTTTTCCCTTTTTTTCCGCCTACTTTCTGCGAGTCAAAATATTGTAGGGGGAAAAGTATTCGATGGAGTTTAAAGAGAAATTGGGAAGAAACGCCTAAGTATCTGTTATTGAAAAATACTTCTTAAAATGTCTTCCTTTTCAACGAAAACTAATATATAATTTTTTTTTCTTGTTCTTAAAGGTGTTTGGCATCCTTTTAGTGCCATCAATCATGATGTTTTCTTGCTTAATTGGAATCATGGTGTTTCGAAGAATAATTTCTTCGTGTATATATATAGAGTGAAACTCCATTTTAAAAGGGAAACAAATATGTCAGATATGATTTAAGAACAGATTAAGTATTTTGAAGTTAAAAAAAAATGTTTGTAAGTAATAAATTAGTGTCAAGTTTAATAATAGTGTCATTAATTTAGCGAGTTGATTTCATCAATATTCTTTTCTTTTAAAAATTGTTGCAGGAGATACAAATACAAAATATGATATGTAGAGACCAGAGCATTAAGGGAAGTTCGAAAAATTTATAGGGAAAAATTAACATGTAGCATAAACTATATTTCCTTCCTAGGGATTTTATCACAAAAATATATAAATTTATTCAAAGAGAGATATGCATATTTCTGAGCTTGAAGAAATTTTTTTAAGTAAAGTATTACTATGTTGGTAAAAGAGTAACAAAACATTATTAAAGATGACGAATATGAAAGATGGATAGAGAGTAAAAATACTTTTTCAGTATGATCATATATGATCAATTCAGATATTAACAGTATCATTCCAATTCATATACGTCAAATATATTTTCCCCCTTTTAACAATTAATATATTACATGTTGTCTTGGTTTATTTCTTAATGAAATTATCATTCTGCACCTTAAAAAGTAATTGATACAGTAAAAAAAATAAATAAAATAAAATAAATCCCAGAGTACAATATTGCAGAAAGTTAAATTGTCCAAAAAGTCAATTATTATTAGCTGACTTACAAGTTTTCAAATGTTCAAATTATTTTTCAATTGGAGTATATTAATTAATCCTAAAATGAGTTTTAAAAAATTCTTTTTTTTTAAACAAATAAAGAGTATTAAATAATTTTTCCAAATTTTCAATATAACATTCAGATGATGTCTCGCAAGTTATGGCGTATGAACTCTTTCAAGCAATGCATTTTAAAAAGATTGTTTTGATTTATAAATTCAGTTATATATAGCCACAAAGATTCATTTTGTTTTAGGATTAGATAACATTTGTAAATTACAAATATATTTTGAGGGAGTTTTATACAGAAGATTTCGATTAAATAAATTAAAATATTCTTCATATTGCACGTCGAGCAAAAGGGAAATGAAAGGTTTTGATCATTATGCAGATAAAACTACAAAAAATTGCTTAAATAAGAAAATTTTACTACAATATAGCATTGTAGAGTCGATATTCGTACGTGAGACTTTACTTGTATAAGTTATTTTCAATCAATTCATGGCACAAGATGAAATAATACAAATATTGTTTTTTTTTTTTTACTTGGACAAGATTACCTATTATTGGAAACTTTAAAAAATATACTGAAGTTACATATATTTTTATAATACTACATTCGTAATTAGTTAACACTTTTGATTTTGATATTTGTGTCGACAATTTCGTTCTTCGTCTCTTTCAACTTAATTCTACATAAAACTGTTCCAAAGTCGTCACTTCACTCGGTTGTAATTGATTTAAGTAAATGTTTTTTCCATGTCCTAAGTTATTTTCTTTATATATGTATAGCTCTTTTTAAAATAATATTTTATTTTAAGATATTTTGTAAATTCTTTCGAATTTTAATGAAGTCGTATATGTATCTGTAAAAAATATCGTCTGCAGCTCAAATAATTTAATTGTAGGTATTATTATTTGTCATGAAATTTGGGTAATAGGAATCAGGCAATGATAATTTGTTCAATTTCTTACATTTTAAAATTAGTTCAATTGTAAACTTGAAATGGAAGATTTTTATTTTGCTTATATTTCGTGCAGCGATTGCATTCGACGATACGAATTTTACTAAGATTATCAAAAAAGTGACAGAGAAGGTAGATATTTTTTTTTAACCACTTACAATAAGGTATCGTAAGATTTTAATTATTACTAATAACAGAGATATACAGCTAAAATTGTTAAATGATCCTCATGAACGCAATATTGTAAATTAACAGCTGTTAATATAAATTAGTTTGGTTTCAAGAAGCCGTAGATTGAAGTAACGAGCAGAATCGTAAAATGTTAGTTATTAATAAAAAAAAATCTCGAGATAGAAATTTAATTTGTATTTATTATTTTTCAGAAATTTAATTTGTATTTATTATTATTTATATGTATTTATTATTATTTATGACTTCCCTAAATAGCCACCATCTAGAGTTATATATTTATCCCAGCATTATTTGCCCTTTTAAAGGCCTTCATTGTAGAAGGCCTTAGCAAATATTTTAAGGCCTCAGCAAAATGAACTCAAATCTTCTACACGTTACGAGTTACTTCAATTTACAGTTTCCAAGAATCAAAAAAATCAACAGGAATAGTTACAATTTACAATACTATATACTTAAGAATCAGTTAACATGTAGAATAAATTGAATCTAGTTTTATCGGTTATTTATTTCTTAATAGTCATTGAAACATTACGATATCCTCTTGTATTAACGCTATAGTTTTATAATAAGAAGCGTACATTGACTAATTTGGTGTCCGTATTTATTTAAATAAATTTCGATTTCGTATTTTTAAGAAATTGAGATTGAAATAACTTTATTAGAAGCTTTGATAATTTTGTTCCATAAAATTTAAAAAGCGACATGAGACCTGCCAATTCCTTTACCACTAAAGCACACAATGCAATAATTCTTACCGACAATGATCCCATTGCAAATATTTTGCCACTCTTTCATTCAACTTCTTTGAGAATTTCTTATCCAGGCTCACTAACCAATCTTCAGTATAAGATCATCCCACCTTGTCATCGACAGTCTTAAAAATACTTATGACGGTATAGTAACCAAAATGAGATGTTCCACCCTTTCATAAGGCTAGGAAAAATAAAACTCGAAGCGACACTCTTGGTAAAATATTGACGTAATTCTTACCCAACCCCTCCGATTTCACAGATCACAGAAAAATCTCCGACACCTTACCGACGGCTAAGTGTTGATACGCTGTGATTAGTTCTCACAATAATTACCGCTCTTCAACATTCAGAGGGAGAGAGATTCCTTCTCACAGTCCAGGAACATGGATATTAGGATGTAATTAAATTACCGATATGTGGACACGTTATTTGCAACGGTAACGGGTGTCATTGAATCGAGGCTTTATATATATGTAAACACATGTGAACTATTTAACGATGAAGGGGGAAGAAGACGTTAACGAAATCCGAGCGAAGAAAACATCTTTTAATGAAGATTAAAGGAGCCGTCAGCTAGGAGGGCCCATCATCTTCAAAGACGGATGAAGTTCCAACATCCTTGGAGAAGAGGAAATTCCACTCGGACGAAAATAGCGGGGCTTCGATTTGAGGAGAATTGAATACTGCTTTTCCGAGTTAAAATAAATTTAAGATGTTTGAGAGGGAAGAGTATATACTCGGGATGCCTTTCGAAGAGGATCATTTGATTAGAACCGATAGATTGGAATGAAGCGAAGCGATGACGGGACGCGTATATCATTGTTTCTAATTCTAAATGAGTTCTTTTGCTGGTCAGATGAAAAGAATGTAATGTGAGAGGAATTGAGGACGGCTTAAGATGTAGGCGGTTAAAGCGATGAGTGGGTAAATTCTTGAACGAGACGTAATCTTATTACAAATAGAACTACTCCAGGTCAATATTGTCTTTATGTTATTAGTCACATATATTAGGTTCCGTGTGGCATTAACTTTATATTTGAGTAGAATGAGAATTTATTGGAGCAGAATTCGGGAAATAATTCACTGGAAAAATAAGGATATACGCTATTCGCCATTTCAAGGATACGCTGTAAGATTTCTATTTTTCGAAGTAGCTTTTCTCACTTAGCATTTTCCACAAAACGTGATTATCATAGATTTAAGTATAGTAGGGTTCCGTTAGCATGCGGTTCAGTAACACGCGAGTCTGTTTTTTATGAGGTTTTACTATAACTCCCTCGATAAACAATCGCTTGAGATATCACTCCTGCACATTATGGCGTCATAATTCTACTTATTATTTTTTTTCAATTAAATTTAGATTAATCTTTTGTTCGGATGATGTCAAGACTTCTTGCCAAGAACAGACATCAATATCTTTTCCCTTAATTTTTTTTTGAATATGCATTACTATAACTCCCAAAATGAAATGCTCCAGTTTCGTATTATTATTTTTTTTGATAAAAGGTTATTTTAGTGAGATTAGCTGTACGTTCAACCATTTTGTATCGGTCAAATTTTAAGAGTTTTTAATTTATCTGAGTATACACCAAGAAAATGGTTAAAAAATGAGGATAAACTCCTTCAGTTTGTTGTCAAAATTGATAATGATAAAAAAAAAACCCGGCCCGATAGGAGCGCGGAAAACACCAACTTTGACAGATGGCTGATTCTTTTGATTTTTCGCCTAAATTTATATTAATTCTTTAACCCGAGCATCATTTATTCTATGGTTTAATAATCATGAACCCAATTACCTCGTGCTAAAGGGGAGAGGCTGAACTTTAAGGACAAACTTATATCAGTCACATTAATTTAATATCCATCTTTATCACGGTTCGTAATCCTGATATATTAGACACTCAGATTTCTAAAAAAGTTAAATTAGTTTCTTAAAAATGTTCAATATTTGTGAAACAGTCAATTAAGAAATATTATCCAAAAAGTAGGAAAATATTCATAGTGAAAAAAAAAAAAAAAAAAAGAAATTACTGTGCATAAAAACAACAAAAAACGTCATAGAAACATGCAGATTCAGTATGCAAAATGATGCAATTTTCTTCGACATTTGAGTTTAAATTAGAAGTTCTTTCTGATCAATTAGCATCAGAAATATTGTTAGGTATTGAGGTGTACTGCGTAACAATTAGAGTTAAATATCTGAAGCTTGATTATCTAACATAGGATTTTTCAGCTTGATTGAAGAGCTTTAAATATTTCAAGCAGATACTAGTAAATAATTTAAAATTACATATTATATTATGCTTGATTATAAACACACTCCTGGAAAAGTTCCTTGAAAATATTTAGTTCTGCATTAAGGTTCAATTTTCCCCTTAAATTTTTCTCATTTCTTAGAAAAACTAAAATTTTACATAAGTTTTTTTACACATGCGAATTAAAAACGTATGAAATAAAAACTGTAATTAAACAAGACATTTTCGAATTTATGCATATTCATTGTATCATAAGAGAGTTAAAAAATTAAGCTTAAAAATTCTCTAATAAAATTATCTCTCACTCTAGTGCAAAAATAAATTATATAAATATATTTTTCTTTATTTATACCATCTAATGTCCAGTGACCAAAGGTATTTCTCTTAAGTTTAATATCTAATAATAAATCAATTTCGAATGCGTATGTTTTTAAATAAAAGGAGAAAGAGGAACTGTTTAAAATTGTTAAACTAAATTACTTCAGAAAATATTTTCATTAGTTAAAAAAGTTGTTAAATTAATCCAAAACTCGGTAATTTCCTTAAATTAGTCATTTAGGATATTTACTTGAAATTTTTTTAAAAAGAAGTTCAATAGTTTCTACACAAGTTGGCTTAAAAAATAAATTATTTATAATGAACATTTTTCAATAATCAATCATTGAAATTGAATTTTCTTCTCGAATAAAATCGATTTTAATTGAAACTCATTGAAAAACCAGAACGAATTTCTCAAATCATTCTCTGAAAACGACTAAATATATACCAAATCCGATCAAAGCAAGCATTGAAAAAAATCAAAGTCTAAGTATAAAAATCTGAATTACCCCACAAGGAACTCTTAAAATGATACTAAATCGAATTCCGAGTCAAATAAAAAAAAATAATACTAAGTCAAAATCAAATCAAACCGAAACGATCTATAAAAAAAACTCGCAAAGTTTACCGCGTAAATTACCCACAATGAATTCTCTGAATGACGTAAATCGAATTCGAGTCAAATGAAACTACGAAACACTAAATCGAAATCAAATCCAACCAAAACGAGCTTTAAAAAACTCACACAAAGTTCATAGGGAAAAGCTAAATGACCCACAATGAATTCTTTTAGTCACCATAAATAAAGCAATGAAGCACCCACGAAGCGCCCGCCTCAAATTACACAAGACCCGAAAGAGTCAACACCTATGGAAAAATGAAGAAAGGTCCGCGACATCCTGCTTGGCAAGGGTCTCGTATTTCATGCAGATAACGGCTCCAGAAGCGTCCAACGGAGCCAGATTTGTCAATGGAAAACCAATTGCAAATGGTTCTTGGCGGGGTGGCCAGCGGCATAACAAGCAGGGGGCTACCTGTGCGTCTTCCACTGGGGAAGATCTCAGTTGAATGGGCGTTTTATGAGAGCCCAATGTAAACAGAGTTTTTTACGCCGCTGTATTTTGTAGGCCGTAAAATGTCTGGCCCGTTCAAAAAGATGGGAGTAGCTCGCAGCAGAGGGAAGATTTGTGGTCAGAGAGTCTCGACGGTTCTTAGACCTCATGGGGCTCTTGCGAAATGTGTTCGGTTTGTTTCTTCCATGTAAGCGAGAATGTTGGACTTTCGTTTCGTGGGTCTTTTTTTTGTTTTTGGAGTTGCTGGTTTGATACAAGATGAATTGGAAGAGTGTCCAAGGATCAAGTTTTCTGGGTATTTATTATATACTGTTTTACATGTTGCAGCGTTACAATGACATTAAGTTTTATTCAGTTTCTTTTTATTTATCTTTTTGTTGTTTGACACAAAGGGCAAGGGTCAGTTGGGTTACAGTACTTAACTTTTCTTATCAACACATCGTATTCATAAGGTTAAAGTTTATATATCTCTTTTTTTTTAAGAAAATATACCTTACCATTTATTCAGAATCATTTTGTAAAAACAATCTTTATTTTTGCTGGCAAATTGTTACTTATTTACTAAATCTGTATTGCACCATTTATCAGCTTTCGAGAAAGCTGTGAATATGAAGAGTCTAGTACATGTTAAAAATGCAATGATTAACAAGTTCGTGTTTACAAAGCAAGAATAAGAAGAAATTTATGCCCTTTAACATTGTAATAGTCGCATCAAATCTCTTAGATACAGGGTTATTTTTTTTAAAAAAAAATTCTTTTTGATAGGCCATTGGTTGAGCACGTGGCATAAACACAATTTTAGACATATAAGTTGCTTATTTATAGCAAAGAAATGTTGTTTGCAAATTAAATGTTCTAATTTGAGTTTTGTGTACTTTTTCACCCTCTCCCCCAAACGAAGTTAATTACATCAAATAGTAAAAAGCCAATCTCGTAGACTTGAGGCGACTGTTAATGCACCTCCTTAGTGACGTTGCCATTGCTGGGTTGATGAGTCTTCTTTGTCTACAAGCCAGGCAAAAATTCGTGTCCCGTTACGAGGTGGCTCCTATTCGCATGTATAACAAACTAAAAGAATTCCGTTTAAAAGTAATAACGAAATCTATGAATTCCTATATAATATATAATAATAATATATTCGTGTTGATTTCTTCATTTACCATCTCTCCCTCTAGTTTCTTACAATTTTATGGTATTCAAATCCGGCTTCAAGCAAGGAAGCTTTCTTTCCTCCTATTGAATAAGTATTAATCGTTCTTTCAATTAAAAAAAAACTTTTTTTTTATAAATAAAAAAGTAATTTTTTAAAAAAAATCTTCGCAAAGAAATCGTGTGAATGTATCAAAAATAACCTAAAAGGTCTGGTATCGTTTCTATTCTTAATTTAAATCAGACTAATATAATGAAAGTGCAGCGACTCTCTTCTACAACAACGTTAGAAGTTAAAAGCCTTACTTAACCAGCTAGAAGAGATGTCTTTTCAGTCTGGTTGGTAGGACTATCAACTTCAGACTGCCTGGTCCAGAGTTCGAAACAACGCTGCCGCATCAAGGTCAGCAACTCTCTCCCCCTCCCCGGATCGGAAATCCACCGGCCGCCGATGTGGTGACTCAGGACTTGAACACTAGATGTGACTCAGCACAGCCTATACCTACTGATTTCATATGCCCCTGACGTAAAAACACTTGCCTCTGTATGTCTAACTAAGACAAACGCACTCAAAATCACGACTAATGATATTCCGGCTCTAGTGAACGTGTCGACGAGACCCGCCACTCAACACGAGACAGCCGATGACTCAAATGGAAACTGTCCCAAGCAAAACTCAATTCAACAGGGAGAGGATGTAATATCAATTGCAGTAATGACTGAAAAATATCAAAAAGCAACCCTCTGTACAAATATACCAATAATTCTCTTCGTATCATCACGATGATACTGGAAGGGGAGAATGCAGCGACTCTCTTCTACAACAACAGTAGAAGTTAAAAGCCTTACTTAACCAGTCAGAAGAGATGTTTTGATGTCTTTTTACTGGTTGGTAGGACGGTCAACTTCGGCCCCCCTGGTCCAGGGTTCGGAACAATGCTGCCGCATCAAGATCATCAACTCTCTCCCCCTCCTCGGGGTCGGAAAGCCATCAGCCTCCGAAAAAGTAAGATAACCAAACAGTAAATTTAAAAAAAAAAAAATTAGAAACCCTATTTTAAACATTTGCTCTAATTCATAGCTAATATACCATTTGATACAGGATTATAAATTTTATTTTAGGCGGTTAATTATTTGAGTGGATATTACAAAGAGTCAAAAAAGTATTAACCTGAATATGTAATCGAAATTAGCAACCAGGAAATAATTTTAAATTGTTTAAATTCAATTCATACAACTCAGTTACTTGCAACATGATATTTTGTTAATTCTCCCGGTGCAAATCTTATTTAATATAAATTGTTGCAAAATATTTCCTCCAAGAATGATGCAATTATTTAATGTTAAAATTCTTTAACAAGGGGATTAGTTTTGATACCAAGATTACAAAAATTAAAGTATTCGGAACAGAACAAAAGGTTTCGCAACACTGATGACACAAATAGAAAGGTTAATGAAAAACAATCTAGAAATAAATGCTGAGACTACAAATCCCTTAGCCAAATTAAGGCCATGAAACTTTTAATAAACAACCAAATCATCTTTATATGCAAATTTTTCAATGATTCCATACATTAATTTAACGCATATCATTAATTATCTGAATGCATTACACAAAAAGGAACAATTACACATAGAGAAACAAAGCATTTTTGTTGGAAGGTAAACCCGGATCTTTTGATAAAAATTTCATTTTGGTCAACACAGAATTGAAGAATACCGACGCAATTAAATTTTACAATAACACGAGGAATAACATATTATAATTATGAAACCTTATCACGATATTAATCACAGCCATTTTCGGTTGTGGTCAGTTCAATTGTTCGTTTCGTGTAAATGTGCAAATGCATTTGCATGCATATTAAACGTAAGGGAATAAGGTCAGTTGTAATGAAGTGGGAGGGAAGCATTCGGGGAAATTTATGATCTTCAAAGCGAAACTCTCTGCCAATCTAAAACTTATAAAACTGTGCTTTCGTATCACACGTTCAGCATCAGCAACCAAACCCTCTATCTTCGTGATCAAATCAGAGGTTACTCAAGATGCAAATACCATTGTCGTAAAATGGAAGTTATTTCAACTTATATAAATAAAATGCGTAGTCATTCTT
>BMAW01129644.1:261301-333243 GCA_019974015.1 Nephila pilipes | reverse complement strand
AAAAATAAATGTTTTCCTAATCCTTATTTTTAGAAGCAACTAATAAAATGTAGATTATCTTTTTTTTTATAAATAATTCCTATATATAAAAGATGTTTTAGTCATATTTGTAATCAAGAATAACTATTTCAATACGTAATGTTCTTATTCATGACAAACAAAATAAAATATCTTTCTTAATCAAGTATAATTTTACTAATATTTGAAGTATTTTATGCGTTAAATATGAATGTATTTATGCATTAAAATAATCAACAGCATTAGCTAATATTTATATCATATTATTTAAAGTGCTAAGTGTAATGTAAGTATATATGTAGAAAAGGCTGAGTGGCATTCGCCTCACTCGCAAAATAGTTCATATAACAAAAAAGGGGGTTGAGCCCCTGCTTTATAACAACCTTGTATCAACCTTTATCTCCTCATTTCAGAATTTATCTCACTCCTTCCAAATCTTTCACGTATCCGATGGAATATGCGTATCACAGTTTGATAATTAGTACCATAGTTACTTCTGTAAAATCTAATATTTATATACACACAAAAAAAAAAATCTTTGTAATTTAAACATTTTTCCCTGAACAAATCCACAATTCTATACAAAGTAACTAACCCACGTTATTATGATCAGTTGTTGACGGATATCTCCTAAGCATTCGGCTGCGATGCCACCAATTCGAATACAGAAATAGAAACAACATCCCATGTGCTGAGAGGGTCCACCGAAAACTATTGCATGAAACGAAACCCACTATTTCCAGCAGTGATCCAGGCTATTACAGCATCCGAAATCTTTCCCTCTTTACACTCCGATCATCCAGGGGGTGAGGCAACGGGGGGATGCAGAAAAGGAGGAAATTCTCCAGCGATCAGGATAAAATAGAACCCTCTGGGGGTGCTTCGAGTGCGGTCGAACCTAACCTCCCAAGCGTATTCCAATGCTGGTGGAGGGGGTGGAGGAAGATTAATGCATTGTGTTGAGAAAGGGATTAATCTGCATGAGCATATAACTATCCGATTGGAAACACTTGTGTGTCTTAGGGGGTGATGGCCGGGTGACAACGGCAGCAGCGTTTTGTCCCTTTTCCACCCCCGGTGTGTTCCATGAATATGCAAAGGGGGTGGGTTTTATTCGGATGATGGGGGAGCTCCAGGGAAATGCTGGTAAAAATCGGAATGCCTCCTGGCGACACGGAGATAGGAAGGCCCAGGCCGTGAATGTGTCAGATTGTGGCCGAGATACGGAATTTAGAGCGGCCAGGGTTGGTGATATCATATTTAACGGGATAGAAAATGGATGAAAATCGAAAATGACATATCTTTCTTGAGCTGAGAACTCTGGCAAATGAAATGTTTCTGGAAGTAGTGAAATTGATAAAAAGAGAGACTATATTATCACGTTAATAATGATAATGGTATTAAAGAATTTTGTTCCGCTCTTTTAAGGTTAAATTTTTTGTTCAAAAAATCAAAAATACAGATGAATCTAGCAGTGCGTTGTCTGTCACGTCTTATGATTTTTACTATATTGGGTAACATTTTTCTTAATTTGAATGAAAGTAAAGTTAACTGTAATGCAAGTTCAATTGTTTTAAAATATTGCAATAGCATGCAGTACGCAATGTTATTTTTATTCGTATGAATATGTTTCATAAATTTTTGTATTAATCTCCCCTAAAGCACTTGATCGTTAAATAAACTTTAAGTTTACTTAAAAGACTGGCCTGTATTCAAAAGTTTTTCCTTTAAAAAATAAATCAAAACTACATTAGTACGAATGAAATAATTTCATGATTCAGTTATAATATCTGTAATAAAATAAGAATAAAATTTAAATATTTTGTGATCGAATGCTTAAAAACTAATGACATTTTAAAAATTTCATTTAAAATAGCACATACATGCTAATAAAAATCCCCATTTCATTACCATTACAATTTTCCTGAGATTATAATCGATATTAATTACACAAAAGATCTTTTACCTTTTCATATTTCAGTGATGAATTATGTGTACACTAATCATTTTACTGCACAATGATGATATTTAATTTGTTTTCCGATAAGTAATGGAAGATTTTAAAATACGATTCGATTTGAATTTTTTCCAAATTACATCTATAATCCCTTTATTTAATCGAAATAAAACTACTTTTACAACAAAATTATTAGAGTCATGGAAAAAACGTACAACAGTTAACGGATACTAGATTTTCTCTAGGTCTACGCAGTCATTATAGATATTATTCTTTTTGTATAAAAAATACTCCAAACCACTTTTTAAAAGTTCATAAACCAACATGTCCCAACTTTTGACAATCCGTTTACAGGCAAAGGCAACGATCAAACTCACATGACATATAACCTCATCGTTCGAGTATATACAAATCGTTCTAAAAACTATTAAATCTGCCTCCTGAAACCCAGCAGAACCATTTCAAAGAGCGTTCTTAACCGAAACTGATTAATAATACCCAGTTCTTCTAATCGAATAGGACACAATCACGGCTTCGAATCTGTGTCGGCATACTTCACGATTAACTTTCAATTAAAAAACGATTTGTCGGTTAATCGTTTAATCGATGATGGGACTTGGGAGCGCTCTAATCGATTTATCGCTGCCTTTCTGTAATCGGTTAATTGCTTCCAGTTTACTGGGAGATTCTGGTGGGCCGTCGGAAGCTATGAAAGGTAACTTTTAATACGTGGATCATTATAAAGCACTTAAATTCTTAAGAATTTCGCTGGATCAAATGATTCGAACACAAAGAAGGGGATGTCATTGTGTTGGGAACGAATGCTCTAATGGAGGCGTTTTGAAAGATTTCGTTCAATAATAATTAATAAACGCATTGAATGGCTGTTCTGTCTTTGTGAATTATAGATAGAAATCTTTTAAGCAAATTTATTTTGCTTCTATTCTTGAGGGAAGGGATATGTTTAACACTAGCCGAGGTTAATGTTTAACTATGATTCATAATCTAGTTTTTTTTTGAAACTATATTTTGAAAAACTATCAATAAAGTATTTTTAGCCAGTATTTATATTTCGATTATTAAATATAGTTTGCTCGGTTATTTATTTTCTGAAGTTGTGAAGAAACGATTAAGCTTCTTAACATTAAAATTAGTGATTAAAAACACAGGTTACATGATAAGTAAATGTTTTGTTACTGATCAATAAACGTAATAAGGTTTTTTCTCTCTATCTCAAAGGAATGTTTAACAGTTAGTGAACGTATTTGAAAGAACAAGATGTTTAATAATTTATGGGAGGTGTGTGCTTAGAAACTTGAAAAAAAAACCGATGCATAATTTTTAAACAAAAAAAAAAAAAAAAAAAAGACGTTTTCAATTTCAACATTTAGTTGCGTCACTAACTACATATTTTGACATTTAGCTCATTATAATAATTTTGACGAATCGTTAGCACAAATTGCAATATAAAAATAATTTTAGACTGTTTTCCCTTGATGTTTAAACATATTTCTCAAATTCGCTACTTTTTTTTTAAATGAAGAAAAAGGCTCTAAATTTTCCATCTTACAGAGAGCTCACTATTTTGTTATACTGTTTGAATCAGCACATGTTTTTCCCTCCTTAAAAGTATCCGTATTTTGTCTTCTTCACTATAATGTCAAATAGATATTTAATTTTAAATTTTTTAAGAAACATTGCCTGTTCATAGAATACCTTTAAATCTTAAAAATACAATATAGAAATAATATGCGACAAGACAAGCGAACTTATACTGAAATCGTAACGCCCCGATATAAGTCCCTTCTCTTTCAATTATTAGTCAATATTTAAAAAGTCAATAGTCACTTTCAAATCTAAACCAGGCCAAAAATCAGCCTGAGTTTGTTAGCATATGAAAGTAACCGAGATATTTATAACTAAGCATGATGATTAATTTCTTTACACGTTCGAATCTAAAGATTAATATCACAACTAGTAACTTAACTGTTACTAATAAATCAGGTTTGAGTCCTTAGTAGAACTTGAAAAGAGTGTCCGACTCACTGACTGTTTGTAGATCCTCCCTATCTTTGATCTTATATCTTTTTACTCAGCGTAAACATGATTTGGAAGCCTTTGTTGATAACTACCGTTCACTTTCTATACCACCAATTTTCGTATCAAAATATTCGTCACTTAAAAATGTATCACCTAAATTCTATTCACTACACGTCAATAATTCTACTCTAATCTACATTAACCACGTTTCATTTATTGAGAAATATTCTCAATTCAGGCAACGTCATATTAAAATCCCCAAGGGTTAATTGTAGGGATAAAACCTCGCTACAATCTTTTCACAAATGCTTTCAGATTTGTAACCTGTTCTTTATTATCATGCATTAAAAAGCCCTAAATCAATCACATGCTTCTCAAAAATAGCATATCCTCTGAAAGCCATCTCCGATTTGATGGGGAAAAAAAATGAAAACCAGAAGCACTCGGCTGCCCCATAGAGCTACCTCTAGTTTTTCTACAGCCAGTGGGAGGTGGAAAGCAAAACGATGTTCTAAAATGCCAGAGAGGACCTACTTTTAGAAGGGGGTGATCCAGGCATTTACACACACAGCAGGGAGCACACTCGTGTAGTGTTTTTGCATGTAGAAGCCCTATTTTTCTCTTAACCTCTTCCCCCTTCTCTTACTTTTAAAACGCCCGGTTCACCGCGCACTCGTACGACCCACCCCATCACTTAACTTGTAATGAAGCGAAATATGTAGTACATTAACGGCTTTTAAGGGAGTCACAATGTTTGTCTTGTGCGTGTGATATGTTTGATTTGCAGTGTGTTACGTTATTGTATGGATTCTCCCACCCCCCTCTCTTTTGTGAGGAAAACGCTGAGTGGTTCTTTCTTCTCAGAGAAGCCGAGTTCTTTTGTGATGAGAATTTTCTAACGTTTTTTGACGCTCTTTCATGCGATGTTTTTGAACTTTTGTATTCAGAGCACAATAGGTGACGCTCGGCTGCTATCAAGCGCTGATATGGAAGTACTAGATTTGTTTTAAGAAATCTGTTACAATATTTAGATTTTTCGGCACAGTTTTATACGAGCAATCCAGCCTCATCGTGACTACAGCTAAAGTTTTTTTAAAATAAGATTGTACGTATTTTTAAAATAACAGAAGTGAAATAAATAAATTAATTAACAGTTGGATTGAAGCTCGGGTTTGCACGTGTTTCAGATATTGAAACCAAAAGTATACCAAACGATTACTTTTAAGTAAAATGTTCCAGCGTATCAATTCCTGTCTGGTAATAGGTTACAATATTCAGTTACTTTCAGATCATATGTTTTAAAATCTTGTTACTTTAAGAACATATGATCGTATATTCTGTTACTTACATAATGTGTTCAAATTTCGAATTACTTTTTTAGTATACTACATTATCATATTGCTTATGAATTATATTCAACTAAATCCATTTTGGTTTATTTTCCAATATTTCATTGGTTCTGAATTATGTTCATCTAACGCAATACTTTTTAAGATATTAAAAAAAATGTTTCAAATTTGGATCACTCAAGTTACGTAAAAAAAGTGTTAAGATAAGTATTACAAGAAGTAATAAAACTATCGAAACAGATATGAAAAAAAAATCTGTTTTTCTTTTACTTCCATTCTTTTCAATATAATTTTATACTTAAAGTTTTAATGAGGTTTTGGGGATTATAACTTTTCTCTTTTTCTTAATATTTAATGTAAAGTGAATAAATTAAAAAAAAAAAGATTATGCAGAATTTTTGTGAGTGCTTACTTCAGATTTATACTTAGAAATTTTTTTTTTTAAAAAAAAGGGATGGTCACAGAAATTTCTGATTGATAATACTGACTTTGTTTTCAGCGCTTTTATAGCTTATTATTCCTGTAGCACTTGATTTAAATACATCATTTAGACACATAAATTAGCGAAAAGAAAATGTTTAATAAAAATTTCTCTCTCCCTTTTATTTTTTACTCAAGTTTGTAGATATATATTAGCCCTATTACTTTTACAACAGAAATTCCATTGTAACAAATCTTACTTTTGTTAACATTTATGTTAAACTTTGTTTATTTATGAAGCTAATTAAATTTTCATTCATTTAATTACGATTTGACATCGATTAGTGTTTTTTAATGAGCTTATGCTTATTTATTTAAGAAATATAAGCTTTAATTAAGATGGATTCCTTTCCTTTCTGTTTATGGTGTGTTATAAACGACTTCCAAAAAGCAGTTTACAGTTTAAAATGTTATACTGTGATTAAGCATAAAAATATATGCGAATTTATTTCAGAATTCTTGTCATAAAAGTTCATCAGTATATTTAAAACAAATTTTCAATTCAATAGATTTCCTTCAAAAACAGTCACATAATTTAAAAGCATCAAATAGTTTTCATACGATTTCAGTTTCAAAATTTCTTTGTTTTATTCATTTAAAAACAATGAAATGAGAATAAATGAATGGTGAAATACATTATTCATAAGACACAATATCATTTCATTACAATTATAAGTCGACAAAGGCTTGAAAAAATAACGCATTTTTAAGATGTAAAAAAAAAAAAAATGACGTGAAAAAAAAAAAAAAAAAAAAAAAAATACATTTAGTTTTATTCAACTTTGATTTTTCGTAGTTCAAACAAAACTCTATAAATTTTTATTATTCTTTTATTTCTTGTATGTTCCACACATTGTTGTCTTCTTTTTCCGACTCCCTCCCCCTCATTCGAACAAATTTAAAACTTTAATAATTCAGATCTGCACTTTTTTTCCCTCTAAAGTATCAATCGTATCAATATTAGAAGTGCTTTTGAATGAATTTCGAATGAAAAAAAAAATCATGTAATTTGCCTTGATAATTTAAAATTTATTTAGATTAAACCTACAATTTGATTTAATATGTAATTACTTCTTTTGTAAAAAAATAATATTATTGTTAACAATGTATAGCGTTTTGTAACAAATAGTTGCCATTGTTAAGAAAGACGCGACCCTGAGATATTCTAGCGATCCTTTTTGCCAACTAAATTTCATCCTTTTTCCATTTTCTCAAACTTCTAGATCCCAGTTATTTTTTGTTTGGCGCAGCACATATGAATTTGGCACTATTAAATTTCACCATTTCTCGCACTCAGATTGGTAAAACAGAAAATTTACGTGTAGCAACTATGGAATAAATGTTCTTTTTTTTTTTTGTATATTTTAAGTTTAATTCCACAAAGAAGTTTGAAAAAATATTCAAACTTAGTATTCTAAATTCATACTTACAGATTATAAAATGTTGAATGTATTCTTTTTAAGAGTTTATATGTTAAATTTCAATAAGATATATTTTTAAAAATAATTTGATCAAAAACAAATGATAAATTTTCCAGATAATTATTATTTCTAATAATTATTTATAAGAAATACTCATGATAATTTCTTTGTTAATGATGGTCTATAATTTTTGCGGCTGAAAGGTAACTGTCTATAATATTCATTCAAGTATTTGTTTTCCTTTTAATGTTTATTTTCAATTCAGGAATGGTTCTTAAGCGTTTAATTTTCAAACAGTTTCAATGAAGCACACACAAGAATATCGTGAAAACTTAAAAAATTTCCTTAAGAATTTCTGAGATGATATTTTCTAAAAATTTCTTCTCTTTGTTGTTAAAAGAGAGAGAAAATTAACAATTGCAGATTTTTTTACGTTTACTTCTTTCAAGTAGAATAAAATATGAATTGGTACTTAAAATGGTGTACATAATTAAACATGACAGCTGAGCATATTTCACACGTCAAATGGTAGAAATTGGTTTTTTTTAACTTTACTTTTGAAAATCAATAATCTGCCTCAAACACATTTTCATAAACAACATTTTTGTTCCGATTTGAAATACAAATATTTAAGATTCAACAACTTTGATTTGTATCAAAAACTAATTTTAGTTTTAATTCAAACTATTTACAAAGATGCATTCCAAAAATATAAAATGCAGCTTCGTTTTTTTCTCTACAAAAATTTGTTTCCTCTCCAGCCTTTTCAAAACTATACAACTAATTTTCTTCACTTTTTTCTATAACAAGAATCTAGGTTTTATTTTTTTACTTAAATTCCAATCAAGATTTGTTTAAAATTACAGAGTAAATAGTAAGAAAACTGCATAAAAATGTTCTCTGTTTTGTCGTTCTTACAAAGGAAAAAAAAAGTTATAATACCTGACAACAAACACTTGTTGACGTTCCGCTGCTACCAAAAGAAACCAGAAACAAAACACACACGCAAAAAAAAGCAGGCATCCCAATCCAAAGAAACGTCACCCACTGTTAACAACGCAAACAAACACAAAACACTGCTCTCACGCATGATGAGCCGATCACCACCCTACACTTAGATTCGGAAGCTTAGGGTGGCATCGGGGCCTGAGCACCCTCCATCAGACGATAAAGGGGGGTTTCCAGCAGAAGAAATTAATGACTACTGACTCGCAAAAGAGATTCTTGCACACTAGATAACCTCCCGTTTAAAAAGACAATAGCGTCTTTTTTGTTCCTTGAAGAAAAATAAGTCAATTGCTTGTGTTTATCGGGATCAGTGTGCGTGAAACGTTGACAACTGTAATTAACGATCCTAACGACCGTTTTGTCATCGGTTCTCTGATCACGTGAGTGACATTCCAAGAAATGGACGAAGATTTTGGGGGTGTGGTACCATGGTTGCTGTGGGTGGGCGTACAGAACGGAAAAGGGAATGTTTAGTCTCGGAAAGTTTCGATGGTCTCGTTCGAGGAAAGACATGCTTGTAGTAAATTATGCATGCAGTTTTTGGATGGCAGAACCAACAAATAGTTTGGTATTTTCTTGGAAACCTACTGGTTCTTTTTTAAGAATGCAACTTTATCTACGTTACAGTAGTAAAACACGAGGGTTAATTACTTAGAAAAATTGAAATAGGAGTTGTGACGTTTGGCTATTCGCATTTTCCTCTTCACTAACTTAGGGAACTTCTTGGTAATTTCAATTGCATACAATTACAGCTCCTTGCCAATCAAATGAAACGTTTTTAGTAAACTAGATGAAAATAGGAAATGTAGTGAATTGAATTAGGGATAGTGATATATAAGTAAAATAGAATTGAAAGGAAATAGAAGGAAGTTAGAGGATAATGACAAGGTAATAGATGCTGTAGATTGGAGTCAATCACCGTAATTAATCAAATATATTGAAAGTAGTTGTGAGTGACTCCTGATCAGAAGATCATTATGGAAGACTCCTGATCATTATGGAAGTAAAATCTATTGTAAACGAGAAATGCTTGAATCGGATTATTGATTAGGCTTTATTATTTGAACATAAACTAGGATTAATTGAGTTGAGGATTTCGATAGAGATTAATCTTGGGTATTCTTTCACAGAAATTAATGTGTATTTTCCTGCTCTTACTTATCTTCAATTAGAGTTTTGAACTTGTAGATTATTTAATTAGACTTTAAGATGACTGTAGAATTATATAACAAAAGAAGGTCATCATAGGGTTAATGGAAATATTTTCCCTTGGTAGAAAATGGTACTCAAACTCTGAAAATTTTCTTCTCCATATAAAATTGCTAAAGCATGAGGCGCAATATTATCAATGCGAGGTTTACAAAAGTATGCACAGAGAAGACGAACAGTATGAATACTAAAAGAAGTTAAATACAATTTTGCATATAAGATATTCCACACATAAAATAAATAAAATAGTTTCTTGAGCAATTAGCTTTGCCGGGAAACATATTAATATTTCCACCTACAACGCAACTTTATAATAACATAAGTGCATCTTACAAGTTTCAAGACAAAATACAATGTAATCTTATATTTTTACAGAAAACTACGATTTTACGTCGTAAAACACAAGTAATAACCTTCTGCGAAAATAACAGGTAGCATTGCATTTTATTTAAAAGAGGTAAGTTCCTAGCCTATTTTTTTTTTACCTATGTCTCATTTTTTCCCTATGCAATCTAATACTACGGAAGTATAATCACAGAAAAATTAAAGTTTTCCAACCCCTTGTGACTTTTTAAAAGATAAGGTTTGTACAAAAAATATTGTAATAATAATTGAATCTCTATAAACACTGATTAAAATTACTTAGCTAGATATGAATTGAATAATTTTAAAATTTATTGAAAATATTCAGATTTCAATTCAGGCGAAAGTTCTTCTCTATAATGCCATCATATTTATAAAAAGAATATATTCAGAACATATTCATTGTTTTATCTGGAAATGTTGATATCGTAACACAAGTGTATAATGGGTATAAATCAAATACTTATCGAAGCATGAGAAAATATAAGGAAACATTGAAAATTATTAAGCATCAAACGAAGGCTTGTGTCTATTTGTCTTTGCTCTGGGGTTTCATGACAAAATGTAGCAAACTCTTTTTCAGTATTTTTCATTAATCCTTTAAAAAATATCTTAAACCCATAAATAGTTTGTAGGCATCACTTTCTTATGCAGGAGTTTTGATTTTATTATTTATATATACCTCTTATGATTATAGGCATTATAAATATACATAAATACATACACGGATGGCTCAACAAGTATCTGTTTTTGATGACAGATGACGAAACAAGTTTGAATTATCATTGTGTGCTGCCGTCTGTTAAGCGACTTCCAAACATATTTCACACTAATTCATAGATTAGTTTATTTAGGCATCCATTTGCCACCAAATCAAAATGTGATTGCCGCTATGTCGAGTTGTCCCCATCGACAAGATATGGGGATGGGAAATTATATAACAATAAAGATAATGGGTTGTTTCCAGGACTGCGCTCCAAAGAAGGCAAAGATGGTCTCCTCCGCTGGAAAAGTTATAGAGACATTTTTTTGGGCAGCGAATGATGTCATATCCATGGGCTTATTTCAAATGAGGGAAAACTATTGAAGAACAATTCTACATTGATTTATCTCATTCCCATTTCTAACTCTGGTGTTTTTGAATCAACCTTGTATTATATATATATATATGCAAGAGAAATAAAAATAGTTTACGCACTCGTTGCTGAGTAATAGTAATATTTAAAATGTTCTAAAGTTAAATAGGACAAAAATGAGTAGTAAATTTAACGAGTCCGAGCCTTAGTTTTTTAACATTAAGAACAAAGGTAAATTTTCCAATGATCTCATTCGCATAAGAGTGAATGTCTTACCTGAGAAGTAAGTGTAACCAGAGTTAGGTCCAGACACCATGTCGGGGCTGTCGTCTAGGCCGTCTGGGGACATGCCCGGCCTGAGGGGCCGCATCGCCCTGCGCGGGCTGCGGAAGAAGTGCCTCCTCGCACCCATCGAGCTCAGTTGTTTCATCCTACGCTCTTTCGAACGGCGGTTCTGGAACCACACCTGCACCCAAAAATCACGTGGTTAATGGTTTTATTACTCTTCGCAAAAATCAAACCAAACTGATAACCAAAAATTCTAAGAGTATTTGAAAATTAAAAAAAAAAAAAAAATGATGAATAATTAAAATATGTAAAAATAGATTACTTCTTTTTAAAGACATTCTAGTTTTAAAAATAGATGACGAATTGCACTCAGAGAATGCATTAATATTATAAATATTTATCATCTAACATCAATATTAAGTACATATTACTAACCCATTTTCTACTTATATTTCCTAGCGTTAAAATGCAAATTGACCAATTAAAAATGATTCATATATAATATCAAAAAGTTTTTAAAACCAAAGTGTATTCAAATGCTGTATTTAAAAGAAAATATGCATGGTTAAAATTTCAAGTGAAAGTAAATAATTAATTAAAAAATAATAAATAAATAATAATATTAATAAAAAAAAGCTTAACATTTCTGGGAGAAAATATCTTATTTTTTTGCAGTGTATTTTTCATCATTAAAGTGTAAACAAAACGATACTGTCAATCGTTTTACTCATTTCTCCATTCAAATGCGCCTTTAAATAACTGCTCATAGTTTTCATAATGTTCCGAATTTCTTCCATTTTCATTTTAAGTGAAATAGTTATACTTTTTCGTCCTAGCTTATATAACATTGTATACGTAAAAAAAATCAATACAATTATAATACAATCCCCCCTCCTCCACGAAAATAATCGATTTTGTAGCAAAATTCACCCCAACCTTTTCATGTTGAACAATTTTTTTATTTCGCGTTAAAAAAAAAAAAAGGAAATTACATTGTATTTTGCAGCGACCGCAATAATATTTCGTGTTAACCGATTTATCATGGGAAGGACATCTTGATTTGTTACGCATGCACGCACGAAAACACGCACCATTTTCACTGTATTCATTAGTAAAACTATGAAAAAATATATATTTAAGTATTTTATTTATATGCATAATAATTCACGTGCATTATTGTATTTTTTTCTTATATTACGTAAAGATTTAGAAAAGAAAATATGTTACCATTTTCTTAACCGATAACATATCGTACGTGATATTTTTACTAATTTTCATAATATCTTAGATCCCGCGATGTGAAATTCAAAAGTAGCATATATGATAAAATTTAAAAATAATAAGACGATGAAATTGAATAATCTTGGTGTAATCTCATTTTCACACTCTGGCATTGTAAGAATTTTACAGAAGATTTAATGGGCTAAATTACAATCTTCGCTTAGATAGAGGGTTGAACTTTCAAATTGGTGATTACAAAGCCGTGATTGGATAACCGATCCACCCTAATCAAAGACTTGAGAAAATTAATCCAAGTAGCTTCTATAGCTTCACCCGGGAAAAGCTAAAACTAGTTTCACTGCATTAAAGATGAACCTGTAAGAGAAACAGCTGTGCTAATAAACCTTTTATGTGTGTGTATAATGGATGCGTTTAATTTTATATATCTAATTCTTCAATATCGACACTTATGTTCCCTTTAACTTATTAATTGAAGTATATTCCAATATTTTTTATTATTTTAAAAGCAAAAATTCTTTGATTTTCAGTAATAATTGAAATAAATGTGGCACACTTTTAATCAATGGCAATCAGTATAAGGATGATAAAATAATTTTCGTTCCAATTTTGTTTCTTAATGATTGAGTCAAGCTTCGTGAACTATTTTATTAATTACTTTTAAGCTAAAAGTGAAGCTTAAAATTTTCTTTGCTTAATTATTTTATTCATCAAAGATAATTTCTTGCTTATTTTAATAACTGAAAAATTTTTCCGATGATACCAATATATTTATAGGATCAATTCCAGCGAATTAAACTTTGCGACTGATGATTTTTTTTTAAAAAAAGGAGAGCTATTTACTTTTATATCATTTTATTAAAAGTGCATTTTAGCAAGACCCTACTTTTTTTTCAAGCAAAAGAAGAATTACAAAGTTAAGGATTAATTTTGTATCAGTTTTAAGAATCCCACAAAAAGTTTATAATAGTTGAAATACATTTTTATCCTTCGGAGTATATTTTTCTTTTCATTAATTTGTTGATTTATAAACATAAATTCGCGTAAATAAAAAGAATTATAAATTAAAAGATTTCTCAATCACTAATTTTAATTAATGCAAAAAACAAAATCTTTTTAACTGAACGAATGAAACTTTTCAGCACTCTTAAAATATATGTTCGTTCTCACGAGCTTGATTTAAAAAAAAAATAGAGCAGTATTCATAAATGCAGAGAGAAAGAAAGGATAAAGAATATAAAAAAATTCAACAAATGAAAAAAAAAAAAAAAAAAAAGATGAAAAATTCAGAATAAAAAATACGAGGAAATCCCAGGATTACGTGAGATATTAAAAGCTACCTTCTTACCCCTATACGATAAATAAATAAATCACCGGATTTACATTCTAAGCTCTTTAATAGCTTAACGTAAACATTTAAATCTTTAGAACAGCAGAAAAAAATAAAATATATTTCTACCAACCATACAAAAAATAATTCTTTAAAAATCTTTCTTCGTGATTTTTATTCATTCCCACCCTCCCCCAAAGAATGAATAAGTTCCCAAACTGTGGTTTACCGTTTCAAACCAAATGGTATCACATGCAGAGCCTAAAAAGGAAAAACTCCAAGGTTCATTCAATACTGGACTGCAAGAGAACATGGGCAGTGTATATATATATATATATATATATATATATATATATATATATATCCATGTGTACCAAAACCTTATCAGGGTAGAGCAGGCATGAGAGGAACTCCAGCTTGTGGTATTAATCCATGGAAAGCCCTACTCTTAGTCTCTTTATCAGAGGAGTACGCACCAAATTCGCGCATAAAAACTCCCGGTTTTCGTGGACCCCTCTTCTTTCCCCTTTCAACCATTCTTCCTCCTCCTCGTCGTCCTTCTTCCGCACCTCCCTCCTTTGGAGGCAGTGAGGATCCTTTACGGGAAAACAATCCCTTCTCCTCCTGTAAAAGTTTTCCAATCCCTCGGCATCACTTTTCACCGCTGATACTTTCTAGCCTGTCCGTCTCCCGAAAAGTTCCTCTCTGTCTATTCCTCTTGCATTGTTTCTAGTTCTTTTGTTCTTAAGTTTTCCTAGCCAAAACCTTTTCCCTCTTCTGAAATCCTTAAAACTTTGGAGAGAGATTACTAAAGCCACTGACAAGTTTTCTGCGGATGGGGTTATAGGGGATTTTTTCTTCTTCTTCTTCTTTCTCCTCTTGCTGCTGCTTCTTAAGATCGTCCTATGTTTCTCTTGCTCTTGTTGACGTCGCCGTCGGTTAGTTGTTTGTGTGCTGAAAATGCCTGTGTTAATATTTTTAGTTTTTAGTTTTACCCTGTGGAGGGCGGGATATCTACGGCTTAAATGAAATCTGTGCGTAAAAGAATTGAAGAAGGATGATAAGGGAGTTAAAGAGAGAAAGACACAAACACACTACGCAGGGAGAGGATTTTAAACCCAGAAAACGAACGGATATTTTTAAGTAAAGTTTTGAAAGAGAAAACTCTGCTTCTGTCGTCGGTTTATG
This sequence comes from Nephila pilipes, assembly GCA_019974015.1. NCBI lineage: Eukaryota > Metazoa > Arthropoda > Arachnida > Araneae > Nephilidae > Nephila > Nephila pilipes. The sequence goes on along the minus strand of BMAW01129644.1, from coordinate 318,277 downwards.
GAATCACTTACTTGCTTAAAGTAAATGAATCAATTCTTACTTTCTTAATTATCGCTATGAGGACGGTTAGGTGGTTTTAATTGAAGAAGTAATCACAAAAGAACTATTTAAGACAGCTATCCTTAAATACCGTTTATAAAGGTACAAAAGAATTAAGTTTGAGCAAGAATACTAATATAAAATCATAGAGTAAAATATTGAAGGTGTGTAATATGAATATCGTATTAATTTTTAATTACTACTTTTAGAAAGTATTTTTCTAATTTATCAAATATTTCTATTTAAAATAAAACTTATGAATAACTCAAGTTTACTCAGAATTGTAATAATTATTACATTTACTGTATGTGTTCATTTACTATCTGTGTTCACGATGTCTTAAGTAATTTTAAGTGAACGTTGTAGAGCAAGATTTTAATTTCCTTCAATACCCTAGATATACCTTAGAGATCATTCATTATTTTTGAACCTTCTTGTAAAACAATTTTAATTTTTTCCGATTTTTCAAACCTTTAGATTCCATTTACATCTTGTTTAGCCCAGCATAACCATATCTGACTCTTGCACTATTTTAAATTTCAACATCACTTACTTACACTCACGTAACTTCCAGTAATGATAATGATTTAAGAAAATTACTAGATGAGGGAAAATGAAGGAAAATTTCATATGCTCCCTCTCTCTTAAAAATCAACTAAAAATTGAGAGTCAAATTCATAAAGGAATCATAAAATAAAATATATTAATAAGAAATACTGAATACTTTTTTTTTTGAAAAAATAGAAGGAATAAATCAGTCATATGTGTTCAGTGCTGCCCAAAGTTTAAGCATTTGATCTTTTGCCTAAAAATGTTCGTAAGAATGTTCCAAAAAATAAGAAATGCATCTACAATTAAAATATGCTTCATTATAGATAATATAGTTTTAAATTAAAGTTATGCAAATATTAAAAACTTGAAGTTAAAAATCCAATTTTAAACAGACCCTTGACAGTTCTATTTTAATTGTCTATTTAAATTGTCAAAAATAACAAAAATAGAAAAAAATTTAGAAATTTGTGCATCTTTCTCGATTTATGTTTGATGTGCAATAAATAAAATACAGTATGAAAAAACTAGGAAATTTTCAAAATTACCTATTTGTCTCTTTTTTTTCTTTTAAAGTACTATTTTTACTTATCGCAATGTATTAAAAATTTTTAAAAACTTTTGATATGATTAAAGTATAAGTATAGCATTTAAAATATATTCAGTATTATTATGCACAAGTACATATATATCATTAAAGTAAAATGAATAGTATAAAATTTATAACGTAATATTCAGACATAAAATTTGTAAGCTTTGATAAAAAATGTAGAGTTTCAAATAAATAATAGTATTGCATCATTATGAATTCTTGAAGCGACAAATTCTAATTCATTAATTAGTAAATCAATTTAATTTTTATTAAAATGGTATATAAGCAAGACAAGAACAATAAAAAACAATCTTAAAAATCACTATAATGAATTTCAATTGTCTTTCTGAGAGGAGAAATACAATTTTCAAACTCTCTAACATCATTGTAAGAAAGTCTCTTTTCTTTCCTTTAAATAATCAAACGAATTTTATAAGATTCTTTTTCACAATTATCAGATTATGAAACACATATAAAGGTTCTTATACCACTATCGTTCTAATTAATAAAAAGAAAACTTTATTAATGTTACTACGAAAAGGGTGTATTGATTATTATATGCCTATTCTAAATGCAAATTCTAAAACTACGATAAATCAATTCCAGCAATATAAATGACTTGATATAAGAAAGACCTAACCTATTTTTTTTTCTAAATTTATAAAGAGTACAACAATAGAACGCATTATTGAATTACATTATTGTCATCCTTGTCAAGTTAAAAAAAAAAACTTTTCATAACTACTCTTCCTTTTATCTGATTTTAAAACGCTGGTCCCCGTACGTCAGTTTTGAGTACAAGGAGGCAGGAAACTGGTTAGCGAGCACTACAAGGCAACAAAGAACTAAAAAACGTGCAGAAGAAGGAAGAAAATAAAAAAAAATCCCGAACGAAATAAAGAAAGAAAGAGGGAGAGAGAGAAAATTCCACAAGAAAAGGAGGAGCAAGAGCACGGTCGGGTGGAGAAAAGAAGCGCAAGAGCATCAGGGATCGGGAGAGGCAGAGAACCGCGAGAAAAGACCACTCAGCCTTCAAATGCGCTTCTGCTGCCAGATAAGGTCGTTTCTGTGATTGTTGTGTTTACATGGCCTTAAGGCTGTTCGTCGGTCTGGGTTTGAGAAAAATATTACCATTATGTATCCGTGATCCTTTCTAACAATGATGACGCTTGTGGTTGAATAAAGAGTTTTTACGCGAACATCCTCTATAAAAGAAAGTTTATTTGTTAAGTAAATAGCGGTATCGGCTCAATAGAGGATGAAGTGAACGGCCCGTCTTTTTTATTTCTTTGTTCGAAGTGAGGGTGAAATTAAATAAAAGCACGTCATTAAAGAGACCTTCTGGAGTTTTTGGTTTTGTTGTGTACAATAATCTGACTCCGATCGTCTAGAAATTATCCCGTTGATGTTAGTTCTAATTTTGGAAAATATTAACATTTTTTTTGAAAATTATTCTTTTACTTAATTTCTGCATCAATTGGTTTGGAATTTAAAACAAATGGATGATAGCATGTCCCCATAAAACCCAAAATAAAAAAAAGATCAACTAAATATATATATATATATATAGTTATATATATAATTTTATTAATGAGAATATCTTAGCACCTATTTCTTTCTTTAGATAATGTAAATGTCAGAACGCATTCAAACTATACATGTAGAAAATTCACCTTCCCTTACAAGTATTAATTTTTTAATTAATTTAATACTTTCAAAAACTTTTTTTGTTGGTCATAAATCAAAGAAATAATACATATGTTAATTTGGTATCGGGAAAAATAACCGGGATTGCATTTTTGCAGAAAAAACGAGTATATGAATGCACTTAACTGTAGAAGATTCTGCATATGAAAATGTGAAGATTATATGAATGAAATGAAAAATAAAATAAACAGTTTAAATAAGAAAAAATAAAATCACTTCTTTGTATCTAGTTAACTTAATAAGTAATATTCCATCAAAAAAATTACTGTCATACTTTTTAACTTTTAATGTTCTCTTTCTCTCTCTTGCTCTAAATTCTTTAGTTACCAAAATTGATTGCAATCAAGTTATTAAATCATATCATACAGAGCTCTAGGGTAATTCAATTCATTATAAATTGTATTAATTATCTTAATGAACTTATTTTTTTCTATTCTTTTTTCGTTAAACGCTATTTAGAACTTAAGAATGTTTTTCTTTGCTGGAATATTTGTCAAAATTAGAATTTTTTTTGACATAGCCAATGCATAATTATGGCAGATATTTTTATGCGGCGAATTCAATGTTTAATGTGTTTTAAATACACGACAAACTGGTTTGCTGTTATAATATATAAACTTACGTTTAGAGTTTTGAATAAATTTCTAACATTTTAAAATACGAAATAGTTTATAAAATTATTATTATAATTTATATACAAAATATTGATTAATGATTCGCTTATAAAATTTGTGAAATAAATATTAATTGAAGAACAAATACGGATGGTAGTTTAATTGATTTTTATTATCATTATATACTTTCCTCCACTTATGAACCTTCATGGTATTCTATACGTAGTCTTAAGAAATAAATTACAAGTAGGAATTTGATCTTATACATCGTGTTTATATTTATTTGCATAACACATCGATTAATAACTCCCGAGACTAATCCAGAGATGTCGCTCGTAGTAAACCAGTAACCAGGTCTTTCTAGAGTACTAACCTTTGCTTGAAACGTGTCAAAATTTTAAGTCGATCGGACCAGGAAAAAGGTTTTTTGAAGTGAAGTGAAAAAGGTTTTTTCCAAGTGGGTGCCGCGATTGCTTTCGATGGAACAAAAACAGCAACGAGTCGATGATTCAGAAAGCTGTTTATCGCTATTTACTCGCAACAAAAAAGATTTCTTGCGAAAAAAAAAAGATTTGGAAAAGCGTTGGAACGATTGTATCACCCTAAAAGGTGATTAACAAAAGGTGTTATGTTGATGAATAAAAAAAAAATTTGCAAAAAAAAATGTTGTTTTCAATTTTAGACTCGGGAGTTATTGATCGATGTGTTAAGTATGAAGAAAATATTTTTTTTCCTATTTTGAGTTCATTACTTGGAATTTAATTTAATTTTTAGTTATAATTTTTTAGCTTTTCCTAGCTTCAGTAGAATACTGAAAATGAGCAATGTTATCCTAACAGCATAAGTTATAAATAATTATAAATCATTCATAAAACCTTGATTTTCAGTTTAAGAACCTGATGCTTTGGAAACTTAACCTGACTTTCGCCTGAATAGGATTTATATTTGTGAGCAACTTTTCTGTTTGGAATAAAACTATACTTATTAAAATTAAGAGAATCTGAAAATTCTATTTTTACAAAAAAAAAAAAAAAAGTATTGCGTCAAAAGTACGAATCACGCCGCACAAGAATTTAACAAATATACAGAGTCGAATACGTAAGCGACCGCGTGCGTGTCTGTGGAGTTGTGTGGCTGATGTAAAGGAACACAGGGTTGTCGGCAATATGGTGCTCGTACTCCTCCATGACATTTGCCCTGTTTCTTGTAAGAATTGGGTAAATTTTATAAGGTATCAGATGAAATGAGTAGTCACGAACATATAGATTATTAAATGGGATGTAGAATTGTCGGTAAAGGCCAGTCACTAGCGCAGGTGTCTACAGAGCTCAATTAACACCCAGTGTCATATGTAATTTGTGGAAGCACTTTCAGAACACTAGTTTTATATTGAGAAGACCTGGACAAGATTGATCAAGATCCACAACTACGAATGAGGATCGTTGTTTGGCATTTTCAGTGTGGTGACACAAGACTGCTACAACTTCAGAACTCTCACGAGAGTTGTATGCTGCCACTGGAACCCTAGTTTCATGATCTACAGTTACCTGAAGGCTGCATAAGAAAAGAATGTTTGCCAGAAGACCCATTATTTGCGTCCCACTCACTGCAGAACACAAGAGCGCACGTTTAGCATGATGCAGAGAACAGGCGCCTTGGACCAGATTTCAAAGCCTGGAACACGATGCCATTCCTCTCTTATCAAGGAAAATAATCATTACGATAGTGGAAGTGTAATGATTTTGGCAGCATTATGTTGGATGAACACACCCTTTCATGTGTTTGACAAAAATTTCATGACTTCTATGAGGTATAGAGAAGAAACCCTATGTTCGACTATGAGGGGCACAGTTGGTCCTGGGTTCCTATTTGTAGACGACAACGCTTATCCACATAAGGCTCAGTTGGTCGATGATTAATAGGATGATGAGGATAATCGCCGCATGGATTGGACAGCTAGATTTCCTGATCTTAATTCCTATAGAGCATGCCTAGGACTCTCTTAGGAGAGCAACTGCGTCTCTCTATTACGCTTCGATAGTTATATCGGAGCTAACTGCCTTGCTGCAGGAGTGTCTGCCACAAGGACTGTCTCTTATCCATCACGCTATGTGACCAGTCTGGTTGAAAGAGGGGACCATACCTCTTATCAGTTTCATTTTTAGTTTGATATTACGAAGTGGATTTTAGACATCTCTGCACTACGTGCTTTAATGGTAATCATGCTGCGTACATAAAATGACTTTTGAATGGTACAAATCTTTCTCTTATATTCATACCAATATTTCCTAGAAGTCTGTCCATTAATTTTTCAGAAATTCGACATATTGCTCAAATTCTCTTTATTTTGTTCACGAACGTATAAGCTTTTATATGTCTAAAGAACGTTTTAAATTAGATAGATTTTCGTTTTACAGTATTAGTCTCACTGGGTTAATATCTGAATTAATAGTTTTATAATCTTATCATAGATGTAAGAAATTATCACCTTTTTTTTAAAAAAAAAAATTCTTATGTAAATGAATATTGGAAATAATATTTCTTTTACCAAATACATCATAGTAAAAAAGATTATCCCGATTTTTAAAAAAATCAACTTATTTTTAATATTATAAACAAGCTGAATGCTTTTTAATTTCGCAAATACAACCAACTAATGACACCATACTTAAACACGAATTTCAAACGAAACAGAACTTTCAGTATTCTTATAATTTAGGCGACAACTTCAACAAACCTTTCTACCAATTCATTACATATTTCACATTTTTGAAAATAAAAGTAAAGCTAATAAATACTTTTTTTTCTATATCTCTAGGCTAAACTTCTTTTGGCGTATGGATAGCAACAAAAACCTGACCTATTCTTTTCCATCCTCTTCAGCACCCTTTACTGTCGCTTTAACACTGAGACCAACTCGGACAGTATCTTTATTTTTCACCAGCCCTCTTATTTTTCCCCCCTTCCTTTTTTTCGGTTTTTTTCACGATTTTCTTTTTTCTCCTTCACTCCGTACCCCTTCCTTGCTTTCTTCTAGAGCTCCCCTGTTCCTTCTTTAAATTTTATTCGGATCGATGACTCGATTTCATTGGACGGTAGTGGCGATGCGCAAACCTTGATGCTCTATACATCATTCTTTAGAGTGACTTGTGGCTCTTCGGCTATGGCGAGGGGGCGGGGCTTAGTGCTGTCACTAGAGAGATTTCTTCTTATTCTCTCTCTCTTTATAGAATAGCCACCCGTTTTTTTTTTCATTCCTCACCCCCACACCTAGAATTTTTTTTTTATATTCATTCTGTATTCTTTTTTATTTTTTCATTCAGTTATCTTCCGCTCCTAAAGCTCTGTTATTAGTTTTTTTTTTTTTTTATCGTCAGATTTTTTTTGTAGATGACATTTTCTTTTCTTTTTTTAAGGGGTGGTAAAAAAGAGGAAAAAAAATGTCTATTTCTATAGGCTGCATTCCGTAAACGATGAGGCTCAAAATCATTTGAAGTATGTATTATCAGTTATCTGGAATTGTGATAATTCTTTTATGATTGTTGGCGGGAGCGATCTATTGTATAGTTGGAATGTACGACCTGTTTGTACGTAAGTGGATATACGAGTTCGATATAAAGATATAAAAAGAGATCGATGAGATTTATTAATTTATTCTGAGATTTCATTTTTGTTAATTTATGCTACAAATAAATAATATTCTATGAAATATTTTATTGGATCAAGTTAATTTTTTCAAAATGAAAATTAGTTTACACTAGCAAATCAAATAAATTTAAATAAATATTTTGAACGCGATATTTCAACTAGCTCAAAACATTTTATTAGAAAATGAACCAATAAAACTTTTTTTTTTTTTATTTCTGATTGATATTTATTTTATGAAATCGGAAATTTCAGTGCATGTAATTTTTTTTTTGTTCACTAGCATTTATTGCAAAAAAGGGCAGAACATTTTCTTAGAATTATTTTCAATATCAGATCAATGTTAGCTATTACGACCGACAAATACAACCAGTTTGTGAAAAATAATGACATATATATAGAAAAATATTAAACCATATGTACAAGAATATTTAAAATAATGTGTAGGAAAAGCTCTTGACCTCACGAATCTTACTGTGTATGGAACGGTACATTACGAATATTTATTAAATGATTCGTTTTCAAAATGTGATGTTTTTCCCCTCTCAAGAGTTATACGATGTATTGTAGGACAAATTTTTTTTGTACATAACACATTTTTTATATTTTAATAATTGAAATGAATACACTCTTTGATATTCGATATGTAATATTACCATTTAAAACGTTATTGAACTAAAATGTAAGAAATGTTTCATGAAATATTTCTACATGTAAAAACTGTTATTTAAAGAATCCAATTTCGAATGAATAAGCAGAAGGGTATAAGTCTTCTTGAAATTTTTTGGTAATATTTATGTTGTAAATTTCTTTCTTTCTAGTCAAGCATGCTCCTTATTAAAACAGATTTGTTATATAAGCTATTTAATTTTTGTCGAATAATAAGAATATTTTTATAGGAAAATAAAGATTACCAACTTCTTATTTTATTAAACTAGAGATATTAATATAAATTTTTGTAACTCCCCCCGTATTTAAACCTTTTTCTTTAAAAAAAACCTACACAGAAACAAAGAACAATAACACAAAACGAGCAATTTGACAGTAAATCTAATTAATTTATTTTGACAAAGTTTTGGATTTTGTCATTATTTAGATTAAGGTTTGAACGATAGCTAATCTTGACAAATTATTTATAAAATTTCTGAATGATGCATCTTAAATAAAATAATAATAATAATAATTTGATAGAAAATAAGTTACATATATGAGGTAAAGACTTTTTAAAATTAAAATGTACAAAATAATTATTTTTAATTGAGTACATTGTCTTAAATAAATTCAGTAATTATATGAGTGAGTTCTTGTGATTTCGCTGAATCATTTTCTTACCTAAATTTGGAAAGAGATGTATAAGAATTAAGAAAAAAAAACATTATTTGCTCTTTAATTCATCAAACATGTGTAAAGCTCCCAGATTAAGAAAAAAATAATTAAATAAAACCTCTATTTGAGGTTAGCAAAATGTACTAATTATCATTAGGGGAAACAAGTAAATGGAAGTTGCAACTACGACAAAATATAAACCAATATTTAGACTCGGTTTATTAGTATCAACATCATCGATTATAATTACAGAATTGCAACACAACAGAATTACAACAGAGTCTATAATTACAGAATTACAAGCAGTATCAACTTAACTCAATTTCATTCGCAATCTGACGTCCTAATTTAAGCTATCTCCTTTCCATCATGTAATATTCTGCCTTTTATCTCGATTGTTTAGCGAGCACTCTTACAAAGGAAAACTTTTTTTTTTTTTTTAAAAAAAAAGGGGGGGGGGGTCCGCTTATATTCTGTTCTTACCTATTTGCATAAAGTTAGGAAGGTGAATATAGAATTTATAGAAAAGAATAAATAATACAAAATTGCGTAATAAAAACAAGAGCGAATCTTACAATTTACTTAAGAATTCTAGACACGTTGAATAGAGCGTAGTCGTTTCTTCCCCTTCCCCCAATGTAATATGTATGACTTTTTTTTCCTCTAATGTTTTGAAATTCTAAAATTATTTTATACAAAAAAAAATCTTAAATCTATTTGCAAATATGAAATAGAAAAGTGTTTATGTAACGCTATTCACATAAATATATTTTTCTGCAAATAACAATAAGCATATTATATTGAAAATTTTGAATTCTTTCATATTGAACGAAGCAATGAAACGAATTTTGTCAAAAATAACATTAAAAAACACCAAAAGGGCAAATATTTCTATTTAAGAAATTTTTTTTTAAAGTAGGAATAAATTTTTAAAATTAAAACTTAATATATACATATTTTTAAAATTTAGAGTTCCCACAACTTAAGATCATTTCAAAGGAGAATATAAGATACAAATATTTCTCTTGTGATAGAAATAATTAATAAAATGCGTATCTGCAAAATATCTGTTGACAGAAAACAAATTCGTTTCTGTTTTATTCAAAGGTAATAAAATTGTATAATAAATAAAGCTATGCTGTTTGAATAAAATAAAATGGAGCAACATAATTTTCTTCATTTCTCTGCATAGTTGAGGAAAATAATAAAATAGAATTATTCGAGTTAAATTTTTTATATAAATAATTATGACATGTGTATCATCGTCTTTAAATTCGATGCAGAAAGATGATGCATTATCGTAAAGCTAGTTGCTTTCAGCTTTCGCTCTTGTATAATTTCACTCAAGAAATGGAGTTACGGAAAAGATAATGTATTTCCAACCTCAGAATGCAGTGTTCTTGGGCTGAGGAAGGATTAGTCATTACCCTTCATAGTGGAGGCGTATTCAATCAAAAGCAATGAAATATCGGCTGTGTTAGAATGAGAAGGACGTAAGATGCAAAAAAGAAAGAAAAAAAGGGAAATAAAAAAAAAAAATGCGTATACAAAGGGCCTAGCACGGAAAAGTTTTTTTTAAAAAAGGGAGATTTATGCTGATTTTTGCATCTTTCGAAACCTGGGGTATACATTAAAGTCAAAAAATTTCCGGAAGGCAAAGCAAAAAATGATAACAGCAATAAACAAAATGGAGGGGGAAGAAGAATTGGGACAGGGAAGAAGAGAAAAAAAAAGCGAAATAAAAAATAAAAATCTTCGGAATATTCGCCTCTTGCAAGAAGAAATGAAGAAAATAAAATTACCGAATAATAATAACTGCTGGAAGAAGAAGAAAGAAAAAGAAAAGGGCGAAGAGGGGTAGAGGAAGAGGAAAACTGAAAACTTCTCAGCAGTCCCCTGAAGGCTGAAATATACAACGGAAAGGGGAAAAAAATGCGTGAGGGAAAAGTAATAAAATAAAACTAGGAAGGAGTGAAGGAAGAGAGTAATTTCAAAGTCCGTTTGGCATGTTCTGCACTGCCATTAATTGTTTGGCCTCCTTCATCCTTCTGAGATGCAGGTATAGAGCGAGAGAGAGAGAGAGAAAGACTCCTCTCCATCCTCTTAACGTGACGGGTTTCCATGGTGATTGCCTTCCTGATAATCATCGGCGAGTTCCCAGACAGGCTCATCAAGAAAGGCTACGGGGCATTATCTGTTAACACCTCGCCCTCGCCCTAAGTTCCTCTATGTACATATACCTGCGAAGAGAGGTGCGAGACGTAAAGTCCTTTCGAAAGAAAAAGACAGTGGTATCGCGTCAACACCTCTTAAAGTTCGGGATTTGTGTAGAAAATGATTTTTTTTTATTTTCTTCATCTTATTCTTAAAAAAGAAGAAGAAAGACATTTTTAGAAGGATTATGTTTTGGTTAGGTGGCAAAGTATTATTTTGAAAAAAACCCGATCTAGACAGGCTGATATTGCATAAGATGTGACTCGAGATATTAATTTCGAATATTTGAACGTTTCTTATTGATCAGAAATTTATTTTTTTAAAAATGAAGTTGAGTAAAATGTTTTGAAAAATTACATTTTAAAATATGATTGCTAAGTTTAAAGGAAAATTCTGGGTCGTATTAATAATAATAAATTATTATTATTTTAACTATTTATTATTAATAGTAGTAATACCGCCCTTATTACTAATAAAAATTTGTCTTATAATTAATAATTGCATTGTCCGTAACGTAACAATCGATTGGTATGAAATTAATAAAAAACTGTTTGATTATTTTTGTATCACTTTTGATGAAATATTTTTCACTAACAGAATCTTCTATTTCTTCGCTTATATTTTTTAAATGACTTATTTTCTTATCTCTTAAAAATAAAAGGAAAAAAAAATAATATTAAACTTATCAAGAAATTGATTAATATAATGTTACATTGAGTATTATAATACTGAAATCTTTATAATTACGTTATTACATTTTGAAAAGTCTATCTTTTTATTTATTTATTTTTAAAAAATGAATATCTTCATAAAAATACACATAAAACGATAAACGTATAAAATTTTTCTTCGTGACTTAAATATAAAGGACTCAAAATATTAATAGTTTTACACACACACACAGCTCAACTTTTATTTTTAAAAGTTCTCACTTTTATTGTTTATCGTTAATTTTCTTGTTAAATTTTTTATCTTTTAATGCTATAATTGCTGTTGAGAACACACACATTTACACTTAAGCATCAGTGATTTTAATTTTTTGAATAATTATTTTGAAAGAAAAGAATATAAAAATGTTAATTTATAAGATTATATTTGATTTAGTCAGAAAATCACATAACGTAAAAGAAAAATAATGTTTCAAGCTAATTTGAAATTTGAATAATAATAATAAAAAAAAAAATTCAAATGTTATAATTTACAAAAGTTTAAAAATATTATATTCGTCTTAAGATTATTTTCATTACCCACAGAAAGATTCTTAGGGAAAAAAATATTAAAAATTAATTATTTATTTGAAAAGTTATTTCTAAAAAATAAATCAAGATTTGAAGCATATTTTAAAAATGTTTTGACATTGAGCTTATTTTAATTCAATATAATTTCATATAATAATTACAACTAGCTTTTCTGAGAACATACGAATGGTACAGAAAGGACAAAGGGTTCTTTAATAAATCATCTAAAGGAGGTCAAAATTTAAAAAAAAAAAATTAAAGCTCAGCAAATACAGTCAAATGATTGATAAATAGAACTAAAAGAAAAAAAAGCATCAAGGAAGACATGAGTTTAAATTGGCAGCTAATAGGCAATTTTAATGAACAAATCAAGAAGCTAAAATTATGTATAGTTAAGCGTATATTTCGACATAATTTTGATTGAAAGGATTTGTTACGTGGGCTGAAAGAATTATGATTGATAGTAAAAAAAATAATCAACAACAACTAAAAAAGCTGTAATGCAACAAAGGTAAATACTTATAAGGAAACTATTCACATCGATCGTTTGAAAGAATAAGAGAATGAATCTATACAATATCTATACTTTTCACGATGAATATATCATAAAGAATAGAAATAATTCATGGGATTTCTTATTACTAGCATTCAAATCGTTTTTATCGTTGAATGATTTATTCGGAAGGGGGGGGGGATTATGTAAATTGCAACATTTCGTACAAACTGTTATTAAATTGCTATAGAAATTTTTTTTCTCTTTTAAAATAATGTTTTAAGAGATAATGTTTTTTAAAATAAATTAATAATATTTAATATATTTGTGTCATTAAACTCTCCGGTATCATTTGATATGATTATTCTAGAAAATGGAAAAGTAATAGTGTAATTAAATTTGTTATAACATTATAACACACACACACACACACACACACACACACACACACACACACACACACACACACACACACACACACACACACACACACATATATATATAATTAATTAATTAACAAATTTGTATTTCTGTCTACATTACAACTGAATGTAACTAGAGATAACTTAATTTTTAACAAAATAACCAGGAAACATTGTTCAAATGAAGATATCTCTCAATTTTTTCTTAATTAACAAAAAGAAAAAAAGGTTCTTTAACTATTTAAATGCATTAAAAATAGTTCAATTTAATTTGAACTCACGTTTAAATAACCAAGACTACTTTTGAGCCAGATCTTACTCTCCTAACTTTCACACCTCTCTACGTAAAGACTTCGAGTTTCTCTTTCTTTGAGCGTGAAATGGTCTCCATTTTCTTCAATGATCTTACATGGATTCAAGACTTGTGACTTGATTCGGACTTTGATTTATGTGAACTCAAGTTGTACAACACGGGCAGAAATAATTTAATATTACTGATATATTTTTCACATTTCATACTTAAAAGAGTGGATTCAATTATGATAGTTTATTTAAGTCGCACTCAGAAGACATAGAGATTGTCACTGAAATGTATTTGCACCTCGGTCAATTGACGAGGACGACGCCTGAATTGGTACCTCCCTCTCCAAACTTCCCTACCACACTTTGAAATCTCAATCGAATTTAGTGCATTAACCCCGTTCCACTGCGGGTCTTTTGTGGCATCAGGACTATATATATATATATATATATATATATAGAGAGAGAGAGAGAGAGAGAGAGAGAGCTTCTGACAAGGAAATTATTCTAAAATCTTCTTCCGAGATTCATTTTCTCACGCTATTTGTTAGGATTGACTTTATTAGCGTCGCATTAACAGTAACGGGAGGGCTATTGGGGATAGATCCGTAATTTTGAGCATGGGTCAAGTGAGGAGGATGATACTTTAGCTGGCACCTCTCTCTTCAAACCTCCACGTCACGACAACGGAAGGACTTTGAGCTTCGATTTAATGTGCATCAGACCCGGCTACAGGGTGGATATTTAATGTCATCAAGACTTGAATCCAAGACTCGAAGAAAACCACTGGCCGAGAGTCCCCGCGCATGACCACTAAGCTACCGCAACCACCTCATGCTATTTGAGTAGAAAATTTAAAGGCATATTTATGTAGTATAAACATTGCATTATTTTTTCCAATTTGAAAAAAAATATTCGTATTGAATAAATTATTTTAAATTTAATAAGCTTTAAATTGGTTATTTTTTTTTGAAAATATTAATTTTAAAATTGTTCATTTTTTAATTTATAAGTTAATATTTCTTCTTACTCATACTTATAGGCTCTTTTTCCTTTTCTCCCTTATACTTATCCTGTGGCCGCGGACTCATGGCCAGCGATTTTTTGTCGATTTGTAGGTTCGAGCCCTGATGCTACTAAAGACCCGTCATGTAGCCTGGGTTGATGTACGTAAATAAGTCGAGGCTCAAAGTCCTTCCGTCGGCGTGGTGCGGAAGTTAGGGAAATGGGTTGCAGCTCAAAAGTCGTCCTTTGACTGAGACTCAAAAGTGCGAGTTCTGTCGCCAACAGCCTTTATGTTGCTTTTCAGCGCGACGTTAATAAGCAATCCCAAAACAATTACATTTCTTATTCTTACCCTTACTATATGTGTTAGCTTCTTTTCTTCTTATGCATAATCGCAACCGCGGTGTCTTATTCTCCATTTCGTGAATTCTTGACTGGCGTTGTTTCATTGGGGATTCGAGTACTTCTGCTATTGAAGATCCGTTATATAGCGGAGCTGATACACGTTGAATTTGTTGAGGATCCGTTGGCGTGGTGTAGTATTTTAGAGAGGGAGTTTCCAGCACAGTTGTCATTCTCGTCAATTGACTGAGGCTCAAAATCGCCATGTCCGTCGCCAGTACCCCTCGTGTTGCATATAAATGCGACATCAATAAACAATCATATCAAATCAAAACCGGCATGAAGCGAGATTGATGTACGTTAAATCAGCCGGGCTCAAAGTTGGTAGGAAGATAGAAGAATGGGATGCAAGCTCAAATGTCGTTCTTGGCCCTTGATCGTCGTTCAAAACTACGAGGTTCATCGTGAACATCCTTCGTGTTGTTTTTTTAGGGTAGCGCTTATAAACTACCAATCAAGAACAATCTTTAAGGATGTAATGTTAATAAAAAATATATTATTATATTTAAAATCCAGATATCCATAATATTTAATGAATTTTATAATTCGTTTTACAATATGAGAAAATCATACGCAATCCCTTTGTATTTGTTACTTTAACCTTATAGTTATTGATTGAGAGAACCACTTTCAAAAGAAACACACAAAGCTCGTATCCTTTCAAATGCATATTAACCCAATTAAAAGCCTTCAATTCCATTCCACATCGTGCATTTTCATACAGATGGACAAGTTTTCTGCAAACATTTCACCTTGTTAAGCAGATGACATGGACAGGCCTGCTGACTGACAGGTGAGGGAATCCTTGGCGATGAAGAAAGACCTCACGAGGGAAGGAGGGGGGTGCGCGAAAGAGTCATTAAGGACCGGGAAGAGGAGTCCCGAACGTGATCATCAAACGATTCGACGGGGCGTGAAGCCGGCTAATCCCAATTTTTAGCGCAAAACTTCCCAACCGGAGATCGATCCCTTCTTTTGCATGAAGAAATAGAAGAGGACGGGCGACTCGTAGCATTTATTTTTGCCCAGAGATTATTGTGCCATCGATCATGAAGAGAGTATTTTTGTGGGTGTGAGCTATTTTTTGGTGTTTGCAATCAAGCTGTTTGCGGATGGAAGGAAAAAAAAATCATGAACAAGACAATTTAGTTTTTTAGACTTATCTTAGAACTGTTGTTCTCAAACTTACTTATCAATGTGTTCTCCGGTTTGGATTAAATATCTAATGTAACGTAATGACGGTTTCTCTGATTGGATAACAAATTTGATAGATGTTAATTCCATTTTACAAAGAAAGGAAGTATTTAGCGTTTGTTTTTAACAAGTATTAATCTAAAACTGTTTTATATCTTGGTAGAAGATTAGGTAAACTTACTAGAAATTTTATTTATTTTAGTCATTCCCTATTTTAAATGCACTTTTAAAACAGCCTTATTAGTTTTTAAAATTGCATTTAGATATATAATAATGTATTCATTTGAGCTATGTGGATATTTAAGAATTGTTGTTATTTTTAAATATTTACGTATAGAGTTAACATTCTTAAATATCTACATACTCCCCCAAAGCTTTTAACCAATTAAAAAATTCCCTTTCTTCATATCTTAGTTAATTGCCTATCACCAATCAATTGTTGATGAATAAAAAAGTTGATTAAAATTAATTAGTATGTATAAGGATAATGAATTACTGTAGGTAATATCAGAGATATATACTAAAGGATTTGATTATAAATCTGTCCATCGCTTACACAACTCAATTCTAATATTAATGTAATCAATCAATTCAAATGCAATCCATCCTAATCTAACAAATCTATGTTAGGGGAATACCGTGGAATTTGTTGAAACTAGTTCTTATTTGCCAGAATGAAATAGATAAGTGCTAAGGTGGCCGTAGCTGAAAATCTTGATAAGTAATTTATTATTCAGCATTCATAAACAACTATGTTTAGTTAGATAAATTTTATGCTTTTAATTTTTCAATCATTAGAACATTGATCAAAATACTTTTATGTAAATCATTTGATTTTAGGTGTAAATTAGCAACTTAAATAAGAATATTGTATAAATAGTATTTCAGAAGGAAACGTAAGTGTTCATTTAGAAATGTATAAACAAAATAAGATGAAAGATTCAATTTAAACAAAATTTTACAACTACCTTTCCACTGAAGCCTTTTCCAAACCTTACAATCCTTTTTAAATGTATCACATATATTAACATCATACATTTAAGAATAAAAATATTTAAACAGAATTAATGCAATTATTAATAAAAGAATTCAAGTTTCAAACATATTAATACAATTTTCTCAAACCTACGCTGAAATCACCTTGCACAAAAAATATTCATTATATCAGTTTGAACAATATGAATGATACTTGACACGCCCTTCTGATATAATTGGTTGAAACTCGATTTCAGAGAAAATAGTCTCCTGAAAAGTAAGTGATTACTGGGTGCCAGTTCTGTGAGGACTTAGTCATCTTGTGGTGTGGTGTGTAAGTTTGAAAAGTGATCGAATAATCCAAGTATTATACGTATTCTGCGATCTTGATTCCAAGTCACAGTATCAGAAATCAGTAGATAGATGTATGCTATCTAGTGCAATTTTAATCTTACTTACACAATAACAATTCTCTTTGTTTCTTTAAGAAAGTGTAAAATAATCTGTTAAGGAAATTTTATCACATATAATTACGTATTTATTCTTTTTTATTTACACATTATAAGAGATAAATAATTACAGTATATGTGTTAGAAACTATACGCGTATTACGTCTCTATACCAGCTCAATTTTGATTAATTTTATGAAATTCAAGCTAAGCTATTGAAGGCTGTTTAATGAAATTCATAACTAACGTAGTATTGTCCTTATGATGAATAAACGCATCTAGTGCATGTGGATTTGAATAGGAACGTGCTTTAATGAGTATTTAGTTTTGGTAATTGATCTATTCCTGTTGAAATTAGTTTAAATTAGATTTTAGGTGTAAATTAGCAACTTACAATTGCTAATTTAATTATTGTTCAAATATTGGCCCATACCTAGATATCAATGACCCTTACTGATTGAGTGATACTATAATTTATTTAACGGAAATGTGGTGTTATATTGAAGTAATGAATTACCCAGTCAATCTAAGAGACACTTCATATCTTTGAATCTATTATAAATATGAGTACCTTACCGGGTATATAAAACCAGGCAATTTCAAGACAAGAAATAATTATTTAAGAAGTTTAATTAAATAACACAATATAAAGAACGTCGTTTAGTCATATTTGGTTCTTGCAGAAAGTAAGAAACTTGCTGATAACTCATAAAGATTACTTCTGTTTTGTATAGTTCGAAATGTTGATAAATTCATAAATAATAAATTAAATGAAATATTTTATTATTGGTGTAACACCAATGCCCATTTCAAGTCCGATTCTTAAATAATTTCTCGCGATACCACATATTGTTACAATTAAATTAATTAAATTATTAATTAACCGGATAGGAAACTAAAACCGGGGTAGTGTCTTTTACTTCAGTTTTTGTGCTAATTATCCAATACTTTGATATGATGTTGAGGAATTAGAAAAATAAGCAAAAGTAAGTAAAATTAATTTTTATTTGTTACTACCTATATACAGATACAGTATTAATACAACATTAGCATTTTCCAAGATTTTAGGTGAAACCTGCATAAAAGAAATGAAGTACTCTTACATCGATGGCAAACAAATATAAAATAAAGTTTAAACAATGTCTACAGGTTTACAAATAAAATACCTTCAGTTTGGTTTTTAAAAAAAGTATTTTTCTAAGACTTGCGAGGTATTGACATGACATGAATAGATATTAACGCCTTTTTCATATTGATAGCTTTTCGCACTTATAATGAGTAACTAATATTGTAGGAGTTCAGCAAATAGCTGAAGATAAAAAAGTAATTCGGATTTAAAAAGTCAATGTCAACAACATGCAGATACATATTTTTTTTTTTTTTTTTTTTTTTTTTTAAATACCACGAGATAATAAAAAAGGAGAAATTTTATTAAAAAAAATCTTAAACAATAAATACCAAGCTCAATGATAATGACAGTATAATATTATGCGTAGGATTAAAACCTGCTGAAAGCATCTGAAAAAAAGTAGTGTTTTTTTTATTTTTTATTTTTGTTGTCTTACTTCGACAGAGCATTGACACAGTTAAAGATCATAAAGTAAGATGAACTTTTTTCTCCCTTTCAAACAAAGCTTTCAGACGTAATTCTTACACTGAAATTCTCACCCAGATCGAAAAGTGTTTGAAGAAATCTCACTTGGAGGAGGATACGAAAAGATAAAAGTTTTCTAATGAACCAAGGGGAAAAAACAAAGTTGGAATTATATTTTATGGTGTGAGAAAATCCCGGGACACACTAAAACTTTCGACCGTCGCAATGGATGAGCCGTTATCTAAATTTGCCCGAGTAACACCAACAAATAAAAACTCCCGATCTTATTATATCTGAGAGAGAGAGAACAGTTCGGTATATCCCCTAGAAAACCCATAGGTAGGAAGAGAGTGAGAAAAAAAGGAGCAAAAGTAATTCTCCGGTTGATGAGGGCCGCGTTGCAAAACTTTGTTTCTCCAGAACGTACTTGGAGGAATAAGGGAGGGAGGGAGGACAAAAACAACAACAATGCGTCTATAGCCCTTTCTTCCTTATAAGGGCTGTCCATGGGCACAAGCGAAATAGCCAAGGAGCAAGAAAAGAAGAATAAAGAAAAAAAGACAGAGAGAAAGAGAACTTTTACGATTTTTACTCGGGCACCCGAAACTGCGATCATCTGGGCTGGTGTCACGTCTCAGACCAAACGACTTTTTGCGAGCTACTGAGGGTGGAATAGGAAGAAGAAGAAGGAAAGAATTAGGGTCGTTCAAAGGGGGAGGTCGTATTGTTGGAGGAAGGATCGTGACTTTAGGGAAAGGGTCGGCCAAACGAGAGTTGGGGGAGTTTCTATGATGGCAATACTTTCCTGTGTGCCCCGCGACTAATTACAGAAAACGGGAAAAGGGGGGTTTAAGGCTGGGATTTTCTTGCGTTACTTTGTTTTTACTCGGCCTTTTATGGCTGCCTTTGGTTTATTTGTTTGGTTGTGTGTTTTCCCTCTTTATATGGCTTTGTTTGCTCCAAGGCTAAGCCCATGAAAGTTAATATGGAAGGGCGGCCACAGGGGTGTATCGAAGTTTGGCTTAAAACGTGTTTCTGGAATAGGTAATCTATACCAGGTAAATGCGTCTGTCTCGTGAAGGAAGGAGATTTTTGTTTAGGTACTAAAAACGTTTATGTCTTATTTCCGCAGAAAAACTTCTGCAGAGAAATGTATTATGGCAACATTGTAACTGAAGGACTTGATTGTGTTTCTAAACATTCTGTGTGGTACTTTAAGATACACTCGCTCTTTTTATTGAATATTCTTACTGTAAGTAATCTATATCAAAATTTTTTTTACTAGATTCTATCGAATTATTTTACAATTTCTTTACCTGCAAAATGCAATGGATACATCAAAAAGATGTATTAAAATAAATAAGTGATTTTAGAGTAATAGAGAAATAAAAACATGCCGGGAAAATCCGTTAATTTACACAGGAATACATCACTATATACAGCCAGATGAATAAAATACATTACACTAAAACATATGAAAAAGAATACTAGCATTTGGAGAAAAATTGTAGAAAATAACGGAAATTTACTTCTTAAAAAATTATCTTTGCACACACATTGGTTTATTGTCTGTTTGCAAGAAATTGTGTGTTATAAAGAATAATTTTATATATAATTAATATAATCATATTTATTTAAAATCAATGTTACATAAGATTCACTTGATTTCTGTAGAATTATGTACAATATTTCTCAAGGAACATACAAAATAAATTTCAAATTATTGATACACTAGAATGGTATCGAAGTTACAATAGCTCAAGAGAAAAAAATATTAATATGTCATGCTAATTAAAATAGCATATATTTCAAAGTATTTGTCTTTACACAATTTGTGTCATATTTTATAAAAACAATCTATTGCTTAAGAAGTTGCAACAAAAATACGAGAGGAGCATTTCAAATTAAAAATACATGGATTCTAAATTCGAAAATTAGATATTCTTATAAATATAGCTATACCTTTAAAATCTACATTATGTATTAAAAAGTACTTTTAAAAAGGACGAATTTAAAAAGGAAAATTGAAATCAAGGGAATTTTATGAAATTTGAGTATCATTTATCTTTTCAATTTCAAGAAATAGTTTAGTTAGTGTTTAATTTAAGCATTTAACATTTAAAATAATATTTATTATATATATATATATATATATATATATATATATATATATATATATATTAACTGTTATTTAATAAATATGATGACGTTGTAAGAGCGTAACGAAGTAGGAACACGTCAAATTGTATGCTATCATCCTTCATTTCAAACATTTAACTGCCTCCTGACATCTGATATTTATCATTCATATTCTGATTCTGGGTTTTTGAGCTATGGAATAAGAACTCGCCAGTGAGTATCAGTTTTGTAATTAATGAACATTATCGTCTTGAATGTACATCTAGAGAGATAGACACCACACTAATGAAATAATTCGTTATGAATTAAAAGTAGAGAAGCAGCTTTTAGTAAATAATTACATCACGCATGTTAGTGCACTTAATTTTTTCATCTGTTTTTTTGCACATTTTTTAAGACAGTCAAAACACACGCAGAGGAAAAATAAACATTCGTAACTGGAAAAATAAAATAATATCCACATGAATTACAAAAGTATTACAACTGTAGATTATTTAACATTTGAACCAAAGAATAAAATAAGTAAAGTTCCAAAAACGTAATGTATGTCGTTATGCGTAATATTTTATCATTTATTAAAATAACAGCTATATTGAAAATAGTATGACATTTGTATACAATTCCAGTAAAAAGAACAGCTTTCCGAAGTTTTATTTGAGCAATACATGAATCTGCATTGTTAAGAGCAATAAGTTCTTGAAAAGTAAGAATTCAACATGCATTCTTTATTCTAAAATTAGATAAAAAAGAAGAGTTTTGAAATACAAGTGGTCTATTTATCAGTTTTAAATATCCCAAGTTAGAAGTAACGCGCAATCACTTGATAAAATGGAACAAAAAAGAGGAGGAGGGGGGGAGTTGGAGGAACCCTAAACAGACATGCCTTGCATCTCAAACTTAAGTGACCCGCAATCATTTATCGTACATAATGTCCAACCGATAATATCAAGATAAATATCCAACATACATTTTATAAATCGCTAAAGAAACGCATGAACAAAACGGGTCTTTCCCCATGTCCACATGGCCGCATTTCGAAACTAAATATTCACAATGAAATCCCTCCCTTAAACCCCTGGGAGAAAAGGGATGAAAACCTCCGCAAATCCCACTTTTTTCTCATCTGTTTAGATCTTCGAACGGAGTCAACTTTTTTTTCTTTCTTTTCCCCCTTCCCCTGTCAGGACCAATCAGAAAGACTCCGGATGAGATATGCGCCCGCCCGTGATCACACTCCGAAAAGCCCCGTGGCAGCAGCAGCGACCAAAAAATGTCCACCAATAAATATCCAAACGGCACTGCTAAAATGTCACTACCCCAAAACTGTCAAAGCGAACGCCCAAGTAAAAATGAAAGATGCCCCACTGTTCCCTCCAACAGAACTCCATTTATAATGTTCTAGATTTTTTTTCTTTCCTTTCTATCTTTCTCTCTCTCTCCTTCCTATTCCTTCTTTGATGCCAGTGTGTGTGTATATATATATATCTATATATACATTTCTCCTTTATATATTCGTTCTTTTGCGACGCGGTTCGTCCCCAGGAGACTTTAGAGATTGTGACACGGGAAGATTCTGGAGAGTGTGAGAGAGACCGGGTCTCTTCAGGACACACGTGACACAAGTCAATGGGTCTGAAATTTGTTGGGCTTTTATGTGGTCCAGTGTCAGATAATGATAAGGAAGAAAGATGATGATGACGATAATATGAAGGAATATGCAGATATGCATGTTATATTAGTATTTCTGAATGTGATTTTATATGACGAATAGTATAGAATGAGGTTGGACGAATACGGTTCTACGGACAAATTCTTTGTTGAGTTAAGCACTGTTGTTATTCAAATTTTAAGCCCCTCTTTTACTATTTTTTTCACTGAATAAGTTCATATTTTTAAAAAAACTCTTCTCCACGTAATTCCAATTTTTGGTAAAACATATTACAGGGAAACTTCAATGAAATTCATGAAGTCTAAACATCTTTCGCATTTGATCCCTCATTTTGTTACAATTACTGCTGCTACTTTTATCAAATTTTACACCAAATATCAAATATTTGACTAAAGATCTTTGTTTAATGGTGAAGTTTTTGTTAATACATTTTAATGTATTCTATTTTTATTATTAAAATTTTTAATAATTATTTTGTATTTTTTTCCCTCTGAATTACTTTTTCTTATGTATGTATACTTTACACATTACTTAAGACTTGAGTAGAACGTAGAAGCATAAAGTAAATTTGGATTTGTGTACTTAATATTTTGGAACAATGGAGAGGCTTTTTTATAATATATGATAAACTAGAATGTGACTTTCACTGACGGGGTACCCTCCCTGATATAGAATTTGTTACAGTACAATACACATGCACGCACACACATATATATGTATGTATAATCAAATTAGTTTAATTAAAATACTTAATTTATTCTATTAACTAAGTTTTTATTTAAGGCATATGCTTAGAAATAAATAAATATATATTAAATATTTGCCAAAGTTTTTAAAATACCTTAACTTTATCAGACTATGTAATAAACATATGTGGGGGAAATAAGGTAAAACATCGTGTAATGCAAGTACATATAAGAAATGCAAATTTAAGTTTGTTCTAGTCATTCGTCACACCTCCGTTTGCACTGTTATCTGACTTTCTCATTATATATGTACCAGTCACATGAAGGTTTTAAGATTCAATCGTATTTAACTCGCACAGTTATTCACCTGTGTTCTTATTATGGATTTGAGCCTTGAATTCGCAATTCACCAGCCACCAAGTCACTGTTACATCAACCGACCTATCATAGACATTTTTATGCTGTTGCACTAGTACTTTATCCGAGAGACTGGCTCTAAGCCCTCATTGATTGGGTAAGTGAGAATTTTTTACATTTGAACACACACACAAACACACTCACAAAACTGTTCAAATATTCATTAAAGAAATTGTATCCTCAGGAAAGGGGAGCGTGTGTAATGTGGTTATTTGTTATTAACGCCACACTGAAAAGAAACAAGGGGCTATCGGCAAGGGACATCATAATTTTTAGCTTCGGTCAAGTGACGAGGAAGACATTTGAGATGTCACCTCCCTCTCCAAATTTCCACACTACGCCAATGAGGGACCTTGACAGTTTTAACGTACATTGGCCTTAACCTCGATACTTGGTGGGTTTTTTGAGGTATCAGGGTTCAAACCTACGTTTCGACGAAAACAATGCCCGCATCGAGAACACGACCATGACCACTTGGCTATCGGAGTACTAGGAATGGGAAGAAATAATTATTAACACGCTTTTGCAAATAGGATTTTAAAGGTTTGGCAAAAAGTATCCTAGAGATGAATTAGAATCCAATGAGGAATATTAAGGTCATTTAAATTAACATATAAGTTGCAGGTTTCCCTCGAATTGTTCCAGTCTGTACTAAGAACACGATGGTCATAAATAGAAAGAATCTTTCTGCGATAAAGTCTAAAATGGTCAAAATTACATCTAAGAGTTATTTATACTTGAGATTTCTGAAAACAGAATGAATATTATAGAATTCATTCTATTAATATTAGCAAAATTAGGTTATACTAAGGGGGAACTACTACCTCATATTTATAAGTGCTATAATATCCAAGTTTGTTTCAGTTGTCCACCATGACGCTTTCAATATTCTAGTTCAGGAGCTGGCAAACTGTTTTTGGAACAGACCATATCGTAAATTTTCAGACTTAAAAGGACAAGTAAACGAATTCGAAGGTATTTATTTACAGATAAGCAATTCTATTTATAGAGAAGCGACAACAACAGTTAAAAATTTTTATTAACAAGTGATATTTAATATAATATTTAAATAAACATGCATTTCCATTCGTTAATAACGTATTTTGAACTGTTTAAATTTTGTATTATTGCGGTGAATATAATTGTTTTTTTTTCTGAGATAATATTTACTGGAGTTCAAAATGAGTCCTTAACATCAATAAAGTTGTTGGCAAATCGTTCTCTGTTAATAGTGATCTATATAGCGATTTTACATACTTCATATCCGAAAATATCCTTTCACATCGGTAAGCAAATCCAAATAATGATTTAAATCTTCGAGCATATGATTTTGATCTGACGTATGTAGTCACCAAAAGGTATTTATAGAATTATATTGAATCCATCTCTAAAAACATCATTGTTAGTATATCATCATTTCGCAGATCATTCACTTCGAAATAAAGATCTGACGGCAGCTGCTGAGTTGTACAGTCAAATGAATTATAAATTACGGAGAAAAATATCTAAGTACCTGCATCGAGATCTGAAAAACGCTGTTGTAATTTTTTTACACTGAAACAGTATTACCCTCGAGTCGGATTAAAAACAAACAGCAGTTCGTAATTTCCCGACCTTATTCTAGTTCAACGCACATGTGATAGACAAAATAATAGAAATATTCGTAGTCTGAATTATTTTTTCTATCATGGTGTTAATCCACATGAGAATAAGGGACAGCGACAATTCTAAGTGTTTAGATGAATATTGATTTTTGACATAGCATAATTGTATTTTACATCATTCCATCTGTGATATAGCTCCCAATTATATTAGTGATGAAGGTTGTGGAAATCCAACTCTCAATTGTCACACAAGATATTCGTATCAACGTTCTATAATGTTGAAATTTGGTGACTGAGGACAGCAAGGCAACTATTTCACTTCATCCTCGTGTTCACCAGACCAACTTGTGATGCCCCTTGCTAAATGCAAGGTAGAATCATCCATCTGAAGCAAGGACATACGAGGCTACATGGCATTCATTATTTTGTCTACCCTATGTATTATTTAAATTCAAATTTCAAATACTCTATGAAGGGAGGGTTGATATTTCAACAACATATTTAAACCTCAAGGGAATAAAACCCTTAACAAAAATATAAATAAAAAATTTCGAAATAAAAACACACATTACCAGTTTGGCTAAACATATTAATCACCATTTCGAAAATACATTGTTTAACGTATGTAGTTACTGTAAATTTAAAAATCAAACATAAACATTAAAAAAAATTACAAATAAACTTCAGCAAGTTGTCTTTAAATTTGTTACAAAAAACTTTGCAGAAAATAAACTGAAAAGAATATTTCTGACTGTAGTTGTCACATAAAAAGAGTTAAATTATTACAGGCGTAATAACAGTTTTAGATATCGCTTTGTTTCAATGTTTGCTTTTGAGAATGTAAGCATTTGCAATCGAACATAAATTTAAAATTTAGATAATTTCATTCAAAGTTGAAGTTCATTTTAGCAAATATATATAAAAAATTAAATACCTTGTAAATATACTAGTTATATGAATTTTCGTATTATTTTCATTGTTTGATTTTATGCACGTGAATATGAGTAACTTATGAAAACTCTGATATACACTGTTGCCAAGTTCTAAATATAAATAATGACAAATTTATAGTTAGATAAATATATTTACATATATAAGAAACGCATTAAATATAGGAATATTCTGTTATAAAAAATAAGATTAGATTTTATCATGAAATTGTATTATTTTTCACTTATCCTTTATTTTCATAGACAGTTTAAATCAAATTAAATCTAATAACTGTAAGCTTATTTACATTTCATTGAAATAAAAATAAACCTAAGTTATATTCTGTATTTTTTGTTATATAAAAAAAAAAAACTTTAAGAGCAGAATAAATTCTATTTGTACTAGATTTTTACTAACTGCATCGATATATAGAAAATTTTATAAAAGTTTACATTTTCATGATAAACGTTATCAATTGTGAAAAAATTTGAATGAAAGATAGAATATATAAAAAATATAATGGAAATAGTTATTACATAGTACTCTTAAGAATTAGTAGCTTCAAATTCTTCATATTTCTTTTAAGTAGAATAAATTACATAAAACGGCTGAGATTGAAAGTCTTATTTCGAAATGCATAAATAATATGATGAAAAGTAAATGCTAATATGCATATAATCTGTGGTTAAAATGTGATGATGTTAAGCAAAAGGCGTTATTTTAAAATTAGATCCAAAACTCATACTTGTATTCGATATTAACTTTTTCTTGTCTATTCAAAACATAATAATCATTAATCATCATAATTTATAATTATACATTAGTCTAAAGCGCTTACGATTCCCAAAAATATTTAGATATGAAATTTGAAGTTTGGCTTCGTTCCAGGTGGCTATTTTCTTATTCCAAAATTACACGATACACTCAAGTACCAGTTAATTGAAATTTCTTATTATAAATATATTATTTTTATTGTAACTGCATAAGATTCATACATGTTTAAAATAATAATGATGGAGATAACGTGAAATCCCTTTGTTTCATATTTTGCAATTGATTTATAATAAGAACCCTATTCGGGAAATATCAAACTTGTATATATATATATATATATATATATATATATATATATAAATGATTATCCATTTCTTATTAAGGCTTTTACATTTACAATGCATTTACACAGAAATTTTTTCTGTGAGTAAAATGTAAAAGTCTTACATTTTACTCACAGAAACATTACATGTTTCTTTAATTTTACATTCACTTTTCAATAATTAGCTCTCCCTCAACAAATGCGAAACTAAAATTCGTGCTTTTAAAGACGAAATTCTATAAATATTGACTAAAATAACGAATTTTACGTTGTGAATGAAACTTTGATCAAGCTATTGCAAACTGCTTGATTTAAAATGTGACGTTTTACGTAACAATTTGTTGAACAAAAACTGCAGCTCTTTTAACATATACAAAAATGAAGCAAGAAGCTTCTATATCCTTATTTTTTTTTTAACTAAAATATTTATTGACAAAGCCTTTGAGCCTTATAAGTATAGCGTTGTCAGAGAAACATTACGAGGTAGGTGAGTTTCTTCGAACATAGAATCAAATGTGCATACATATATAATTTTTTAGTTGTTCATTCAAAGCATATAATTATTAAATTGTTCATGCAAAGCATATAGTTTAAAATCTATACATGAAACTAAAATCATATATTAAAGAAAAACTTCTAATCTAATTTGAACCTAAATAAAAGACAATACGAGTGAGATGAGCAATATTGTTTTAGTGATTTTTGCAAGGAATAAATACGTTGTTAAAGGAAAATGGCGAGAGGGAAAGAGAATCTTTATTTAACGAAGACTGATACAAAATAAATATTTTTTTAAGGAAAATTATGTATGAAAACCATTGAAAAATGAATAGTTCTTAAGAATGCGATGAGTAATATTCTATTAAACATGTTTGTAAGAAAGGAACACTCTGTTAAAGGAGAAGGTGGGGGAGGGGATGAGAATCTTTATTCAAAGGCGAATACAAAGTACGTAATTTTTTTAAAAAAAATTATGCATGAAAACTATTAAAAAAATGAATAATTTTTAAGGACATGAACAATACTCTGTTTGTATACTCTCAATTCTCTGTTACGAATGAATATTTTTGTTTAGGACAAGAGGGGGGGGAAACCGACAATTTTTATTCAAAGAAGACTGTTAGAAAACAAATAAATTTTTCTTTTTCGTGAAAAAAAAATCATCAAAAGTATTGCAAAAATGAATAATTTTTTTATATATATCTTGAAAATAAGATAGTCTAAAAGACAAGATAAAAATATTGCTTAGGTTTTTGGTTTAAACTTTTACTCCTCGCCTTACGCTAAAAAAAAAAAAAAAAAAGAGTAGCCATTCCTAAAATTTTTTTATTCTTTGAAAAGTTTGCTACACCACTGTTGCTGAAATCTGCTAAGGTATATATACACTTTGATCGATCAATCAGAACTTCCAGTATCCGTTGCATTGTCACTTCGCTTTTTGCCCACATCTCTTGGGGAGGCATCTGTACAAGAAATGATGACAAGTTTCTTTTGATCGAAACGCTGTTACGACTTTCACCCCTCCTCCCTCCATGTCCATCCTTATCCAACGGCCATCGAAAGGAAGAAAAAAGAACACCGGAAAAAAAAAAACCCGAAAGAACTATTCAGAGATAGGTGCTTTCCCTCCCAAAAATATTTGTTTAAATCGACAGTTTTAGTTTCGAATTTATTTTTTTTATCCTTCCTCGTCAAGTTTGGTTTCGTTTCTTTTTCAACAAAATGATTTGAAATAGGTCATTTGGAAATATTTTTTAAAATATAAGTTTTCAGTGATAAAATAATACAGTTTAAAAGAGGCTCCGAGGCAATGAGATCAATAATTTACCAAATAAATTCATTAAAATTTTTTAAAATCATGATTTTTTTTGAAAAAGAAAATAATTAAACATATTGCAACACACAAAAAGTAATAAAAAGAAAAAAAAACATATAACCAGAGTCAACAGAACCTTTTCGCAAATGGGAACTTCTATTAGAGCCTTTCTAATCTAATTTATACGCAAAATAATAAGTAGGCATTCAAGAATTCACAATTAACCATATTTGAGAAACATACTACTTATTGAAACTAACAATGTAATCATACTTCTAAGAACAGTATAAGCGTCAATCTCAAAGAGAGATCTCCCTTTAAGTGATATTATTATAGCTATATTGCCGATGTCTCTCTCTCTCTCTCTCTCTCTCTATATATATATATATATATATATATATATGTTTTACAATTAGATAGTATAAAGATCAAAATATATTTATATATTTATTATTTACCATATTTTTAATAATTCGTGATAATCAAGTAACATTAATAACAAGCTATCGTAATTTATAAAATCGAATAAGAAATAATTTATTAAGGAAAATTAGCATAGATTTCTGTATAAAAATAAAAGTCCTGCTAGATTTGATTCCTTTCAGAAGGTCATAGAATTTACTCCTGGGTAAATGATCCCCACTTTTGTATTTAAAGGGATTAATTATATTTAATCTAATATGAATTTATTTTAATGATTTTTTATTCTAACCGATACTATTTCATAAAACCATGCACAAGAGTTTTTATAAAAGCATTCTTACACAAAAAACGCATTTTTGTAAATAATTTTTTTAAAAAAAAAAATGCTCGTTTTTCTAAGCCCTTTCTTAGCTTTTACAATTAGCAGTATGAACATTTGATGTTTGGTTCATAAAAACACAAATTAAAAGTACTTAAAAGAACTATGAACGCACACTATTTGAAATGAGTAATAATTAAATTTATTGCAGTAAAGGCCTATAAATAAAATTATTGTGAACTTACAGCTTAAAAAAACCTTAAAATTATAAACATAAATATATATCGTGCGTATAAAGTAAATATATCAAATCGTAGAAAATCATTTTTTTTGTGTTATTATATTACAAATGCTCAAAATGTTTATCAGTTTCTCAAAATAAATAAAGAGAATTTACAAATATTTTTATACATGTGCTGAATGCTCTCAGGAGTAATTGTAATGTTTAAGTTATTAGATTTTTTAATGGATTTACTTTTTACTGTCGTCAAACTTAAATGTATCAGAAAATAAGTACAAACAAAATTGGAATTTTTTCCAAATGTATACTTTCTCATTAAATAGAATTCTATTGGTCTCTTAGTGAATGTTCAATAAGAATCAATCAATAAGCAATCTCAAAATTAATGTTCACTGATGAGGGATTTCATACTTGTTAAAGTAAAATGTATAAAATTACTCAAATATCGAATTTTGTCAGTTTTGATCAAACCTTAATAAATTATTTAAGAAAGAGATGTTATAACAATACTGATTTATATATTCACTGAAAAAATAACATTTATAAAATGGCCTTTCAAAATCATACAATGATATCGAGAAGTAACTTAGAGTGATGATGAAAAATAATTAGTAAAAATTAATGTTTGTGAAAAACTGTAAAGCATTGTTTCATGTTCACATCAATGATAACTTGTTTATATTTATTTACGATACACAGCAAATAAAATTACATACAAAACTTTATATACAATATCATATTATTAACCTTAGCCTGTAACAACTTTTCTCAGATATCTCTAGTAATATCTTACTCGTTTACAAATACTATTTAGTTCCGCAAAGGAAGCCGAGTTGTCTTACCACCACGCAGTGACTCACACTATCCTCCATTCATCTTCCTTTCTCGCTTCACTTCCGATCTTTAGGAGCACTCGTCACTTCAATTCCAGAGATTGGAGGGTTGACGGTATGACTTAATGTTCCTTTAAGAATTATTATGATTATTTCCCCTTAACTTTATGTGTCTTTTTTTAAAAAAAATAACGTTTTTTTTTTCTTACTAACAAGAGTTATGAAATTTTAGTAAACATAAACATGGTTTTTTGACATTTCTTTTTAAGCGGACTTTTGAAGTCATATAACGATTAAGTTGTGACGTAGGGCTATTTGTGATTCTCTCTGCACTAACCCCGAGGACTTCTATCGAGTTGAATTGCATAACATTACTATTTCTTCCCAACCAAAATGAAACGTGATTCGATAAATTAAATGAAGATAGAGAAATGAAGAGAATTGATTTTGATATAATGATGTAAAAATGATACGTAATTAATAGAAAATGAAGGAAGATAGAGGATAAGGACAGAGAATAATTATTGAAATTGAAAGCATTCTGTTTGTTTTGTGAACTGAAGTGTGTTTCACTAACAGCGTTAATTGATGTGGTTACTGTCAAAGATAGTTATGAAATTAATAACGAATTTACCTGGTAAGATAGAGATTTCTTATTTAAATCAAAAATTAAGACCGTGAGTTAGGCTTAAGTTCTAGAGAGAGCGACTTTGGATATTCAGCATTGATAATAAATAAAGGAGCTGTTTTAGTCTCTTGTGAGTCCTCAATTAGAGTTTTGTAGTTTTTGATTAATTTTGTTTAATAATTTGATTAATATTGAGGCACAAGAGTCGAATTATGACGCACTATCACTACAAAGTTAGCTTTCGGCCTTTCGAAAAAAATTTTTTTCTTTTTTTCCAGTTTAGTTTTTTTTGAAGATATAATATATTTAATTATATGTAACATCAAAACTTTAAGGATTTTCCAGGGTAAAGTAAATCTTAAAAAAAGATAACAATAATAGCTAGAGAGATAAAATAAAATGTAATAAAGAATAATTTTTTGAACAATCAAAGGCTTAAAAACTCTTTATCTTTTTCAGTAAGGAAAGTTTTAAAAAAATCTGAATAAAAATTCCCTATTAGGAATTGAAAAGTAATGCAAAAAATTGAATAAAAAATTATATTTATATCTTACGCTTTCACACTATTATGTCTTTATAATTTTTTAAACTTCTGATTACACATTACTAATAATTTAAATTGATTGGATATAAATTATTTATGTTCATCTTATGAAAAAATTTCGGCTTGTTTAAGACTAATAAAACGAGTATAAAATGTTATGCCATAAAAACAGTAGTGTTCATTTTACGTATAATTAAATAAGGATTATATATAGCTGTATAAATAAGCAAGAAATTACAATTGAAAATAACTCAACTGCAAGTTACAGTGACTTTTTGCAGTTCCATATTAATACAAACACGCCTTTACAAAAAGATGAAATCTGTAGAATTACATGCCTTTACAAAAGATGAAATCTGAACATTAACAATATATTTGTGTTTTGAAACTAGAGAAAAATGTTATAAATTTAATGAGCTTTTACCTTATTTCTCCTTTAAAATAAAAATAATGTAAGAAAAAACATTTTAGTATTTTTTTTAATAAATATTTTTAAACTTTTTTCTTACAGAATGAGATTAATGTAAAAAAAGATTAAGTTTGAGGAGTGCTTTACATCAATTTATTATTTAAAAATTATTGATGACCTTTAACTTACAGATATAATTTTAAGGAAAAAAAAAAAAAAAAAAAAAAATTTTTTTTTTTTTTTGACGTAACAAAATATCAAAAGAATCGAACAATTTTTTTAATGCAAGACGATTTACATCTTGAGAAACTGTATATATTAAAGAAATTTCTAATATTAGAATATATATAATGGTGACTATATTTGCAATTTTTATATGAAAATTATGAAATTAAATAAGTTTAAGAATTCTGTAATCAAGGAAAGTGATTTTGCTTTCCAATTTTATTGTCTTAATTAATTATTTTTTCTTCTTATTTCTGGATTAACTGGAACACACCCAATATTTTACTTATGTATAATAATTAAGAATCATTAATGTCAATCCCAGAACATGCAATTTCATTTGATAAACAGTCCATGAATATTTTTGGTTTAAAAGAATATGAAATTGCAAAGAGGGGGAGATTAATTGGATACCAAAGTAACGAATATTCTTATTATTGGTTCTATTCGGTTTTCAGCCTGTTTGTAATACTTGGGAAGTTTTTTTAAGTAATTTATTTTATTCTATACTTACAATAATTCCATGTTTCTAATTCCTTGTTATATCCTTTTAGACATCTTAATGTTTCATACTCTAAGAGTACTGAAGTATGTCCATATCTTTCCAAGAAACGATTGTTTGTCCACTTCTCTTTCGAGGGAATCATTTATGACGATACACTTCCCAAACAATTATATTCACCTGCTCAGTCAAACTAATAGCTCTTGAAACGGCCCGATTTCAAGACCATAAACTACACACACACATGCAGATACATATCCATCCTTTAGCAATCGCAAAACTAAAGCAACAAGAATACTACAGAACGACTAAAAAATAAAAGAAAACCAAAAAAATAAAAGAAGGGAGGGGGTCGAGAAATCTGGAAACTTTCGGAAACACGAGAGTATAGGTGGAGGGGGTGGGTGGAAGACTATCGTGAAGAGAAAGCTGGGGTAGGGGGGTGGATTAGATCTATCCATCACCCCAACCCGTGTGGGAAAAGGGAAGGCTTTGAGGCAGGGATCGGGGAGGGAGGTAGATAGGGGGCCGCCCCAAACGACGCTCGGCCGCCCCAGATAAGCCCCTCCGTCTGCTAGTGATTGGAGCCCGGGGTTCGGTATTGGAAAACGATTCTGCTCCTCAACTTCTTCCTTCCCTTTAATGCTGCCAACCGTCATCGCTACCCCAGGAAATAGGATGGTGGCATCATGTGCCGTAGGGGGAGGGGGGCAGGGATCTCTCCGCCGCCCTCGAATGGTCGAGACGTGTCTCTAGTAGGGTATGGAAGTCTTTTTCCTCCTCCTCCCCATCCTCCTTTCTAGAAAAATCATTTCTCTTCTTTTCTAGCTTCCTCCTCTTTTTCTTGCTTCTACTCTCCTGTTGTTCATCTCTTCGTTCTTTACCTCTTCCTTTTTTTTTAGTTCCACGTTGTCGTTTTTGTTGTTATATGTGCGTTTTTTTCCCCTTTACTCCCTCCTCCTAGTAGTCTCGCCTTGTTTGTTTGCAGTGCGAGTTTTTTCCCCCCACCGTGTTCGTGTTTATTCTGTTCTGTCGGTTGCTGCCTGCCTTGCTTTGTTTCCTCAGGCTTCCAGTTTTTGTCGCATTTTGTCACATCCGGCGTTTTCCGGAATGTGTGTTTGTGTGAGTGAAGGATTCCTTCTCTCTCTCCTTTTTTGATCACCTTTGTTTAACTCTCTGTTCTCTTTCTATCAATCTCGCACTGTGTTATAGTGCGATGTGAAATCTTCACACATGCATTCGCTCACCCCCCCTCCTCATCTTTCGTCTCAAGGGACACTGGGTGTTCATGGTGAGGATGTGTCGAAGGATGTGTTGTTTTCCTGTACTAGAGAGGGATTACTTTCAACGCCAAACACAACGGGGAAATGTTCAGAATATAATTGCGTGGATGAGTTTGCTCTATAATTTATTGAAATACCAGGAATAGAAGAGAGTATACAAAAGTACATCTTTTCATTTCCAGTGACTCAGTTACCTTTTGTAATCATCGCTTATTTTATCTTATGTAATTTTTAAATAAAATGTAAATATCGTAAAAATGATAAATACTTGATGCCATTTTTATGTTTATTTTCCTTTATATATTTTTCCTTCAGTCCAGAGTTAACAATTCAGTCTGGATAAGGAACTGTTATTTTGGTTACTTGTTCGGTAACGAGATTAATTAATTAATGAACTATTGGTTTTTAATAATCTTCCGAAGACTAGTTTGGAATAAACGAAATCCTATATTAAAAACTGGAACTCTTTTATCCATGATTCTATCAAATGTGATGATCTGTTTTATTTACTTCGTTTGCAAGGCCTAGTAAGTTTTCGAATAATCAAGCATAAGGTAATTCTTAGGCACTTTTCCCTATCTTGATTGCTAACGTACACGTACAGTCGAATTTCATAATTTATTTTATATAACGATACTGATTGAAGAATTCAACTCATATTTGAAATTCTACCTTTAACCTTATTTATAGTTATATTTTCCCACAGAAATTTCAACAACAAAACATTTGTTAAATATACTTAGAAATTGAATGACTAATTACAAAAATAATTTTTATTTCACTAAGGATATGAATATAAATAATAATTTTTTCCATTACAAATATGAGTCAATTAACCATTCAAACAATAAAAAAAATAAGTGTAATAGATTGTTAGGAATATAACCATAATAATAACCGATTCGTTGGAAGGATAACATTTTTGTTTACAAAATGTAGATAATGCATGTAATATTTAAAAAAAAAACTTTTCTGTTCTATATTTTTTAATAAAATTAAACTAATTATAAGCATTATTAAAATTTTATCTCTTAACATTCCGGGTTTTTTTTGCGTTAGAAAGCTTCTGTCTACGTTGTCTTGTATTATCTTATCATATCTCGATATAAAGGAGTATCTTCGACTTAAGAAACTTTTATATTAGTAATTAATCTGCTTACATGATAATGATCTCTAACAATAGAAAATATAATCCCCGACCAAAACTTGCATAAAATAAGTTTTTGGAGCTGCTATATACCCCCAAAGAATGAATCTCATATTTAACAAAAATACATAAACTCATTATAGGTAATTTTCTCACCATGGAATATAACTATTTAAGGAATAGTTTAATAGTTAAAATAGTTTAACAGTTTTTGGTGAGAAAAATTAGATTTTTTTTTTCTAGTTTAAATTTTAATAATAGATATAATTTTTCGTTTATTGAAAAAGTATTTTCCCTAAGAGTAATACTCTAAAAAGGAAAAATATATAATATTGTGATTTATCGACTAATAATTCCAGATTATATAAAAAAAACTTTCATAAATATTTTTTAATATTTAATTGATTATATTTGATTGAAATTGTTATGTTAAAGAAGTATTACTGAAGTACTGTACATCATAGAATTTGATTTGGCTTTATTTTGTTAAAAACTAGATATATTTTTCTATGAGTAAGTGAGTGAAAGTTGAAGTTCATGGCACAAGAGCCAAATCTGGCTATGCCGTATCAAATAATTAGCATCTGTGATCAAGATGTTATGAAATATGAGGAGGGGGGAGGAGGTAAAAATTGACCAATAAAATGGTTCGAAAAGAGAAGGATATCTAGGATATCGCAAGAGTTCGTCACTCGTGTTTATCAAAGACAGAAAAAACCACGGGAAAGAAAAAAAATCACTATAATATTCGGGTTCATGATGCCCGAACAAAACCTAGAGAAGGTAAGCTTCTGTGGGGTGCATGGTTTTGAAGCAATTCATTTCAAAGCATCCAGTTTGTCCTTTCGTGTGCCAATACAGATGCGAAATTCAATCGTAAAGTTAAAATTAATAGAATAAAAACTCTCTGTTTGAGATAAGAATACAGATCATTTTATTATTATTTTGCTAGCTTAATATTAGAGCCATGTATGGAAAATTAATAATGAAAGTTTAATTAATAGTCAGATTCGCTTCATCAGATATTATTAGATATTTCTTTTCCGTAACAATAATGTTCACGGTCATTAATTAATACAGGAGGAATATGCTTCTGTATAAATAAAACATTTCAGAAAAAGTCCTGATGAAATTTTTCTCGTTCTTTTCGAATAAAAATTAAAAAACGTCAACTTAATAATAATTATACCTTAATTAAAAAAAAAAAAGAAAATTGCATAAATGCGATAAACTTAATTCTTAATTAATTGGTAATTATCATTCATTAATAAATTTCATTACACTTGGAAAATGCTGAATATAAATAATTTAATAAAATATAACCGAATAGACGTATAGAATTTAAATAAGATAATTCTTTTTAAAAACTTCTACCATCGCCTTTATTCGTTAATCTCTCATTATACTCGTCAGCTCTGATAAGCTTTATTTCATAAATAACTGTGTTTAATTTTAATTCGCTACGACCCGCAACAACCATTAATTGCCCGTAAACCCTTAACAAACTGATTAATAAAAAATATCCCACGGCGACTTTTAGCAAACACATATTAGCACCAAAAACCGAAGCTAATTTTTTTCATTCCATCCCTCCCCCCTTGTAAAAAAAGAGCAGCTCTTTGCATTCATATACGCATATTATTTTTTCAGCCCATCCCCCCCCCTTTTTTTTTTCTTTTTCAACGTAAAAGTAGTAAGAAATTGTGTAGTATTTTAACGCCAAATAAAACAGATGATTATAATTATAATCACATAAAAACAGGAGAGGGCTGCTGCCTGTTTTATTTTTTAAATTCTTACTTAGGTAAAAGATTAAAAAAAAAGTTCTAGTTTTTTGAGTTGGGTGAATGGGCAGAAGCACTAAAACCGCAGAAGAAATGCGAACCGCTAATGATAATACCACGTAAGGGA
Organism: Nephila pilipes; assembly: GCA_019974015.1. Classification (NCBI taxonomy): domain Eukaryota; kingdom Metazoa; phylum Arthropoda; class Arachnida; order Araneae; family Nephilidae; genus Nephila; species Nephila pilipes. The sequence goes on along the minus strand of BMAW01129644.1, from coordinate 280,697 downwards.
AAACGATGAGGGAAAAAAAGAGCAAGAGTAGGGAAAAAATAATAATATATAAATAAAAATGCGTTGGTAGAAGAAAAAAACAGAAGCGTTACTGTGCAAAGTGGTGGTTTTTACCTTCTTAAAAGGCAATTAGCCCGCTTTATTTTAGCGAACAAACACCACAGCGGTGGTGTTGAAAAAAAATCGCTATCTATTACGTTGCTAATTGAGTGAAAATTACATAATTCAACTGTAATTGCCCTGCTTGGTTGGTGTACGAGAGAGAGAAAACAAATTAATTACCTTGTATATATTAGGTATGAATGTCAAGGATAATAAATTTTCATTTGTACTTTTTGAAGGAGGAATTAAACTTGGATTTGGTTGATACTCGTAATTTTTTTATTCCTTTCTTTGCAGCCAAGTGTGCAGTCGTTAAAGTAGGAGGGAAAAAAGGAGCAGTAAAAAAAAAAAAAAAAATCAATGCTTTCGCATAATGTAATTATGTTTCTTGTGACTAGAGATGAACAAATTTTGTGCTGCGACAGCTTGATAAATGTTTTGAAACAATGGAAGTAAACGTTACGGTTAGCTTATTAAATAATGTGTTCTCAAATGAAATTTCTGCTAATGTAATTCAAGTATGGCATAATTTGTGCGAGTCAGTATTATGTCATCAAAAGGTTTTTATGTGATGTAATTCATGAAATTGATTTTTAATAATATATTCTTTTCCTTATGAAATTCTTGCAATTGTACTTTTAGTCAGACTTTCTAATTGTCCATTTCTTTCTGGCTGATCTGTTTTTATTTAAATAAAAATGAATGAAAGAAATTTTTGGGGTAAAATATGGATATTATAGCAAAATCAGATGATTATTTTGAAGATAATGGGTGATATATAAAACCAAATTCTGTGTTTTATATGATTATGCCCTTTTTATAAAACTGTAGAACTTAAGAAAGTGATAATCCACAGCATTCAGTAGTTTGGATTTTTTTAAAGTAAATATTTAAAAATAGTTAAAAGATTTGTGTGTGTTATTATATAACACTAATATAGATTGACGAACCTTATGTACAAAAATAGTTAAAAGCAATGGAGTTTACATAGATAATATATGTCTCTATTTTATTTAATTCAGAAAGTATTGCTTAGGATTATTAAGACGGAAAGAATAGAAATGCAATTTAATTCTATTTTTCATTCAATGTATTTATTATTGTTTTTATGAATAATTTAAAATACTATAAACATTTCTTAAACATATAAGCTGAGTTTTATACCTCTTTAATGAATTGTCCAGATCTGTATTAATTAATCTATTAAGGAGGTAAAACAGAGATTTTCAAAAGTTTAAGTTTATAAAAATCAAATCGGAGAAGAGAGGGTTTTTTAAGCAGTTTCATATCCTCACGAATTTAACAAAAGCATAAATGACACAGAGGTCATTAAAATCAGTTGAAGACATTCTAAGCCTCATGCTTTCTTTTTTAATAAAAGTAGTGCAAAAATCATTATATGTGTGTGTGTTCAGGTGAGATGATATATCACATTCAAAATGAATATGAACGAAAGTAACGAGACAAAAAATTATAATAATTTTTCTTCACGAAAATGCTATCACGAACTGCCTAGTAGTTTCACAAACCGAAGCCTCTACAAATGGATAAATATAATTACTGAAAACGGACTTCAATTTACCATATTATTCACAAAAGCATTTAGGCTTAAATGATAATGGTTAACACATATTCCGAGAGCTATCTTCGTCCCTTAAGGGGTGATACAGTTTTTCCTTCTCATCACGTTACCAACAAAAGCCACAAACACTTAACGAATTCATCATCTTGAAAAGTAAAGCGCTTCTCCACCAGCATACACGTCATGAAATGGACTTGAGAAATCATTAAATAACACTTCATTCGTTTTTACATCATTAATACATTTTTATTGTGTTTTGTTTTGTGGACCCAACCTGGCATCGCAAGTCAGGTCGGTTCACAAACAAAAGGGGGCAAAGCCCACAGCCCGTGACGAACCCATTAGGGCGTAAAAACCATTTTTATGTAGTATCTTGTCCTCATGCACCTTATCATTATGACACCGAAAGGCTAGGCATCGTTTGCACACATCTCTCTGTGTGGTCTGCGGGGCAATTGGTCTGGAACCACAGAGAGAAAGTCAGGTTCGAAAAAATTGTATCGAATTCCAATTTGCCAATCGAGTAAATAATTTCAGGTGTTTTATCAATGAATGGGTTGAGTTCCAAGTTACTTCCTGTGTTGGAATAAAAACTATGAATGTACAGATCAGTGACGTCAGATCTCACCAGAGAACATTTTGATACATATGGAAAAGTCATACTTAGAGGACATGAAAAAACGAGAATTACCAATGATAAAACACTTTTCTGATATTTTGATAGAATATAAATGGAAATATATACATAAAGGATTAAAAAGTTACACAATTCAAAAGAAAATAATATTAATTTTAAAATGACTTACAAACTTAGGTGTTTTTTTTGTACAAAATTTCGTTTCAAAAGTTTACCTTTTTAAAGTATCAAAATTTTTTTAAAAAAAAATCTTAAGATTCATTTTAGCATTTGTTGAGGTTACAAAATACTTTCGACACTTCTTAAGGTTTTACAAAACCCCTTTAAAACTTAAATGTTTTCTATAATAAAGTTAAATTATTAAAGATTGCTCAGCGCGCAATATGTCTCTAACTTTCTACAAATTCTACGTACTCCCATTTCTAATATTTCTTACGATTGCTTCGATCACCTTTTTAGATGTTGATAATATCAAGTATCTGAAAAGTCCCGTTTTGACCATTTGTAAATGTATTATACAAAATCAACAAAATTGAAAACTAATATTTTTGCGCAAATGTTTAAAAATCTCTTCTAACATAACGTAGAAAAGAGTTTTGAACTTATATTTTTACAATCAATATTCGAAATTTCCACTCCTTTCTAGTAAGCAAAGCTGAATTCATTCGCGAATATTTTGGGAAACGCATTTCAAGATACAGGGAATGACTTCTAGCATCCTTTCAGTAATAGTAATTTTCAGATCATCTATAATTTGTAATTATTTTTATATACTTTGATCTTTAAATATCCCTATTGAAAAGTCAGTAAATGCTTAGATCAGGGGAATGAGGTTCTTTATTGAAGGGAAACGGTAGAATTTTCCACACGAGTAATGAATGAATGCACGAGTATAAATACAAGTTCCTGTTGGCGTGGAGGGGAAATTAGGAGACGGGGTGCCACCTCAGGTGTCATCATCATCACTTGACTGAGGTTCAAAATTACAAGGTCCGTCGCCAATAGCCCTCGTGTGGCTTCTAGTGCAACGTTAATAAAAACTAAAAAAAATGAATACAAGTAATGAACTATCGATGTATCCCAAGATTTTTTTGGCGGTCAACTCATCCTAAAAATTCTTTGGTAACCTCGTTCCTCTTGAAGCGCGTTTCTCAAAATATGCGCAATCAAGTTCAGCTTTGCCTCCAAGAAAGGAACGTACATTTTGTAAATGAAGTTCAAAATTTTTGAGCATTTGCTGTAAATGAAGTTCAGAATTTTTTTACGATATATTAAAGATACTTTTCACAATTTGAATAACAATAATTGCTTTAAAGTTTGTTGTTTTTGGATAGCAAATTTATGAATCGTCAAAGAGAGAATTTTTAAAGCACCCGGTATTATAAGTATTCATGTAGAGAAATGAAATAGATAAATAACTTATCTGCTTAACATCTAATAATATTACTTTGAATTATTCATTAATATTTTTATACAAGGGCAAAGAATAAAACAACTGTTCTTTTGAATGATATCCAGAAAGTAATGTAGTGAAAAACATCATATTTCGTCTTGTATATATAAGCATCAAGTCTTCTAAATTTCAATGTTTGACAAGTAAATCAGGGACGGAAATTCTTATAAGTTATTTTCAGTGGTGTAGTGACGAGGGGGGGAGAATATGGGGATTACAATCCCTTCCCAATGAAGATCGCTGAATACTGGAGTTCTGACTGAATTAATTTTTTAATACCGATTTTTTTTGTTCTGAAAAATAATTAATAAATAAACAATGGATTGAAAATAAACAATAAAACTTGAAATTAGTTTTGAGATATGAGTTGAATCAGGAGACTCCCTCCTCCACACTTGAAATATTTCTCAAAGGCCCCTGATTACTCTATTACAAACTACTGAAGAATAGTGTTCTTTTAAAGACTGATATACTACCTAATTTTTATTGAAATCAATAGTATTTGAAAGTTAAACTAACCGGAGCTTTTAAAGAATTTTTCAACAGTATAAAGTGCATTAAATGTCGTCGATCTAGTTGGCTGAAGTGAAAAAAAAAACTTATCGACGATTAAAAATACAAAGAGAAAAATGAGCTTAGATAGAATTCCTTGGGCATAATTTTTAGTTAAATACAACAGTATTTGTATATTAGTTGAAATATTTGAAAATTGAGATCGGAGAAAGTATTGAAAATGTTCAATCACTTCAACTGAGAGATGAATGTAAGGTACTTTTTTCATAATGACATTTATTACCTAGACAATGCAATTAAAGAAATGCATGGATGAAATTTGTATTCAACATACTAATCGGCATTAAGGCAAAAAAAAAAAAAATACAATCATAAATTCGTAATTTTATGGATGAAAAAAGAAATATAAGTAGAATAATTGTTTTTGAAGATAAGTCAGTGTGTGAATATAAAGTCCTGTGTACTTGAAATAGAATAATTATATCTGTATTAAAAATAAGGGACTATTTCAGATATTATTTTCAAATGTAATTTACTCTTCATTCATTTTAGTCTATTATGATATGTTTTAATTATATTTAAATTAATCTAGTTAAAAAAGGAGATCAATAAGTGAAATATTTATAAAGTGGGAAATTAAGTGTAAAATGTACTTATTTGCATAGCTAATGAAAAATTACAAAAAATACTGCTTACAATGGGGAAATAAAATAGTGACAAGCATTTTAAGACTTGACATTAACAAGGACCTTATAGTTGTCTTTGCTTAATACTTAACAAGAACTCCAATACGGAACAGTTTCTCAGATAGAAAGATGTTGCAATTTATATGTAATAATATTATATTTTACCTTATCTGTTTCATTTTGAGAATAACATACTTCATTATAAACCTCACTTTTGTACGAGATTATTAATTTCTCTACAGTTAAATATCTCCCATAATTTAAAAAAAAAAATCTGAAACATTGAATAGAATTTTAATTTAACAATTAAAAATAAAAAATTGCTCAATTTTTTTTCTAAAAAAAAGTAATTTTAAGGTTGCTGTATTCGAAAGGGATTTGTATGCTATAACTATACAAGTTAGAAAATACATGATATTTTTCTTAGAAATGTCGAAATATCTATAATTTTAAAATTCTGAATATACCTTTAATTGAAGAAATAGTTATGGCACTTCCCAATAGGATTTTTTTCTTATTTATTTTAAGATGTTAAGAGAATAAATATGCTCTCACTAAAGTAAGCTAAGAATGAGTTTTCATTTAAAAATGTTTCAAAGTTATAATTTTAAACCAATTCAGTAATATTTTTATAATGCGTAAATAGCTAATTATCTAGTTATTAGTCAAGCTTATTATGTAATTATCTAACATTCTGTAAATTAATTTTTATAGCAGAATGATTTTAGGCTTTAAATTGAATTTTATAGTACACTCCCCTTTACTTCAATTATTGAAGCTAAATACATTCAGCTGATGTATTTCAAACACAAAGTATTAAGTTTGTAGCGTAATTCGAATACTTCCTTAAGCTCTGAAAATATTATTTACTTAGGAATGACATATACAATATAAAAAGACTGCTGAGAAATTTATATTAAAAAATATCTTTCTTAGCAGAGTTCATTATGAAACAGAGTTCAAAGAACTCTTATTGACACAAAAATATAATCTATTCAGTCAACTTTAAATCTATATTCTTCCATACAAACAGCATTTTTAAAGATCAAAATAAAAAAATTTAAAAAAAAATCTTTTCAAAGATAAAAATAAAAAAAATTTCAAAAAAAAAATTCTTTTTAAAGATAAATATATTTTTGTGAATAACAGTATAGATGTTATGCGAAAAACTGCAATACTTAGATATACTCTTTTTTGCCTAAAGCAGTAACAAAATATAAAAAGAATTAAAAAAGTAAATTTTCTTTGCAACGAAAAGGTTATAAAATAGTTTGTATAATAACTTTTACAAACTATTTGCATTCCAAAATCGCAACCAAAGTAGAAGAAATAGCATAACAGTCTGCTGAATCAAAGCTCAAATCAAAATTTTTATTTCCGATAGTTTGCTTGTGCCTTTTTCGAACTATATTGGTTAAATCATTTTCTCTTTGTTTGGCCTTTCTTTTCATCATCATTTCCCTCGATTCACCCAAACAACTATTTCGAAATGTAACCAAAGTAAAACAACACCTTTCCGTAAAGTATCAAATCTCGCTGCAGAACAATAGAAAATGTGAAGGAAAGGGGATAAAAAAAAAAAAGAATTTTCGCTCTCTTTCTAGAATAAGGCGCCGAAATCATCAACTCGATAACCAAACTCAGAAGGAAGGGAATAATAACAACATAAAAATAAAAATAAGAACAGAAACCGACCAAAAAATTTCTTGGTGTAGATAGATGCCTGAAACCTCTGATTAGGAGGGCGGGGTTGAAACAGGGCATTCAACTGGGAAAATGTCTTTGGCACAACTGAGAAAATGCTTTCCACATTCTAATAACCAGTCTACCTTTCTCGTCACTGAGGTCAGCAGCGACTTGTGGTCGGTCAACCTCTGTCAACGGGACAATACTCGCTTCATAACAATGCTGCTCGGCTGTCAATGGTCCTTCGGCAAACATTGACGCCTCTGTTTTTGAGAAGAATAAAATCGGACGAAATTACACTTCACTAGCGGCAGCCACTCCAGGATACGTTTCGAGCTTCTTTTTTTTTTTTCTCTTACTTTTTGAATGGAAAGTTCAGTGGAACATAATTTTGTTTTACGTTTTCTCATTCTTTCTTGATCTCTGAATTAAAACTAAAATATTATAGATGCGGTAAGTTCCCTTTTAATCGACAATGCTTCAACTGGCCTTTCGTTTCACAGATTACCTAATTAAGAAAATGACTCATACTAGCTGCTATTAGCAGCAAAAGTAACGATATATTTTTTCGTTAAATGCTTGCTTTTTATAAAAAATTTAGCTAACAAAAATAAATTATAAAACTACAATATATTTCAATTATAGAAAAAAAATCTGAATATTAGTGTTTTTCCCCTCCTTTTTTGTGTGCGTGGGTGTGCAAAACCTAAGTTACCACATTTTATATTATTCGGTTTCACAAGTATTTTTGTTCCCTAAACGGTATTTATATCATCATGTATTTGGTATCATTACAGAAAACTAAAAGCAACCTAATCGTGTTTAAAATTTATCTAAACATTTTTTTAAACACAATATTTACTCATAAAAGTTTGGTGAAGTAGAAAGAAAATTTAGACAGAAGCGAATATTAAATATATATTAAATAGAAGCGAATATTTTTATACCTAGCAATACAAAAAGTTCTTTTATTTTACTATAAAAGAATGATTTAAAGTTTATTTGGGGTTTCAGAGGCCCTGATTGAAAAATGTTTGTGGGCTCTATATTCATAAGAAGGTACTTTTCAAAGCCTTATTTGATGGTTAAGACTTCATTAGCTTCAATATTATTGGTTAGTATTAGGAAAAAATCTTATTTTTTCATTTGTTATAAATATAGGTTTTCTACTAAAAAGTTATTCGAATGAGTGTTCATTTTCCTTTTGAAATGTCCATATATGCTTCTAGAAAGAAAAATCCTGAGCTCTTATAGTAAATCATTGTAATAATTAGAAATAAATCAAATTTAACCATTTCTAAGACTTTCCGAAATCCAAGGATTTTTGAGGCTCAAAAATTATTTTGGAATTGAAGTTACCCATCTGTACTTTGTACCCATTATTTTGAATTCAAAAGATGCAAATATTTACTTAAAAATTAATTTTTAGTAACATTTGTATTTGCTTGTAATTTAAAATAAACTAAATAAGTTGATAATTTGTCAAAATTACACAACACCAATCAATTTCCATATTCATTTGTTATTTATCTATATTATAACAGCAATATGCCTGAGTTATAGTAATAAATATTCAAAATAAAAGTTCTTTAATTCATTCTCCAGTTTGGAAAAAAATTCACGCTATTATTATTTTTTTTTCTGTTGAAATTTTTAAACATCCGATGGATGATTTGTCTGTAACTGCGAATTAAAACTACTTCTGAACCCCCTATATTCTAAACTTTCAATAAAATTTAATGATAAAGTATTTTCTTATGAGACATACACATATATTCTGAATGACTCTTATGTATTACTAAAATAACAAATAGCCTACATTTTAAAAAATAAATTTAATAAAACTAAATGCAAAAAAAATGTAAAAGTTTTTTAAAAAAAAACTTATGTGTTATATTGTGCAAATTTCAAAAATAGTAGCAGACGAAATTAGGAGAGGAAGTGAAATTTATACATGAGGCATGAAAAATCAATATATTGAAATAACTATATATATATATATATATATATATATATATATATATATGCATACTCATAATTATTTCAAAAATTGGCAAGAAATAAAGTTATAAATGCTTACAATTTTGCATGTAACCTCTTTGATCAAACAAGTATTTTATTTCCAATAAAAATGAAATTTCTAAGTTCAAGAATAATGGACAATTAATCCGACTATGTCAGTCCTGTTTATTTTAAGTAGCTTCTTCTTAGACGAAAAGTTTTTGATAGTTAAAATGATATTTATATGAATTCAAAAAGAAAGAAGAACGCGGAATTTAATTCATTTCGTAACTATAAAGTTTTTAACAAAAATAAAGTTGACAAACCTTATTCATTCAAGATTTAAAAGAAATAATACGGGCGATACAGCGTTTTAAATATGGAAACCTTTTTATCCCCTCCTGCGTACTCGAACATCATGAACGTAGATTTATGTCAAGAAAAACCACATTGATTAATTATTTTCAACAATATACAATAGAAGTTTTGAAACGAAAGGGAAGTCAGTTAAAAAATTCATGCCTTTTTTTTTCTGTTATCTTAAGTATTTCGAGTGTTCGCTTGATTTTGTGTAATTAAAATGCTTGTGTTTTATTTTTCTATCCACCATCAAAGATTAAGCGTTATAAATCAACGATGAATTGCATATTTTTCTTTTTCACAATACAAAGTATTGTCTTTTTTTTCTTCTTAGGGATTCATTTCTTCAGCATATTATGTCTAAAAGGAAATCCATACAGGTGTGAAAAAAAAAGAAACCCATCGGACACCTACTTCTATCTTTCAAATTACAAGCGGCAGCGGAAAATTAAAGACATTGGTAATGAAAGTCACCAATTAAAATGCAGAACACCTTCTAATAAGTGCCCTTAAGTGAAATTTATCAACTTTTCTACAAATACATCTTATGTGATTGTATTTAAAAAAGTACCACTTAGATCCAGCCTCTACCCCTCCCCCAAATAAGTACTCCCAGAATGGTAGCGACTAAAAATCACTCCCGAAAGGAAAGTATTTACGATCAAATAAGTACTATTTGAGGATCCTTTCATTACACAGTCCTATATAGTTTTTTTTTTCCTTTCTGATTCGCTGTTTTTCTTTTACCCCTCAATTTCCTCATTCATTCAATGCATATCATCTTCCGCACATATTTCCATCCCCCCATACCCAGCCCCAAGAATATTTCCATATCTCTCTATAATTCGCAAGGTTTGCGTGAGTCGTATCATTTTCCGCCCTAGTGCCCGCGCCCCTGTAATTTTCGGCGGTGAGAGTAGTAATTGCCACTTGCTGCGCCCGCCCTATCAAACACCCCAAGTGTCACTCCTAATCTTCGGTTTCTTCTCTGAAGCCCTTGCCTTGTTTCTTCTTTTTTTCCCCCTGTTCTTTCTTCCAGTCTTTAAGGATGTTCTTCAACAGTTGAGTTGGTTCTGAGTGACAGCGGAAAATATAATATTGGAGTTCTCCTCTGCGGTAGCACTCGTCAAAAAGAGGACACTTCTTTTTATTACCTGGCGAGGGCTTCTCAACGTTTAATCCAATGGGGAAAAAGACTATAATAATTATATCAATCTTTGGGTAAATGGAAAGTAATTATTGTGTTACGCAGTGGCGTGGTACCGGATTTAGATCTTGGGAAAGAAGGGGATAGTTATTTGCTACTGTGACACTATTCATTTGATTGTTTCGAGAATATTAGTGGTGGGATCGCCTTCCACTGTAAGATATAAGTAAGGTATTACTCGGTAAGGCCTAGTTGTGTGAACGTTCTTTTCGTTTTATGGGAAAGTTGTAACAATTGAAGACTAATTTCGCTTGGTTACACTACTTTGGGTTTTCTTTAATGCGTAATTTTCGTATGATATTATAAATATTACTTATCTGATTGAAAATGAAAAATGGAATCTAAACCTTATATGGATATGTTTTTGAAATTAAATCATTAAAAGACAACAATATTTACTATTAAAAAGAAATTTTTCATTTTTAAATTCAGGATCAAGCAGATTTTAACTGAAATTATTTTTTTTTTTTTTGCATCTAGATGTTTAACCATTGACAATTGCCTTACATTTCTGATAATCTTTAAATTCCAATAAAAACCTGCTTTCTCATATGAGAAAAGAAAATGTAAAATAAGAAGCTAATCAAATAAGAAATAAAATAAAATCTCAAAGCAAAGCCTATAATTTCTTAAAATAATATATTATTAGAAGTCTTTCAACATTCTTTGAGTAATTATATTTAAAAATTTAATGCTAATTTTCACTGGAGTTTTTAACGAAGCTATACATACATAATTGTATTAATATTATGTATGATCTGATGAAAAATATGACTTCTTAATAAATTTCCTTTGTCTTACTAGTCTTTATATACAAATGTTTTAGAACGGACAAAACAAACTTTATTGTATTTTACTGATAACATTCAGTTTTTCATAATTTTAATTATAACTCGGATTGTTTTACTAAAATGGATTGAAAAATGTAATTCGATTTATGAATAGCGTAAGATTATTAATTGAGCGGAAAGAATATGATGCCAAAACTTTTGAAGCATTTTTCTTAAAAATAAGATTAAAAATGTCTTTAACTAAACCTAACTTTCAGACAATTGTGCTATTAGTTTCGAAAAAATATGAATAGAAAATATATCTGAAAAAAATATGAATACAGACTTTCATGTGATAAAGTTTATTCACAAATTCAACTCTAAGCCATTAATAAACGTTTTTAAGAAATACTAATACTTGTTATGTAAACAGAGGGATTATATTTCTTATGTGATCATATTAACCACTAAATAATAAGTAATAAAAATGTTAAGAAGGAGAAAAGATTATTTCAGATCTGTGTTGATAATATTGTATAGATTTATACTCGTTTTATTTCTTATTTTCCAATACATTTTTTATCGTTAACATTTTTTCCAAAGGCATCAACATTACTAAAATTTTTACAGAAGATGTATATGAAAATATTTTCATAGTTTAAAACTGCTCATTAAACTAATGCAGCTATTTTAAGCACTATAATTAAATAGCTTTTATTTACAATCTTATAACTTTTATAATTATTTAAATTTTTTTTACTTTAATTCTCAAATATTCGCCACAAAACGATTTAACTATTCTTTACGTACATCAACCTGGTACTATTGAAACGAAATGTTTACAATCAATTACGTTCCGTTAAATGTTCCCGTCTAAATTTTCTGTTCCTCTTATTGATCCTAATTCACAATATTTTATCGACAAATCGTGCCACAGACCAAAGCCACGCTAATCAATCCCAAATTCATTTCGTATCTAGCACCATCGGGAGGATATTTTCCAAGACAACCCCACCTTTTACTTAACTTCAAAAATCAATACCCAAGAAATATCACCCAAACACACATAACATCCGAACCTACACATTTTTAAAAATAACTGCCAGCATCGGATTCGAATGACTGCGTTCTCATATCGCACTGTGCAATCTCCCAAACTGAACCTTTGCCAGGACTTGTGACGATCCAGCCGCACATTGGCATCAAATGACTCAGGCTATCGAATTGAATATCCGAATTCAATGCTCTGTAAGGCTCGCGGGGGTAAAGGGAGTCTCGACAATCCGCTACGGAATGCCTGTTCGGAAGCGTGTGAACCGTAACTGTAACGTGACAAATAATCCGCTCGATTCAACTACCAGAATGTTTGTTCGAAGAGCTCTCCATAGACTAGGACTGTATAACTCGGCATCTATAAGCTGGTATTATGCGTTGGTTATATATAAGCGCGGGGTGTATATAGATGTGCCTTTCCATCATGAGACTAGACTATGGTTAGCTTCACACGGAGTTTGGTTTAGATAGCTGTATATTGTGCCACATGGTAGGCGGAAAGCGAATTCTGGGCCCGACCATGTGCTGCTTTGCTATATAAATGCAATGTTTGGGTTACCAACATATAGGGTAGTTCTGATTAAGCACGAAAATTGTTCCTGGAAATTCCATTGGAACATGAATTTGAACCAGATTTTTTAGCAATCTCTTATGTATGGAATTTTTTTATATGACACTATGGTAAAAACATTTTTAATGCATATTTGTTTACAATAATTTAGAATGTACTCATCTGACAGTTGAATCATTCATATAATGATTTATATGCCAAATAAAGAAATAGTAAGGCAAAATTTTGATTAAATGAAAAGACTATTCCTAGTACACAAAGAATAAATATATCAATTTTACAGCATTTGACTTATTTTTTAATCATTATTGTTACATTTCGTTTTCGTCTTATATTAAAGACAAAAGGATATTACGTTAGGCAGCATTTTAAAATAAGAATTAAAAGAAAAATGCTTATTTTCTAGAAATAATATCTTAGATTCTGATATTGATATAAGAAGTGAAAAAATATTAAACCTTTTTCAGACTAAGGGATCAGTATTTAAAAAAGAACACGAAGAGATTAAAATAGAAGAAAATCTCTTTAAATAAAGATATCTTTAATTGTTATTTTCTGCGTTCATTTAAAAAGTTAAAAATGCATCTAAAGTACTTTTTGAATAAACTCTCTAGGGGAAAAAATTATTATTATTATTATTATTTGGATATATTTTTCTTGTTTTATAAGACATCTAGATTTTTAAATAAAAACCAATAAATATTTCCATTTATGGTTTATTGTATCAAACTGTATACAAGTCACACCTTGATTCCCTTGAAAATAGATTAGATAGGATTTATTTGTACAAAAACAAATCAACCTTCCTTATAATTGTAGAGCAATATGTTCCGCATGTTCCCGACTATACCATAAACCCTATGAGTTCTTCAAATATTTGCTTTTTAATGTTTATTTTTCAATATATTTCAAAAAAAGGTGGTCGCTCGCATTCAATTTTCGTAGATGGTTTGAGGAGGGCCAACAACAAATTTCGATTTTGATGAAGACAAACGAATTAGAAGTAAAGAACTCACCTGTATGACCCTCATGTTGAGTCCCGTCTCCTGCGCCAGTTGTTCCCTAATGTGCCTGGTGGGCTTGGGGGTGGCTGCGAAGGCTGCCTTCAGGGTCTCCAGTTGCTTGGCCTTGATGGTGGTGCGCGGTCCACGACGCTTCGTGCCTGGTGTATTCTCGTCGTTCTGTGCCGCAGAGGTGGACGAATTGGTGGTCTCGCTGCTGCTGTTGTTGCCATTGGGATTGGCAGGGTTGGGCCCACTGGGTGGACCCGGAGGCATATGAAGGTTAGGGCTGCTGACCGTGGACGCACCACCATTCAAGCCATTGTGACCGCCGGCATCTCGCTCTACACTGGACTCCCGCTCACTCAGCTGTCCGTCCGGGTCCATACCCAGACCGTCCCCGAGGTCGTCCAGATCGTTGCCGTCCGATGGGGAACTGGCAGCCAACACACCTGCACGAATAAAAGAGCATGTCAGAAACATAAGTCGAAATAACTGAATGACGAAATTACGCTAACTTCATTATTTATCAAAATAAAATGTTCTAGTGCAATACAAGTATTTTCTCTTGACAAATTTATAAAATAAATTTAATTAAAATTTCCCTTTTGCGTAATAACTTAAGCTGGTAGGAATGGGATCGACTCTGCTAAAAGACCTAAGCATTCGTCAATTGCTTCAAGATACGAAGAGAACATAATAGATGTTAAATCATGTTAATATTTATTAGATTTTGTAATATCCATATGATTTAACCAATCAATCTTTTATAATATTTAATGAATTATGCAATTTATCTATTTTTTTAATTTGATTCTCAAAATTGAGGTTTTAATGGTATTTGTTCTTTTTGCGATATTTAAGAAACGAATCTTCGGATTACATTCAGTGAGAAGCATGTATGCTGGATAAAATAAGAATATGCAATCTTCTTAAATACATTTCTAGATTTTTTGTAGTAGATGCGTATCAATAGACATATTTTTATATTTATTCTTAATCACATTTTCATTTTAATAACATAAATAAATTACAGAAATTGACAAGAAATTTTTTTATTCTTAACAGTTATATTATTAATTATTCAACGATTAAGTATTTATTTACTACGATACTTTCATACCAATTTACTTAAGTACAAATGTATTTAAATACTCCATGTTACAATTATTATACCTATTTTTTTCTTTCATAATTTAATAGAATAACAGATATACAATCACCAAAAAATTAAGCGCATTTTTAAGCTTTTTCTCATAACTGGTTAGACGTGCTAAGAACATGATTCTGTATGCCCAGCTCTACGAAAAGCAGCTCATGCACATGGCATGCATCCTCCCTCCCTTCAAGGTCTAGATATCCATCCTACCTCGCAATTTTTTCGACCACCCTCCCCACAAAAGCATACCCTCGTACATTATTCATAGTCCTATAGATCCCCCAGCGCAGATGGTATTTAAACTGCACATTCTCCCCTCGGAGAGCGTGTCTGGCCGATATAGACCCGAGAATTACATCATTTACTTTGATTGTCCAACCTCCGCTGCTGCTGGTATTGTTTAATAGCTGCAGAAGAGTGAGATAAGGGGAGGGTTGTTGAGAACGCAGATAACGGGTGTCGAAGCAGCACGTGGACACATTTTATTTGGCGACCTCTGACTTGAAGGTTCCCCCCGTGGGGATACTGATAGCAGCAGAAGATTGGGAGGTGTGGAATACCAAAGTGTGATAAGGTAAATAAAAAATAGTGTAGATTTTTGCAGAATTTGTTGCAAGTTCAAAGGGCAGTTATTGGTCACAGCTGACTAGAAAAAGTTGATGAATTGTTCGTAAATTTGTCATATATTGGACAATTTATTTTTGTTTACATCTGTAATCGTGCACAGTTCTTTGCTGACTGTTTGCCACGACCAACATGCTTATCTACTTACGTGTTTAAACAAGTGAAATTATACAACAGCCAGAATTGGATGTTTTTTCTGTTTATATGTTTACCGCAAAACAATATTCTTAGTGGAACACAAAAGAACATTCTTAGTCTGATCCTTAAGATCAAAGTAACCAGTGTTATATAGTATTTAAATATGGTTTGGCAGTATGATTTTCAGTTATGTGTATTCATTTTGATTTTCTACTTCAGAAATGCAAAATTTTATTTTCTCGGCTGTATTTCACAGTCATTCACGAAATAAAGATAAAAAGAAAGGGACAGCTCATGGTTTTATGGTATTAAAAAGAGAAATACAGTTTTCTGTTAGCTAAGTAGATTTTTCTATGAAATAAAGTACTTTCAAGTGTTTATCAATGCTTTTTGAAGTTTTTTTTAGCCACACACGGGGGCTAATGTTTTAGGTAGCGTAGAGGCATAAAGACACATGAAGAGGCATATAGAACGCAATAATCACTTCTTTTCACAAGCAATATTTATTGGCGGAAGGCGTTCCGTCCCACTCCTCGTTTCAGCGTTCTCTCTCTCACCTCTGTAAAAAAAAAAAAAAAAAAAAAAGGAATCTCTTTCGAAGCAAGAAAGCGCCATCTAGTGGCGTGTACAGGAGGAGCGTTTTGGTGTACCAGATCACTTTTACATTTTTTAATATTTAAATTAGATTTTCTTATCGTTCGCTTCAATTTTAATTACACGTAGCTGATATAATATTCAATTTAATAACATTTATCTTTTGCTTTAATTTCAATTACATTTAGCTTAATAATTCATCGTTTCCTTTAATTTTCATATCAGAAAAGTTTACTATTTTCCATTTCTCGATGTTTCATCGTTTATTTTAACACTTATATTTAATTGAGTAATTCAATAATAATTATAAAAATGAAAGCGCATCTTGGGTGGCTAAATCTGTTTTTTGTATAGCACTTTTTAGTATTATTTATTTGTTGATGTTCCCGTTTATGTATGTTTCTAAAAAAGTCAAGTAGCCGTGGTCGCAGGCTCGCGTCGAGTTTTCGTTGAGTCATGGGTTCAAGCCGTGATGCCAATAAAGATCCGCCGTGTTGCTGGGGCTGATGCGCGTAAATCTGTCGAGATTTAAAGTCCACCCGTTGGCGTTCCAGCTCAGGTGTCGTCCTCGTCACTTGACCAAGGCTCAAAATTACGTGGTTCTTTGCCAATATCCCTCGTTTTACTTCTAGTGCGACGTTAATAAAACCAATCAATCCAAAAAAGTCTCGATATCATCCCTTTATGCAGTCGATGATTTATAAAAAACTGCTAAAATAAATTTTAATTTCTATCTTGTAGATGGCCATCACGAAGGCTTGGTTTGTTTTTATTTACGTCACACTAGAAGCAACACGGAGGCTATTGGTGACGGACCTCATAATTTTGAACCTCGGCCAAGTGACGAGAATGACATTTGAACTGGCACCTCCCTTTCCTAACTTCCTCACTACTTCGTCACCACGAAAAAATTCATCTTAAAAACATAAGATATCAAACTTCAGAAATAAATCTCTATTATCGCGACAAAATATTCCATCAGTTAAAGACAGCTGTTTTATTCCATATATCTTTCAAAAGAGAAAACAGTAAATTAGTTTATGGACATTCAAATGCATGCGTATGTATTATGCTCGAGCATTATTAAGCATTACAAACACTAATATTTATTTATGCTGATATAAAAGCGCGAAACAATGTAGATCTTACGATGTATTTTCACACTTTAAAAATGTCAATATTTATCTATAATTTAATAGCCAAAGCAAACTTTTAAATTGATATCACTTAAAAGAAAGGTATAATTTTAAAATAATCAAGTTATCAAAGCAAATATTCAATGTCTGAGAAATGCTCATAAAATATCCTGTAGAATGTAGTTTTTGAAAATATTTCTTACAAGCTTTAAAAAATTTAGTAAAAAATAAAATCTTTGTAATTTTTATTAAGGCATAGCATTTTACTCTCTCCTCATTACAATTAAGACAGCATATTAGGATTATTGTTGATATATTTCATTTCACTATAATATTTTCCTTTTGGCTTAGAAAGTAACGATATCCAAAGAACGCTAAAAAACACTCATTTGGAACTTTCTGTGGTGTATCGTTATGAAGCAAATTCAGGGCGCGAACGAAAATCTCACTAATAACATCTAAAAAACTAGCAAGGAAGAAAAAAAAGAGATAAATTCACGCCAAAGTGACAACCGGGAAAGGAATATTCTGCTCTATGACCCTTTCATCCATATTTAATAAATCTATTTTCACGCTTCTCCTAGCATAACGAATCGAATGGCGCCAAAAAAAAGCCACATCGGGCCAAAAATTTGGCGGAACGGTAACCCAATACGGCCTATTCTTAACATATTAGTTCCCCTTCTGTACAAAAAAATAATAAAAGTACTTCTTGGAAACATTACTGGTATGTTTCCTCACTTTAATTTGTTTCTTCTTCAAAGCAGTTTTGAATTACTCGGATCTTTTTTTTTTTTTTTTTTTCTTACCGAGGAAAATAAATATCCTATTTTCTCTCAACTTTATCCAACCTCAAAAATTTATGTCTTTTTACGGATGATTTGTGGACTCAAAAAATTCAATTTCTATTACGTTATTTTGTGAAAACGTCAGATTTGAAAGTCATTGGACTAGAAGTATGACTGCTTTGTTACACACATAAAATATGATGGTTTGGAATTCAAAACATTATTTGATTTCTTAGATATAACTATCAGAAGATTCTTTAACTATAGGATATAACTTAGATTTCTTAACTTACTAGTCAATTCTTTAAAATACATGCCGTTGTTCACTTTAAGAAGAGTTATGAATGTAGCCTTTCCATATCATTACGTATATTACACATAAAGAATTTTAGAATTTGATTTTGCCTTTTCTAGTATTCAGTAAAATTGAGAATGCCATTTCGATATAACTATTACATAGATTGAATTGTATTTCATACATAATATCCAAAATATTTCATGACGAAAAATTAAATTTTTCTTCTGTTTTTCAATTTCTGCAGGAATTTTTAAGAATATCTTTGGATTAAGTTTATCCATTTGCTATAACCTTATATTATTACATTTATTACCAATACATCTAGAATAAGTTTAGCAAATAACTATGAAATAGTTTTTTGATCTAAACTCACTTGTTTCCTTCACTTGTTCTTGTTTCACTTATATTTAATTTTAGAATATTATTATTAAAGTTATATAATAATATTCTAAAATTAAATAAATAGAAATAAATAATTAATTATTAAATTGAAAAAAAAAAGGAATTGTATTTCTTACGAAAGAAAAACAACAATAAATGGTTTTATATTTATTCGTATTCTTTTACATACAACATTTCAATTAATTATTCTTTCTTTAAAAATAAAAAGATATTTCAATTAAATATTATTATACTATCATAAACAGCTTAATTTTATTTTTTTCTGGTTTAGCCTTGAGAGAATTTCTCCATTTAAATAAAGTGTCAATGAAGTGTCGGAGAATAATTTCCAGAGTTTCACTGTATTCATTTTTTAACACAAAATCAGAAATCTTTGTTATACATGTATCAGATACGGCTTAAGTTAATTTAATACACATTTAAAACAAAAAATCGCATTAAAGATTTTAAACTCTTTAACTGTGACCCTATCATGATTGATGCACTAAAAATTTCATTGGAATAGCTGAATTAGAGCAAATTGTAACAATTAATTAAGGATTTCAGTAAAAACAATAAAAATTCATTTAATTGCCTTTACTTAAAAATATGCTTGATTCATTGATGGATATTGTACGTATTATCTACACGCACGT
>BMAW01129644.1:126779-259419 GCA_019974015.1 Nephila pilipes | reverse complement strand
TTTGTTATAGTAATCATTGGCCAACATCTTTCATCTATGCGGAATTTATTTTCTCTTGACATACATCCTATTAGAAAATATTATGCAGCAACATTGCTATCACTCTGTTTATTGCAAATATTTAATATATTTGTATGTATGTAGATATTTATATAATCATGTTTGTATATAAACGATATCTTCAATGCACTATTGTTATATGAAATCGTAAATGTTAACACGAGTACTAACATACTGGCATGGTTCGCATGCCTAAATTGTCTTATCTAGTACATAACTCAACATTCTTTGCCTGTTCGAAATATGAACTAGATTTATATCACATTAAATAAATATATTTTAAAACGGAGAATCCAAACCAGTATAAATAAGTAAAAAATAAATAACGTCATGCAAGATAAAAGTACAAACATAACACAGCAGCAGATTCGAATGCACTATTTTTCAAGAACAAAAACAGAGCATCGAGTTCCAAATTTTCACAAGTGAGAAAGATAGAGGAAGAAGAGAAAATCAAAATTGATTTTCAGTTTAACCTCCAAACAAAATCATAAACCTGCTTTTACCTATTCTCAAAACCTCTGCATCTCTTTCTACCAAACACATAGTCTCCTGAAATGTGGATATTCTAACAACAAAGACACTCCGTGGCAAAGGAAAAAAGAGTTAATATGAGAGCAGAAACAGAAGAATGAAATAAAAATAGCTCGCCAACATTTCCCTAGACGGGCAAACATAGACTATGACACTTAATCCTCTGAGGAAAGAGGAGGTAATCGTTAAGCAACAAGCTCTGCAGGCAGGCATGAGAATTGGGCCATAATCCTTCTGTAAACATTGAAGTGATATTGTTAAGAATTCTCCTTCAACTGCATGCCAGAAAATAATAACCAACAGTAGATCTTCTTCTAAATCGTCTAGTTATTCGTTAAATGTTCCCATAAGCACAAGAGCAGACTGGGTGTTTCTAGAACTGGATTAGGCTATAGGCAAGCAAAGAGGACGTATTTATGTTTAGTCTTTTCTCCTGATTTACGCTACCGAAAGGTTGGCTCTTCCTTCCGTCGGGTCTTTAGAGTTTCAGGATCAGCAGTTGTTCTTCTGAGGTGTGTTGGTTTCCGGTGGAGCTACTATGTCTACTGCTGACGGTGGAGAGAGGGGGAGTGTAATTTTATGCTCAAGAGTAATCAGCTGGAGATTATTTGGTGTCCTGATAACTTGCCGCATGGTTGAGTCGTGTTCCAGGATGTACATGAGTTGGATACGTAAATAAACAGTTCGCATTTATATACACAGCGTAAACTGGGTCCAAAAGTAATGTACTTTAATAATCTCATGTTGTCGTACATAAATAACCTTCCATTCTGTATATTTTGGTGTAATTAAATGATAAAGTACATTAGTAATTGATTACAAAAACTTGCTAAATGCCAAATGAGACAGGAATTAATTATTCCTAGACATCAATTATATTTCCTCAACTGAAAAATATAACGCAAATTGGAAATTTATTATGTAGTCCAAACATAGTTCATACATTAGTCATAGTGTCACAGCCTTAACTTAGAGTTTGACTATATGGGTTAGTTATCATTGTATCCCAGATTAGCCATTTTAACATGAGATGCTTGATAATTCTTTTATTTATGCCTTATAATGATGATGAAAACAAGTCTTGCTAGAGTTTCTACTCTAAACAGGTGATCGAAACCTGAAGAAAAGTTCAAAGAAGGTAAAACATGGCTAAACAAGCTAAATTTAATCCAAAATGCATAGTGAATACTTAAGGATCAATCGTTAGACGGCGCTGTAATGGAAAGTAAGGAGAGTTCTCTTTACATCGTCATTGCTACTGTGTATTTCAAGAAGTATGGTCTTTTCCTGATTACTGTACCTCGCCGTGCATTATGAGGAAAATTACTGTTTAGATGTTCCTCTCACTCCTTTAAATTTCCCCATGAGTTTCACCCGTACGTCTTACGAGTAATTAAACCACTGGTACAAGATTTTTATGCTACTTTTCCGATTATTGTACGTCGTCGCCTCCAAATCCACAATGGAAATAACATGTGTAAGAAACCACTTATGCTTTCATTACAGCGCTAGCTAACGGATTACCACCGCTGATCTCACAGTAATGGGAAAATTACTTGTTTAGATGTTTTCAGTCCCCCACTTAATTTTTACCCGTGAGTTGAAACAACTCTAGTCTAATCATACTTTTGAAAGAGTACCTGATAATTTTGAAAAGACTAGTGTATTAACAATGAATTGAATGGACAATTACCCTATGTAACTAGAAAATGAGACTAAATCTGTCCACAAGTTTTCGAGTACTAGATGGTTAAATAATAATACAAACATTTGGAATACAATAAATAAAATCGCCCTTCGTAATACTATATATTGACTAAAGGAGTTACTAATTTACGTTTTACCACAGAATAATCTAAGTATATCTAATATATTAATAACTGTCTGCATCAGATAAATAACAATTTATTCTAACGGGTTAAAAAGTATTCATTACAAAATTTAAGAACATGAAGTCATATCCGAATACACATTTATCAAAATTTTACTAGAAACAATTTTGAAAGCAAGTTATCTTAACATACAGAAAAATGAAGTTATAAACTTATTCATACGCTGATTTTACCTTGCAAGTATAGCAGTTGAAACAACACTGTGTCATCCAACTATCGCGAGTATAAAATTTTGGCAAACAGGCAAACATATTTCAACTATTTTACTTATTCTTACATGTTGGCCTTTTTATTTAGCAGATGTTGACCTTTTAACTATTTTTACATATATTTCCTTTTTATTTAGATATATTAACAATCTGCTATGTACAAACAGGCAAAAATCTAACCATTTTATTCGTTATTACATATTCTGAATTGTTCAATTGTTGATAATTTATGTAGTGATTAATTTTTATCCATTAGTTAATCGCATTTGTGTTAATACTTCTGTCACCCTAATGAATTTCTTAAGAGATTAATTACAAACTGTTCATTTAGCTCATCATGAATTAACTAAAATATGTAATATTTCTGTCTGAGTAATTTTAAACTTTTGATGGCTTAAAATTACCCAGGCAAGAATGTTTGGGTGCTTAGCCTAGGGATATATAGATGAAATTTAGTATATCAAAATAAATCGATAAAAGTTAGTTCACTATCGATACTTCAAAAATTGTTACTTCATATGAATAAGTTATGAAGGACTATTATTATATTAGCTCATTTTGTCAAATGTGAATTTCTTTTCTAGTTTAATGAAGAGTTAACTAAGAAAAATCACCTTTGAATAGAATATGCATTTCCTTCAACGTGGAAATTAGATGTAGATAGAGAGTTTCTATTTGAATTATTATACTATCCAGATTTCGCAAATTTGTGAAATTCACTTAACAGTTCTCAAAGAGGAAAATAATACATCTAAAATTCAATGAGTTCTTATAATAACTGAATTGACGTATATTTGATAGGAATGCCATGTTCCGTCCATAAAATTCAAAAACTAATTCCAAAACAATTCTACTCTGACGAACAATACCAACGAACACATTAACATTCACAACCGACACCTGATGCTGAAAACCTTCCAACGCACCTGCGTGACTTTCCCTACACCAACATCACTTTATTACCGAATTACATTTAATGAGACACACTTTTATGCCAGACGCAAACCTCCCCCAACTAAGAATCGATCCCTGGAGAGAGGGGTCTCCTACATCCTCATAACCGAACGCCCCCTTTTCGAATGTCCAGAACGAATAATGCACGTCAACTGCACGAGATGACTGAGGTACCGAGCACGTCGCGCGATATCAAATCCCGATTCATAGAAAGGGGAGGGTCGTTATCTGCCCATCCTTCCCCTTCCCCTCTCTCCACAGTCGCAAACGTCCGTCTGCACTTGTCAGCTTTAAGAGTCCTGCTGATAGGAAACGCAAAGTGTCACTCATGCAGATTTCATCTTTGTCACAACTCGTGCGCATCACTGATTTGGGATTTCGAGAGATAGAGTTCTCCACCGCTTTCTCTCCCTGCATCCCCCAGGCCCCAAATGTACGCGAGCTGGTGCAAAGGGACCATTGCCACCTACAAGGTACTTGTTGGTACTTAGAGAAAATTGGAGGAAGTAGGAGTTAAAAAAAAGTGGTCTGTAATGAAATTGTGACTGATGGAAAAGTTAAGCAGTTCATCCGTTTTCAGAATTTGTTTAAATAGATGACTCATCCGTCATCGCTCGAGACAGAAAACCAAAAGTTAAGTTATTTTTTTCAAATAAAAAAAATTCAATATTTCAAAGTAAATTTGGGTAGTTATTAAATATATTCACCATATTCCCTCATTAAGAGTTAGAAACACTCAACATATGCATAGGTTTTTGCATTTTTTTACAGCTAAAATTCGTTTTTGTATGAAAGGTTCGAAACAAAGCATTTAGTGTATACTATACTAAGAAAAGTAAGTCATTCAAATAAAAATACGCTGTATGTTTAAATTCTCCGATTCTATATTTATTCTTAAAAAGTCGAATATGATACTGTTATTGTAACATATTTCTATCTTAAAAGGCCTTTGTTTCAGGATCCTAAACCTTAACACTTAGCTAAGATATAAGATCTTACGATCTTAATGGCAGCATCAAATTTATAATAAGTTTAGTGACGTATATGTCACATACAGCAATTCATAATTATTGAACACACACTCTTATCTAATTTCCATCCCCCGCGTCTTTTTATGTGAGAATTTTTCGTTAAAATTCATTCCACATAAATAGTTTAATATATTATTATTGTATTACATAACTATTTCATATTATTATATCTTTCTTTTCATTCTAATATTCCAGAATATTTATGCATGTTAAATGCATTCTGATAAAATCATAGTGAACGTATTGAAAAGAAATGCTATTTATTTTTTCTTGCCATATTTTACAATTAAATACGATATGATCTTCTTATACGACAGTCCCTAAAAATAATATCAAACTTTACTAATCTCTATGGGAGCTTTAAATGTTGCGCTATGTCTTGAAGCAATTTCGTTGATGCTATGCATTAAAAGGCGATACTTCATGATGCTTTCTTGAGTGCAAAAACTAATTATATAGAACGGTTATAATAGTATTTCATTATATCATTTTTTCCCCATAGCAAAAATATTTTTTAGTTTGTACAGTTTGATCCAATTAACACGCGGTAGGTCCATGGTTGCTAAATTGTGGATTAAGTGAACCACGTGTTATTGTATCGATATACACTGAGCAAAAAAAATTTAGCAAGTATTAGTTAGGATAGGTCCGTCTAATGCAGTCCTAGCTCTTTTTTTCAGGGCATTTCTCTATTACCATCACTTTTATCAATAATTTGGCGAACTTTCATCTATATTTTGCAACCATGCACGTAGTTTACACAGAAGTAGATTAAGATCTCTGGCTATTTTTACTTGTCTTTCCCATTTTTGTACTCTTCGAAAAACACCGAATTTTTCCTCAATCGTATAAGCCCTTTTTTTTCCTTTTGACGTTTACAATTTTTCGAGGTTATTTTTTATAGTGAAGAAAATCAAATACATAAGAAAACATCTTTATATAACTCTTAAAATTTGATCAATAAGAAATGGTTGAACATGCAGCTAATTTCGATGACCGCGTTATCTTGAAAAAAATTCTTACAAAAAAATCCAAACCAGAACATTTCACTTTTTGAGAAATTAATGAGTGAATTTTGAGGTTCATGGCGAAAGAGATATATCAGTCTATGTTATCTCAAGGCATGTATGATTGTGATCTATACGTGGAAAAAGGAAAATAATCGTTGACAAAAAGAAAAATCGAAAATAGAGAAGAATCGTTTGGGTATCCTGGAGGGGCGTCACTCATGTGTAATAAGACAGTAAGTCCCTTGGGAAAGGAAAAAATCGCTAGGGTACCTCGGGGTCATGGATTTCGTACTTACCTAAAGAAGGCAAGTTTTTGAGGAGTATTTTCCGAGCAGTGGTGATTTCTATTAAATATAGAACGATAAAAGTTAATATTGTCTTTAATAAAAAGAAGAAATAAGAATGATGACGCTACAGTGTCTACGGGTGATATCACAAGCAACTGCTTACTGATGGAATAATAGTAAAACCGCGTGTAAAGTAAAGTAGAATCGCGTGTTAACGTTGAACTATATAATTCTCAAGAAATTAAGCTAACAATGCAATATTCTAATTTTCTTATTTACTTAGATTCTTGGTACGCCTTTTTTCTATCGTAAAAACTAATATGATTATACAAATATTTAAAATAAAAATGCAGTAATGTAGTAATACGAAGCAACCATTGGAAAATTAGATTTATCGTTATAGTAACAAATACTTCGATGATATTTTAATTTACATTTTCAGCTAGATATAACACTTTAAAATAAAATAAAAAAAGACTAACCATCTAATTCCATTTTTCCTAAGTTTCATCTGTAAATAATATCAAAAAATTAATTTTTCTCAATCGGGTACGTCGAGATTTAATATGCATCCAACGAACATTCCAAAGGCTTTTATTCCAGAACAAAATCATAAACAATTCTTCAGTACCCCAAGAACCATCGCTTGTCACGTAGAATATTTCAAGATCTCGGAAGTGAGTTGGTAACAAAGGGTCAGTACCCAATATCGGTCAAGTCTCTAGATGAATTTATTCTCCATTGCTTGGAAGCGCCCTGCTATTCGAATCAACAATCGAACCTCTTATGCGCCCCAGGGCCATAAAACGCCCCAAGTTCCCTGGTCCAAGTTACCGACTTTTCAGTGAAGGGAGAAGAGAGAGGGCGAGGAGATCATAAACTGAACCCTAGAGTATGACATACTCCGAAGACTGGGACCCGGATCCGTTCGATAACGGGGCTGGGACACTGGGACATTACGTCCCAAACTGTGATGCGTCGCGTTGCCAGCGATTACAACCAGCGATAACGCTCTGCCGTGCTAGGAAATGAAGCATAAAATTTCGCGGATAAGCCCTTCGTTGTCGTTGGGAAGAACCGCCCTTGCCTTTAATGTTGTTCCTCTGGACTCTGTCTGTGGAGAAAGTTTGGAAGTATTATTTGCAAGGGAGAGCCATTGTGTCTGACTGGATGGCTGTTCAGTCATATTTTGTCTGTGGAGCATTTCTTTCTTTTATTGGAAAGAAAATTTGGTTAAAATAGGCAAATTCTTGATTGATTTGTACCATTTTGGAAGTCATGGAGATAGTTAGTAAAAATAAATTGAATTTCAATTAAACATCCGTTGTTTCTACCTACTTTAGTCATAAATATGTAAATTCCTGTAAATATTTTATATTGCTCTAAATATCACATTTGTAATATTCAACAAAAAATATAAACCTGAAAGTAGGTACTTATTTAAAAGTTGTAATTTGTTATCATAATGAAAGAAAAAAAAATTATAACAATAGTGTTTCATAACGCATATGCAGCGAAAAATAAATTACTATTACGAGCTCAAATTTTAAATATGATAAACATACTTTTCATAAAAAATCTGCTTAAAAATCTCTCAAATGTTTGTTATTAAAAAAAATAATTTCAGCACTTTAATGGAAAAGTTTGTGTAGTCTTAGCATTGTTTGGTGATATATGTAATTATAAGCAAGCTTTTAATCCGAAGAACTTGCTTCGTCTTCAAAAATATAGAATAGTCTTTTTTTTTACATAATTTTAAAATCTTATATAATTTTGTAGAAGGGAAATCATTGACCCTTTGCGCTAAAATTATATCTAAAGTACTTAGTTGATTCCTGAATCGAGCATTCGGCTGATTTTTGAGAATCCATTTCAGTAAAAAAATCCTCTACTCAAAGTAACATATGTAGATGATAGACGAAGCTCTGTGAAAAACGTTTTCTGCTAAGAGAATAAAATAAAACCAACAGTCTTCAAAAATTAAATGCTTGTAAAATAGCTGTTCTTATCCGGTTTGAGCAGTTGTTGAGTGAGCAACTAAGATAAGGTTTCCCTAGTTGCTCGTTTACAATATACATATTTATCATAAAACAAACGGTTAAAACCATTAATGAAAGAATTTGAACTTTTCTACAATGCCGTAAGAATAAGGGTTTTAAACGATTTGAACAAATCATCGCAGGATTTTTTAAAAATAATAATTTGTTTTTATATTTCTCACCAAATGCTCTTTTGCTTTTTTTTTCTTGCGGGAAAATTGTTCATAGAACATTACTAATCTTTTTTGTTTACTTTGCAGATAAAATACGAAAAAATGTTTCAAAAAACGAAAGGGAAAAGAAGATTAAGAAAAGATAGGGGGAAAGAAAATAAAATAAAGAATTTATTTTATACTTTCGAAAATATTGATATCATATTATTAAGCGTTATTATGAAAATATTAATTAAAAATAATTATTGTTAAGATGTATGCTATTAAAAACAGAAACATTATAAGAAATTTTACATAGATGTTACTTGATAATATTTTAATCTTACAATCTTCTTTATTTTTCTCCTTTCTTTCTCATATTTTGCGTAACATTTAAGTCGAATTCAAAGTTTCTTTATTTTCTTCCTTTGCAATCACGTCGCTACATTTTGGAACTTCAGAAAATTTCGAATAAAATATCTTTATATCCTAAGACGCTGTGAGAGTGCAGCTTTTTCTCTATGTTCATTAAGAAAGTTATCAAATTTGATTATTACATTTTAAATAGCATTACAATTTTGAAAATGTTAGATACAGAAATAGCTCGTGCGAATAAATGACGTAAACTTATTTTACCATACATGTTACCAAATTTTAAAAATAATAATTACAATTAAAAAAAATCGTATCTCTCTAAAAAATAAAGCCTTGGAGGTCGATGCTTGCGGTGGGAAGGAAAAAGACACTGCCCTAAGAAAACCTATAATAATGAATTTAATTTTTTCACACAGAAAAAAAGGGTCTTTTTACCGTTCCAAACACAGAGATAACTCTCACACGGTACTGGGAAAAGCCGACAAGAAAACTTTTCTATCTTCCTCTCAAGATAACGCACATGCCTACCCCTCCCAAAAAACGAAAGAAAAAAAAAATAATAAAATAAAAGACGGGAAAAAAAGACAATTTCGACAACATTGCGAATGCATTTCCTCTGCTCCAGGTCTTGATATTCTTTTCCTTTTGTTTGAAGCTACAACAGTACCTCTTTTAATCGTCCTTTGTTTAGACGAAAAAATTCCCAGAGTGTGCCGCTGATAATGTTTCGGTTGCCTTCTTTTAATAATTTTTTTTCTTTCATGAGGAACTTCTCTCTTTTTTCGAAATATTTTTTTTTTCAAAAGTGAAGGCGCATGAAAATTTCTTTGACTTGCCGAAAAGGGTGGGCTTTTCAATGCGATGGGACGGCTGTTTCAGTTGTTTTGTTTGGATGCAATTTATGCTCTTTTACTTGGTATATTTTTTTAAAATTCCTTGTCGCTTCCATGTTCTTTGTTTAAAGATCTAGGAGCGGTTGTGGAGTTCTTTTGTTTCCTGTATTTTATTCCTCCTGAGTTTTTTTTTTTTTTTTTTTTTAAATAAGGGGGCGGGCAGCGGCGTTTATGTCCTTTAAAGAATCTTTTGAACTTAACTTTTATCATCTTTCATTGTTCTCGATTTGAAAAGAGTTTTTCGGCTTATATATACACGCGTTTCGAAGTGAGAAAAAGAGAGAGAGAGAGTGAGAAAAAATATCCCTTTATCTATTTTTTGCTGAACAATTGTTAAAAAAACGCATTAAAAACTGTAACAAACTCCCATGAAATTTTAGAAAGTAGCAGTTCTGTATTGATGCACTTTGCGAATGGTGGTTTAAATAACTTCTTTGAATTGATTAAGGTTAGTGCTGCAATTTTCAAAAAAAAAAAAAAAAAAAAGAGTTTTGATAAATTTATAAAATGTAATTAAATTTTGTTCTTTTGATAGTTATGTATTTTCAATAAGAAATTTTTTTTTTGACAAAATCAAATTTTATAAAAACTAAAATCTTTCAATCTCAAATATTTCTTATGATTCCTGTACATATATCTTCTGCCTTATTGAATCCCAAAAATTTTTAAGGTTTTTTCAAAAGTAACAGAAACACTTTTTTGTGAAGTTTACAAATATCTATGTTTTTAGAATTATTCAAAATAGCTCTTAAGCATTGAAATTACTGAGAAATAAAAAATCCAATCTGAAATAGTATATTGTTGAAAATATGTTTAAATAATCTTCTTTGAACAAAGTACTATACTTATTTTTATTTATTTATTTTTCTTTTCATTTTCATAACATTCCACAATATTTTCTCTTGATTTAAAATTATTACGTGAGATTTCATTTTAATATAAAAATTTTTGCTTTTTTAATTGAATGCCTTTTTTATTAAGTTTCAGGTAATAATAATTATAATTCATTTAAAATAATATTATTTAATTGATGTATAATTCAATCCATTGTCATTAATAACTAATGTATCAAATCGTGAAATAAGAATATATAAAGTAAATTTTTAATTTTGCTTTATTTGGTTCACATGAAAAAATAACTGAATTAAAAGTGCATTTTAAATTGCTGAACTTGCCTTACACCTATTTTGTCATAGCTTGAGAAGTTACGTAGTCACAAAGGTAACCAGGAAATAAACTTTATTTCAATGGAACGAAGACATATGTAATTTTTTATTGATGTATGCTATTTATTCTCTCCAAATATCATCACTCAATAAGCCTTCAAAATAATTCTTGAACTTATAATAATTTATGTAAATATATTTAGGTAAAATATTGTTTTGCTGCTAGAAATTTTTTTTGGTAAGATACCATTTAAACCTCTGAATAAGAAAAATGAATGAAACGTGTGAATATAAACAACATGAATTAATAAATATATTTGATCGTAACCATTAAAATAAGATGAATATTGTAACAAGGGGAGAAAAAGCAAAATATTGGAAGAGGAGGACAATTTAACACCTTTAACTGCTTGGTCAAATCAGTAACATTTGAAATACTTTCAGGAGTTTTTATAAATAAACTAAAAATCAAAAATAAATCAATAATATGTAAGCTTGGAGTTTTAAAATATACAATCTTCGATTAAGTTTACCTTTTCATAAACTTTGTGTTCAATGCAAATTGAATAAAAATTTTTAAAAATTACGAAAATATTCAATATTGTTCAGTTATTCTGTTTTCAGGAACACTTTAACTCGGCGATACTGAACTTATTGTAGTGATTTCTAACCCCCACCCACTCCAAAAAATACTTTGAAAAGCAAATCAATATATTTTTCCATTTCAAAACTTTAAATTGTGAAATGATAAGATAATGTCCGACCAATCCTTTTTTTTTTTAGCATTCTTCATATGAATTGGATTCTTTTTCTGTCAATTTATTTGAAATAAATAACATTTATGACACACACACACAAAAGAAATAAGTTGTAAATTACTCCATCTCCAAAATAGAAATAATATTTTTCAGTTATTATAGCTCTGAAATGTCACTGGATTTCATTTCGTAGTAATTAACACATAGAAACCGACTTTCAGTCACCCATTTTTTTTGTTATTGTTCACAATTTATTATTTTTCTTAAGCATGTACCCAATAATGCTCCACTTCAACAAGACCCAGTCAGTACCATTGAAAAGTAAAAGTTTTCTTAAAAAATGCTTCATGATTTTAAATGTTATCTCATGACGGGTTAAGGAAACTCGTATCAATTTCGAGTAACCCACTATGAAATTAAGACGATACAAAAGAACTAAAATATTATTCAAAAAAAAAAAAGATCTCATTGTAAGAAACACTACAGGGAAGTAAAAAAATTAAAAAGTTTAAAATCTAGGCCAGAGCACCGAATGAAATGAAGACTACCAAAGAATAAATTGTTTAATAATTAATTGACAGACCAATTTTATAACTTATTGTGAGTCATATTCGCCCATCATGGAAAAACAGATATACTCTTATTCTAGGATGTGTGAAGATAAGCTAACTCTTGGTTCATTGGTAACTTTCTCGGTTGTATGACCTGACGCCACTAATTTCACCCTTTTCCACCGAAGAATGAGAAAATTCACATCACACTACTCATTTACAAACAACCAGGTGCTGTATAGAAAAAATCAAGCTGGACCACCTACTAAATTTCCCCTATATCTTTACTCCTCCGCCCTCCTGTGGCGAAATACGGAATTTTACTTGGCGACATTTTCCTCCGAGGATGAAAATGATAGGCTTCAACCTCCAAAGGGGTTGGCGCGGTTGGCAAAAAGCTGCAATTACCGTGACAGGATAATCACAGAGTAAACGGTGGCAATGAGTAATCTGCATTTGCTACTTCCTCGCAGCATGTGTTTTTGGCGGATCGGGGAAGATTTTTCTTGTTTTTGGATTTGGTTTTCGAGGAGGAAAAATTTAGGGTTTCGTTCGTGTGAATTTTTTCCGCGGTGGATTTTGAATATTTAAAAGAGGTTTGGGGCAACAATACCGGAGGGTTATCAGATGCAAGATAGTGTTTGATGCTGTTATTAAATATGGTTGGGCCGGATTTGAAATAGAATAAATTTTTTTAAAGAAAATTTTTTGGAAAGATTCGCTTAAAATTGTGATTTCAATACACTTTATAAAATAACAATAAATAATATTTTTGCGATCATAGAGAGTTTGAATTCGAGGGGGAAAATTCTATAATTGCGTATATTAAACAACTAATTTAATTTCCAAAACAGTGAACAATAGCTATTATTTTCGCTACTCTCTTATAAATCAATAGGAGATTCTCTTTACAAGGATGATCGCAAATATTTATTTCTGTATTAATAATTTGTAGGCTTCAACCTCCAAAGGGGTTGGCGCGGTGGGCATAAAGAATACTATTAAGTGTCGAGTAGTAATTAATAAAATAAATTACTATTTAAATGCCGAGTAGTTAATTCTTCCAATATCTGATATGAGAAAAATTATTGAAAGTATTAAAAAAAATTTATAAAAAAATTCCCCTTCAAAGTCAAAAATATTCTCTACAACTTAAGGTATCCGTAGACCATTAAAACATCATTTTTTTTTCACAATTTTTGATTTTCAATGCCAGTTTAAAATTCAAACTTTTTGCTCTCTAATAATGTTTGAATTTTACTTATAAATTGTTTAGAACTTAAGCTACAGGGATTTGAATTTTACTCAGTAGCTAATTTTTAATTGCATTTGAAAGTTTGTTTTTGATTTTTATCAAAATGAGTTTTCTCGACATTTTCACTTATGGCAACGTAGATACCAGAAAAAGTTATGAACCAAATTAATTTATAGTTTGCAAGTACCTTCCTTATATAATTTTTAAGAACCCCAACTACTTTCAGGGTTGTAAAATTTATACGTTTTAGTAACAAAGGTGTAAATCATGTATTGTTATAACTTTTATTTAATTTTTCATTGTTATTTGACTCGAAACACAATAAAAATTGTAGTAATATGATTTTCATCATGAAAGTAGTACTCGTCCCCAAACATGTTATGATAAATAAGATAAAATTTACAGAATAATGATGTTTTTGTTTACTTTTGAGTTATGAGCGTTAATCTGATAATCAATTTATGTACTATTTTCACCATGTTTTCCACTCCATTTTTTTAAAATTAAAAGCAGATTATTAAATTTGCTTTTCATAGTCTTAGGTTATATTTTAGCATTAAAAATATTTTGATAGCAAATATCAATGTATTTTAAGAAATTTTCTCCGAAGGTCTACGTATACCTTAATGGATAGAAGCATCAAAGTTCATTTTTTACTTTTGAGCAATTTTTAAAATGGTAAATTGCTGAAATAAACAATGCTTTTTACAAAATGCGCTTCAAAATACAGTAAAACTTCATTAAATGGTTTAATTGGGACCTGAGCCAGTCCGGAATATGAAAAATACGGATTAACTACAGAAAGGGAAAAATATAACCTACTTACAAAATATAAAATAAATCGAATGCGAATCATGATTACCGGAGATAAAAATGACTGCTTTTCGATAGTAAAAGTGTACTTAGAGTTGCACTATTGAATTTTTAGTTTATATAATACAGCATGGTACGTCACTTGTCACTAGTGATAAAAAGCATAACCTAGGCTCTATTGACTTTGCACAGAATATTTATAAAAAAAACCTCAGCCCTCCCCCTTTGCTTTCATGCATTCATAGCTATTTGAAGATTTCGGTGAATAAAACAATTTTCCAAACTATATGGTTGAAACAAATAAATGTTATCATGAAAATTTTCAGATCGGTTCTCAAACACACACACACACCTGCAGATCGATTTATATTATCTGGTGATGCAAGTTAAAAGCTTCTGACTTGACGAAGTTCTCCTGTAATGTTACTAACTTTAAAGTTAAGACGAAGTGTGACGAAATTTCCTGAAAATCAAGTTTATAAAAATTAATTTTTACTAGAACTATTTCGTGTCTTCTTCTTCTTTTTTTTTTTTTTTTGTAAGTATCGTCAAAGGTATTTCAGAATTTTGCATTGGAATTAATTTTTATTTCATTATTTGGTTTTTTTTTTATTCGCTTGGATTAGTTAAAATGTTAGTGCAATTGCTAAATATAGCACTAGTAATATTTTAACTAAAAATTTAATTCTGATTTGTTATGTAGCAATTTGATGAAAAAAATTAGTGCGTAAAACTGAGTTTAGAATATCGGATTTAAATAATTTAATATTTTTATTGAATACACTGTCTAATGAAAGATTCATTACAAACATATACAGTAGTACGCCCTGCAAGGGGTACTTCTATTTAAGGGACGACTTATGTGGTCTGGTAGATTCCATTATTGTGTTTTTTTAACGCTTTTTTTAGTAGAAAGCCCCGTATAAGTTTATAAAATATCGACTGTTTAGCCAGAGGACATTTATGAAAATTTAAGAGCAACATAATTAATATTTTGGTGATGATGAAATGATGTATAACCATTTATTATCCCGTTTCTCAAGTGCAAGATATTCATTTCAAGAAAAAGAGTTCCCGATCATTTAACAGATAATTGGACAAAAACACTAAGTTATTCCACAGGAACAGCGACAGTAATAATGATAATAATAATAATAAACGTATTTACACCCTAAAAGCATCATCGTTCGGCGGGATTGCTACTGTTTTTCATTCACTCCCTCACAAATAATAACGATCAAACTCAATAACTGGAAATTTCCCTCTTCATCGATGTTAAAAATAGAAATGACGTAGAATGATAAAAAAAAAAAAGGGGGGGGGGACGAAAAATACTCGCAGTAACGCAATAATGGAAACGAAAGAGGCCGACACAAACGAAAGCTGTTGGGTAAAAGATGCGGTCATCCGATTTTTATCAAAAACTTGTCCCACAAAAGCCTCAGCAAATTCGATTCTGGGTCCCGTTCTCGCGACTTCCTAATTTTATTTTCGGCTCGAACGCGGTTTTCTATTTTTCCACTCCTCTCTTGCACACAACAAATCGTTTTGCAATCTCTTACTCCGCACCCCACGCCCGGAAAATCGTCGTGCTTGTTGAGCAAAGTGAATTAGAAAAATTTGTGTAATGAAGTTACGAGTCGACAAATAGATGCAGAGAGAGCTTTCCGGAATGAATTGTAATTCATGAAAAATTTAATAGTAATTTTTACGCTGCGGGGAAATAAAGTTGTGAATGTGTGTATATTTAAGTACTTATGTGTCATCACTGTATTTGTTTGAGTCACTTTAATTGTGATTTTTCTGTTGTATATTGACAAAAACAAAACAAAAAAAATCAATTTTTAGTACATAGGATTCCTAACGTAAAACAACATCTCTTCTGTAATCGACTTTGAAATTTTATGTTCTTACCCGATTTAATATTAATAAAATGTATGAATTTGAATCGGAATACTTTATCCATAAATTCTTATTTTTAATTCATAAGTTACTCGATTATTTTTCTGGGCTATAAAATCTATGAATTGAAAAAATAAGCATAAATAGTTAGTAATATATTTGGGGTTTTGTACAAGAATTCGATTTTGAAAAAACATAAATCTAAGTTTTAAGTAATGAATATTAGCAAAGTATAAAGACTTTATGTATTTGATAATATAAAATCACAAAAAATTTATAATTATTTATTTCCTATTTAAAATCTTATATGGTCCAGTTATTTCTTTAAACTCTTCATTATATACAAGACCTTTACTGCTTGATATTTATTATAACATATACGAACAGTATCTTTAAGAAAATGTGGCTAAATAATTACAGCAAATACTCAGTATCTAAAAAATATGTTTGTGCCTAGGTTAAAAGAATGAAGGTTAAAAAGAGATATGTGAAAATTGAAATTATAATCCTTTACAGCTAAATTAATTTTTAAAATTCTTCATAGTATGAAATTTTTTCAAACAATCCTTTAAGATTTATAAAGGGCTTCTTGGCCAAACCGAACAATATGATGATGTTTGTTAGAGTCCTTCCATAATTAATCTATTGGAACATATTTGACAATCTTTATTTTCAGAACGTAAGATGGATAGTACGCCGTCTAGCCTCTTTTCCTGGTCAAGCGTACTACTTTGACTCTGTGGTCCCTTTTTTATTCAAAAAATTTATCTAAATTGAATAACCGATTGCTTTCCAAATCTGAAATGATTTTAAATCTTTTAGGGTTTTGTATATAAAATAAGACATGCCTTCATGGCATGTCTACTTACGGATGCCTCTATTGCTGAGCCTTTCAATTTCTTTATCATTCGTACATTCCTTTACAGAGGAGCCTTTCGAACGTTAAGGGTTATAAAATAAATATTCACACACATACACATGTAAAAAAAAAGATTAAGTAACTTCTTTAAGTATAATAGCAAGGTGTATTCAAAATAAATAAGAAATATTACGTATGAAATACTTGCATGATTTTTTTTTCTCAAAGCACGTACTTTTTAAAAATATAAAATTAATACAAATTATTTCCTAATTTTACATAAAAATACATTAAATTTCGATAATTTAACTTTCATTACTACCTTAATTACAGTAGGACTTTGGACGTAGTGCTGAGCTGAATACCTTTTTTCAGAGAAAGAATACTCAAAAATCTCTCGTAAATACCTTTATATTCCATATATTTTGTATTTTTAGTTTTAAATTATCACAGACTTTTTCTCAGAAACGTATAGGAAATAATAATAACAGAACTTGCAAAACGCTACAGAATATAGAAAATGTTACTCGGCATATATTTTTGATATCATAAACTTTGAAAACTCAACTTTTAAAAACAGAAACAAAATCTTCTATCAAACAATTCGGTTTTTTTTTCTTCTTCTTTTGATGGAAGTGAATCAATCGATCCACTCCTTCAAAGTAAAGAAAAAAAAGGATATCGGCTCGGAGTTTTTAACCGCTTTGCGTTATGGCGTTGAAAGATGAAACCATAAGCAACTTTATCG
The DNA here is from genome assembly GCA_019974015.1 of Nephila pilipes. NCBI lineage: Eukaryota > Metazoa > Arthropoda > Arachnida > Araneae > Nephilidae > Nephila > Nephila pilipes. The sequence goes on along the minus strand of BMAW01129644.1, from coordinate 241,931 downwards.
AAAGAAGAAACCTTCTTCTCTCTTCGGCGGAACGAAACCCACTCTCTCTTCTAAACAAAACACAAAGAGCCATCTTGACCGAACAATAAAATAAAGAAAAACAAGAACAGCAGCAAAAAAAATCTTTTCCAAAAACAATAAATGAAACTCACACACACACGAAAAAGATCAGAGAAGTAAAAAATAAAATAAAATAAAAACTCTGATGACTTGACGGAATTTGAACAAAGGCAAAGAAAATCAATGGAAGTCCAAAAATAGAAGGGCCAGGTCTGAGGCAGTGCATCAAGAATTTCAGGATTTAAACGAATTTTCTCCAAGGCAGAAGGTAGGGGGAGGGATATTTATTGTCATCTATAGATATATAAGCCATAAGTAAAACCCGCTGTGTGCTCCAACCATTTATCACCAAATCCTTCAGTTTATCCGACAAGCAGCCAGGGACAAGTTGGAGACGCCAGTTCAGTCCATCGCCATCGCTCAAAAATGATCGTTTAAAGACTCCCTGGAAAACCCATAACTTTGGAGAGGGAACAATAATCCTCGAAAAGAACAATGGTCGGGCCCATTGTAGTTAATGCGCGTTTAAATCGCCATCATTTACTGTAACGACGCGGCCCACCTTTCGACAACACGCTAATTATCTACCACTCCTTACCACCTTCCAACGCTGCTTCCTCACTTTATGGGCTGATGACGGTAATTGTATTTTAATGTGCCCTCACAATGACAGCAACCTTTCATGGCGGGAGAAGGGAAGGTTTTTGGGGCCGCCTCTCTTTCTTGCTTCCTTCCGCGAGAGGTTTCGGAATCGGTTTCTTGTCCAAGTGGAAGTTCGTGATTCTTATTGCCACACAGATTAGAAGATAAGCTCTCTTAAACATCACCGGCATGTGTGTAAAAACATGTTCGAAAAGGCAGAAGTAAAGAAAAAGGTTTTTTTCCCCTTCTTAGAGTCATAAAATAAATTATGGCTAAGTGATACTTAAAGCATTTTTCTTGATAGGTTTTAGAAAAATAGAATTTATTACCCGAGAGATATTTATGTAAGCCATAGCTGAAGAATCTTCCATTACCATGATTGAAGATATTATACTAAGAGTTACTTTTATCATATATATATATATATATATATATATATATATATATATATAATTTTAATGAATAATCTACTTCTCTAGGAACAAAATTTCTCAATCTAATATTATCTTACGGGTCATGGTAGAATCCTTTTGTCCACATAATGCCTTGAGCAAGAGTCTTGGAATATGGATTATTGCAACGCTATTGGCTGGATCATCGTTACTTTATAGAGAACGACGGGTAAATGCCGGCCAACCATCTAAGGTGACAAGTCCCGTCCTTTTCAGTAAATATATTGTATATACCATTTTATAGATAAATCGTATTTTAATAGCATTGGATACTTTATTTTTTAGAGCTAAATATCTTTAATATAATGGCTCGTATGGAACTGTATGTAGGTGTGAATGATAGACAATTAAAAACAATATTTGACAATAATTCTAACCTAACAAGGATGATATCCAAGATGAATATGAACACGACTCGACTGAACAGTAAGAATTGGACAGGTAAATTGCAGACTCGATCATAATAGTTTTTTCCTTGATATATATTTGTGTGTGTGTGTATTATGTATAATATATGTAATAAATCTGATTTAATTTCCTAATTATTATTTTAATTTCCATAGTAATGCTTTGTAAATTTTGTTTTATGCAATCACAAGTTTTTCCACACATGCAAATACTAATATTTTTCATTATCTGAACTAATACGGATATTTTCCTGCTCACCAATTAGTTTCCTAGTAAAATACCTAGAGATCCCTACATCTATTAACATGTAACTTATATAATCCTAATTTTAAATTTCGGATAAAACAAATAGAGATCAGCCTCACTTTTATAAAATAAATTCATTACTCCTCTACTTAAAGTTTCTTAATTGTGCCACGATTGAAGCATGAAACGTTATATATATATACATATAAAGAATAACTGAAGTAAGTAAAGTTAAATTTTCATGTAAATCACTCTCTGATTTCTATGAACCGTTTCTGTTTTCGTAGTCGGCTGTTGACTTGTCTTCAAGACACATCATTAAAAATATTGATTTGAGTGCTTTAAAATTCAATTTTGAAGTGTAATGTAAAATTCATAACCTAAATTTGATGAAACTAATTACTAATTTTAGCATAAGTAAGCTGAATATGTGTTTAATATGTCCTTAGAAAATTAAATTTTTTTTACCCCTCTCGTATATTTCACTTTTAATTAAAAATATTTTCGTATTAAAAAGCAAAAATTACATTTCTTAGTTTCGAATGCCTAAAATGCCCTTATTTGCAATGATTAAAGTTCCAAAACACTTTTTCGAATGCCTATTTGAACCTGAAAGAAGGAATAAAGTTGCTTATTTAGTAAAGAAAGTAAATTATTGTTTAAAATTATAATGTTTTCAGCATGACAAGTTCTACTAACTTAATCTCGTATGGAAACATATTATACACGAATTAAATTGCAACAAACGCAACTTTATGATCCATTGAGCATAAACTTCATATTAGTCCATTGATACTAAATTTTCTTATTTTTTCTGTTTACAGAAATTTCTCACTGTGGTATGAGGAAAGATTAAGAATCTAGTTTTACTCTTTGCTGGCTAAGCAGAATTATAAAGATGCCAAATGATTAATTTCATCAGTGTTCAATTAATTAAAACAGAATAACAATTTGATAATCAAAATTTAACTTGAAAATAGTCGAACATTCCTTTTATTCTTAACTATTTCACAGTTTTGGGAGATATCAGGCAATTATGGTTGGAAATAACTTAGGAAATGCTCAAATATATATTATAACAACAATATAAAACGATTTATTACATGGACTGCCCAATATTAATTTTTTATTCACTTCCTGTACATATTGTTCTACAAAAGATTGTTTTATAAATAATATTTCAATGTTATATACTTCAGTTTAAATAGAACAAATTTATTTCCTTAAAAATTAAAGAAATTATAAATGGAAGTTATAATTAAGAAACAAACTAAATGCAATAAACGACAAAGATTCTGTTGAAGCAACTCTCGCTCTCAATAAATTGTGAAAATAGTTCTTAGAAGAATCTAATAGAGTAAAACATTCAAAGGCGGGCTGAAAAGACATCTTGCCTTACTGTTTAATGACAGCAGAACGAAGACGAATGGTCCTGAAGCTCCCACCATCGTTCGTTCGCTCCTTCATTTATATATCTCTTTCTAGCGTTATTATTTTTATTTTTCCCCATGCCTTCTTTCTTTTTCCCTCTTTTTTTGTCTGGTTTTGCTGAGACGTCTTTGACGTGTATAGATCGCCTCTGGACACGTAGGGGGGAATGTCCAGATTTTTTTTTTTTTACTTTCATCCTTAAAAAAAATATAAAAAACACGGAATAAAAGATTTTTTTAAAAAAAGTGTTTCACGTAAAATGTGTGAAGAGAAGGCTTAAAAGAAAATGAGGGGAAAAAAAAAGAAAACTGATACTGTACTTCCTTTTTTTCCCCCTTTTTTGCGCGTGGTTGTTTTAGATGCGTTTTTATGCATACATTCTACATTTTTCGAGCTTAAACTCAAAGAACACAGTAATGTCGATTTTATTTGTAGAAGAAAGACAATACCCACGAAAATTCGGAAAAATATTTTATTCATACAAGAACACGAATTCTATAAGATAAAAAAATATTTTACGAATCGAATGTAAAATGCAAAACTTTAGTTTCTTACTTTTTTAATTCACAAAATTAATTATACAATTTTAAAAAATACTTAGAGAGTAAATACGAATTTACACAAGCAAATTTCTAATTTTCAGTTAAAATTTGCTACAACCATTCAATTTTTCAAAAATAAAGTTAATGATACTTCATTTTTCTTTTATTGATATTTATTTCTCAACAACATTTTAAACTTTTTTTTAAAAATATATACATGCTTTGATATCAAATTGAAAGCATTGAAACGCCGTATAAAATATTTTGTAAATGAAATAAATAGCTTAGAAAACTTTATTGTGCATGCTTCAATATAAATAAACTTGTATCAGTGTTTGAAATTAACTTCATTTTCAACAAAGAAACCATTGCCACATAAGAAAATGAACATAAATAATGTTCTTATTTAAATAATATAATATTATTTATGTAATAACATATTAAATATAATTCTTTACGTAAATAACAGATCATATATTTTAGATTAATGTTCTAAATGAATAATTGGCGTAAATTTTTATCAATAAATAAGTAAATGAATAACTGAATGATTATGTGAACAATACGTGAAATGTGCTATTTTAAATATGTTACATGCAGACAACAATCTGATAATGAATGTAAATTTCTTTATAATTTGTCTGAGCTGAGCGATAGCTTAGCTCAAACAAATGACTAAAACTGATGTCACTGTGCTATTTTCAAACATTCTAGAGGTAATTCATGGTTTCAAAATGCTCTCTGCTTTTAAGCTAAAAAAAGGCATTTACATTTTAGCTACATTCTAACTGCATCACTAAAAATAATACAATAAAGGTTTTTCTTCGGAAAAATTATTTTACCACAATATGTGAGTCATGTTTATCAAACAGCAGGAAAACAATTGATTTTCATTCAGTTTATAAGTCTGAGTAAACACGTTGTTTCTCGAACAAATAGTTTCGGAAACCTGGTCTGGAGATAAACATTTTTATACGAAATTTTGCATACATAATATTATTTTGTGTACGAATTCAGTTTCCAAAAATGAAAGCAATAAAAAAAAGCGTATTTCAATGCTTTAAATTATTTTTCCTATTTGAACAAAATAATGCAAGAGTTTCCTTTTTTTTATGCTAAAACAAATAGATTTTTACAAAAATAATTGCATATCTAAATCGAATTTTTACACAAATAATTGCATATGGACAAGAATACAGTATAATTTTGAAAAATTAAAGTGGAAACTGAAAACTTAGATTATTTACGAAATCGAATTTAATGATGTTGATATTTTGGTAGAAAGTTATATATCAGACAATCCATTTTATTGTGAATTTTATTCAACAGTTTTCATGATATTTGAATAAATAAACCATAATCTCTAAATTTATGATACAGATTAGTTTTCAGTCAAAAAAAATGAGCTGAAACTTCTTGAAGGAAATGGATTATTTAAGCATAGGAAAGAAAAAAATGAAACTGCAAGCAGAAAAAAAAAACAATGTTTCATTAATTTAAACAGTTATAACAGTTCTTTTGATAAAATACAATCTATTTAGTTGCGATTCAAAAAACAAAAATTATTATTATTATTGGACATTTGTAACTGTCGTTATTTCAGCCCTTGAAAAACGGCTTAAAATATATTAGTGCAAATTTGTTGAAATATTGCTTATATTTAGAGAGTTTTGTTCAACTTTTATAATTTCTTATTTCATTCTTAATTTTCCTTATTGTTCTGAAATAAATTTGTTTTATTTTTCATTTTATGTTAATTTATGCGTGTAATGTTAAAGATTTAATGTTGCCATATACATAACTTTGCGTGTAATGCAAACCACGAAACTTTTTAGTTATATATTTCGCATTATAACGTGTATAATTACACGTTTGATATCCGATGTGGTTTTTTTTTTATAAATTATTAGAAAATATATTAACATGTTACTTAATTTCAGTAATTTTATTCTATTTACGAAGAATAAATTAAGTTTCATTCAAAATATCGTCAATGTATTATTTATCATTAATATTCTATGGCCGAATAAAAAATTATTCTTTCCTGAAAAGTCTCCAAAGAATTTACACACGCCACGATGCTGTGCCGTACTGACAAGAAGTTGAAATAATTCTGACAAAGAATTATTGCATCATATTTAACTTCCTTTTTATAGTCCGAAAAATTCGTCTTTTCTCAAATTCTTTTTTCCTGCATCATTAAGTATCTATGATGCTAAGCACACATAATTCAACTACGTCTTCCTTTTGTATCATAATCTAATGTATCTAGAATTCCTCAGAATTCTTAAAAATAACTTGTTCTATTCAAAAAGAATTCTTATCTCATATTCTTCATTCATTAAAAGAGAATTCTTCATTCATTAGTAATTTCCTTCTTATATACAATCCTATTCAATTATTCGTTTTCATTTCTACATTAGTTTAGTCAATATATTACGCATTTCTATACTGCAAAATATCATCTATTACAGATATCCGCTGTTAAATCGATAGAGTTCAATAGAAAAAAAATCTTAGAAATAATTTTCATATTTTTAACATAGTTCTCATTACGTTTTTATGCCAAAATTAATCTTGACACTTTATGAGTCAGTTTTCGTTCATGATATATTTTGCCTCGCGCTTTAAGAAACCGCATTTAAATAACTTACACGTCGAGCTCCTATCATTCATTCATCATAACTTTCAAAAGAAATCACCACGACAACAACCTACACCTTATTTTGATCCTGCCTATAAAAACAAAACCCATCTCTCAATTATCCAAAGTAGGGAGGGACGTCCAAATGCAATCCATCGACGAAGACATAAGCCTTCCGCTTAAGTGTGAAACAATGACACGAAATTAAATCAGCCTTCAGCCAAGTACCATGCATCCTTAATACAGGGAAAACTGGACAAGTTAAACGCGTTCGTGATTTTTAAGGGGGTCCTCCTACAAACGTTAACATCATTTATATTCCGAGCAGGGAAATGTTGGGGCACACGCGAGCACTCTTCTGGCCCTGTTAAGAGGTTGTAGGATCCAGACAGCGTGTTGGCAAACACACTCGTGAGAATTTGTTGATGACACAAAAGATGCTGCTGGAAAGTACGACACGGTGTGTTTGTCAAGAGCGGTCCATACGCCATCTGTGATATGTAGAGGGGGTCCCACTCGTCAAGTTGGTGATGTGAGATGGGATCTATTGTGTGTGTCCTGAGGGGGGTCGAGGGAGTGAAAGAGACAGAGGGGAAGGGTGGGGCCACGCCCAGAGCATTGATTCGACCGACACGAGTGTCATCTGGAGGTTGGCGGGTATTGAGAAGCAGTGAAATTTGACTGACTGCCTACAAGTGGAGTCTTTTCCTTCTCCCTCTTCCCCAACAAGTGAGTTGGGTTCATTAATGGTTGAGTCAAGTCCAAATCGTGCAATAGAATGGAGAGATGGATATACCTTACGCAGGATGGTGAATGATATTATGGAATTTGAGGTGCCTGGTATGTTGGTTGATGTAGAGAGAAAATATAGTGTGATTTATAGGAAAGAAAAGTGTTGAGGAACAACACTTTTTTGAGAACAATATATAAAAATAATTCAAAACAAGCAATTAATATATTTTAAGCTATATGAGAGTAATGCGAAACTGAGGAATTGGCGAAGATCTTTCAAAAAATATCTTCTGTGTTATAGATATTATTTACTTGTTCTTTAATTCCCATTCCAATCACTTTTTTGTACAAAAAGAAATTTCTATTGTGAAAATTATAGTTGTTTATTATAATACAATATCCAATGACTATAATAAATATTAAGATTATAAAATTGGTAATTTTCTTAGCTGCTTAGATTTTGCAAACAAATTTATAATAAGCAGCATATCTCATCTATCAACAGGATATTGAGTAAAAACAATTGTTATATACTCCGACATCGCAACAAAAAAACTTCACTTATAAATAAACAAAGATTACAGTAATGTTTGTGTTTTATGTATAATTTTAAAATCTTTAAAATTTTTCAAAACGGAAGCATTGTTTCGAAATCGTTGAATTGTGCCAATTTACTTAAAATGCTGTTGGTTAAATTGAAGGGAATTTAAAATAGACAAAAATGTCAACTTTCTAATTACAAGGATATTACTTATGAATTCTTGTCATATATTCAAATATATTGATAGCTTAATTTTAAATCCCATTTAATAATTTACACAACATAATTGCTTATTATCGATTCATTAAATTTTTTAATGATATTAGCAACTTATTCTCTAAGATATCAAGATAAAAATAAGCGATCTATGTTTTAAAGTGGTTTATGTTTTAATTTTGCAAAATTGTAAAAATCAGATAGAAAGAAGAAAAAAAATCAAATAATTAATTGGATCATAAACGCTCACTTGTGAAATGATATATAAAATTAATCCATTGTAAAGCTCCCAATTATAAACAGTATACTTTTCATGCAACAAGCCAGTAAATTTGAAAAGAAAGTCTTTCTAATGTATTGAGATAGGTGTTAAAATGATGCTAACGTAAAACATTTCATTTAAAACTTTAAGAAAGTTGTTCCCATTCCATTAATGTTTTTTTTTATTTACGAAAAAAAAAATTCAACAGGCAAGTTTTTGTTTATTCAGGTAATAATTGTAATCAAATAAATAAAAGAGTTTACGAGTAAGCAATTTATAACATTTGAAGCATGCCACAACTGAAATGAGGGCAACTATATTTCGTTTCTTTCTTGCAAAAAATGTATATCATTTCCCCCACGTAAAGCCATAACAAACGACAGAAGGGGAGAATTAGTGGCAAATACTTTGTGTCTGAGATGTCCAAACTGCGACACACAGAGGCTATTGTCTTCTAGCAAGTTTCAGTGGGTGGCAGAGCAAAGCCTAAAGCAAAGAAAGCGACAGACTGGTTGTTAAAGGTAGCTTAAAATCTCGAGCGGGGGCAAAGCGAGACTCATATTTTTGGCGCATACAAGCCGTTACGTGTCACCCGATTGGGCTCCCGTGCGGTTTAGGTATGTAAGTGTGTGTTTTATGTACATTTGGCGAGGCTGGAAGTCCAGATTTACGAACACAGGTCAGCCTGGGTTTCGACTGTAGTCTTAAATATCATAGGTTGGCATTGTCCCCTTGGCGAGAGTTTGGATTCTAGAATTATAGAATCAAGTAGGTGAGGTTGAATTATTTTTGTAACAACCATATTACAGTTATGCAAGTGGGGAGAAACATTTCAATGAAAAGATTTTGATTACGTGATTCTAAGCTTGTTTTCGCTTGATATTAAGGAATATAATCCATTTCCGCTATATTTTTTTCGTATAGAAAAAGTTTTTATGTTAACTAGATATTCTCTTCAACGCACTAATTGATATCAGTGTATTACAAATGTTGGTGATTCATATTCGAATCATTTTAGTTTCTCCTGCATCAAGCATGTTCCATATCGACCCTTTTACTCAATGTCTAATTTATTTTTGACCTTACATGTTCGTGTTACATGTGTGCGTGTAAAGTGCTTTTAAATTTTAAATGTTTTATAATAAATACATTTGTGTCGCAATGATATCAATGCATAACACAATGTATGATTGGAAAGTAATGTCTACCATGGCATAACTTGTTTATTTGTTGCCCTATTTTTAAAATTCAAAATGTAACTGAAAACTACATGTATCCTCTACGTTATCCACTTGTTTTCTTCGTTCCCAGATGTTTTTGGTGAGCTGAGAGAGTGACGCACATGGAAATGAGGTTAAAGTAACGAGGTGTATCTTCGCACCCACCCTCGTATCTCGCGACTTTCATTTCTTCCTAAAACTGAAAGGAGGGGGAAACTTCCATTAAAGCCTGATATCGGCAACAACCTTTGGAATTATTCGACGAATTTGCTAGTCTAGTCACTCATAAGCACAAGTGCTAGAAAAGAGATGAGTTCTGTCAACACTGAATAGCATATTACATGGGAGATACAGTGTCATTCAGATACAACAAAAGTTGTAAACACCGGGTAATAAATAAGAAAGTTATGCCCATGGAGCCATTACTTTTCATTCAAAACTCTTAATATTATATTGAGTCACTTGTCATCCTAAAAAATGTGATGTTGAGAATTAAAAAAAAAAAAAAAGAAGACTTCAATAACTTTACTTAAAAATTACTAATTATTCTGTTTATTTTCATTTTTTATAAAAGCAAATTTAATTTTTTTTAATCCAAAAAATCATACTGTAATTAATGAAAACAAATCCAACCTGTTGTTTTAAATTACTTGAAGATGTAAAAAATACAAAAAGTTTCAAAAAGCAGTGTATTATTTACTGATAAAATGAATTTTTTAAATCTTTTCCACTTAAATCATTCGGAAGTAAAATGTCTTAACTTTGAGGAAATTTTGAATTTTCTTTATAGGTCCTTACAAATAAAAGATCGTATCACTACAAAATTCGTGAATTTTTGTGTTATTGTTGTTGAAATTTTAAGTATTCCCCTACAAGCAAAAAGTTGCTAATTAGTTAATTACAGAATACGCTAATTTAAAAGCTCTCCGCTGTTAATTTTATAATTCAATATTCTAGACACAGTCCAATGCCCTTATAATTTGGCGATAAATTTGGCGCTGAATGGAGCACAAACAGCGAAACTTGTGCCTCCATTAAACAATGAAAGTGCAATAGATATAGGAGAGAGAGGGAGGAAAAAAAAGAAAAAAAAACTTGGCAACGAGAAGTTATCGACAACGTCGGCCTCAACCCGAGGGGTCCCGTGGCTGCCCAGCGGGTGGGGCGCAACAGTTTGCGAGGTAAGGGCTTCCCGCTGGGGGGTCAAAACGTTGCATTTCCTATTTCACCGGAGTGTTGCCTTACGAATCATACGCCCCATGTAGTACGTGTCGCACATAATACATTGAGTGGATCTGTAGCTTTTTTTTTTCAGGATTGACCGCATACTGTAAGTACAGTGTTTGCCTCTTTTGGGTACTTAGAGTGCTGAGTGGCTGGTTGTTTCTAGTGCTGTTGGTTGGTTGCATTCTAGTATTTGTTGGGCTGTCTACGATTATTTTTAACTGTTTCTGTAAGTGAAATTCGTAATTTTAAGCACGAGTAACAAAAAGCTCAAATATAAATATATGAATTCTAGAGCCATAAGTCTGGAATAATCCGTTAAACTGACTTAGACCTTTTTCACGTATTTAAATATGCTATATTCCATGTTTTTGCTTTCTATCATTTGGTTAGAAGTTGCTTTTTTTTTCAAATATGTTTTTTTTGTTTGTTTGGCTTTAATTTATCTTACTGTTAGTTTTTGTTATATCATTTTTTTTAAAAAAAATTATATTTCTAAATTGATAATGATTTTGCTTATTCTTTAGGTGTTAGAACTTATGATTGCACGATAATTTTAGAATCTTTTTTGCTGTTATAGCTTTAATTTTTTCTGTCTTGTAAATATCTTGTTTTTCTAAAAAAAATTATTATAATAATTAAATTTTCTTTTTCCCCTTTTTAATAATGTTTTTTATTATTTTTGAATTAAATTAATTCATTTTTTTTTCTCCTTTTTCATAATTCACGTTTTCTTTCTTTCTTTTTATGTTATTTACTATTTTCTATATAGTATATATATATATATATATATATATATATATATATATGTGTGTGTGTGTGTGTGTGTGTGTGTGTGTGTAATTAAAACAAATGAAGTTACCGTAAGACTAAAGAAATATCAATGAGAAACGTTGCATATAAATAATTATATTTTGTCAAAGTTAGAGAGAGAAAACATTGTAATCCTCTACTTCCTTGCCCCAATATGTTGTTGGAGTGCTGAGAACCGAAAAAGAGGGCTATTCACCTGAAAAGGAGGTTGAAGCAGAGAGTCATCCTAAGGTGTAAGGTCCTTGCAACCGACTTTGAGACTTAAATGTGTTCTGAAAGAGAAAATGCACCTCACAAAACATCACTTTTGTTCTGACGAGGGGAAAGCTGTCATTAAAGCCTGCTGTTGATAACAACCATTGGAATTCTCGATGGATTTGCCCACCTAATCACGCATGACATTAGTAAGTGGAAACGGGCAGGGATCACTTCAAAATGTGAATAATATAGAACATAGAAGAAACATATAGTTTTCAGTTACAGCAAGAATTAATAGGGTAACAAATAAAAAGTTATGGTCATAGAGGCATTACTTTTTAATCAAGCCTCGTATATATATATAATAGAATTTTTATAATATATACCTTATAAAATATGTTTCTTAATGATTGATTTATATTTTTTTAATTTCCAAAAAGAATTTATTATTATTTATTAATTTTTTCAAAATCTTACAAAAAATCCTTTTCTGCCCAGGAAATTTTTTTTCTTTGTATGTCTTTGCTATCAAAACCAAATTAAATAATTTTTAAAAAAGAGACACAATGAATAATTCAAAAACATAAACTGCATTTAAAAAATATTATTAATGAAAATCTAATAATGATATCCAAGTTGGTTAGATTATATATTTTTTTTCTATTCCAGGTTGTTCAGAAGTGAGTGCTAAATTCTTATTACGGAAGATTTGTATAATGATAACAACAATATTCTATATTAATAATAAATGATTAACAAAATAATCTGCAAGAAAAAAATTGAATACAAAACAGTATGTTGAGACCGTGATTGAAGCATCAATAAAATAATTCGTTTAGCGAAGATTAAATTCTCAAGCTATTGCTAAATGGTATTCAGGCAATTGTTTTCTATGGGTAAAAAGAAAACATAATCTTCTATCCTGTTATTTATTTCTGGAAATAAGTACATTCATACAAAAACATGAATTACGTAAAAATAAGCCTATGATAATTTGAATGTTTAACGGATTCATTGATGGAGTTCAAAAATAGCGAGATTAAAGTTATTCATTTAATAAATTATATTAACGAGAAAACATATTACATCAATTTTTATTGAAGCATATTTTGTGTTTTTTTTAAAACTATGTCATCAATACTTTTCTTTTTTAAACTGTGATACTTATTGATTAAAAATATACAAAGAAACTTTTACGAATTGAAGATAATTGTTTGGTTACTAAAAATAAATACACAGACGGAAATGTAAATTCGCAGGTAATTATCACATCAATAAAATCTAAAACAATATGTATTAGCAGAATAATTTTACGTGTACCCGCTTAACATATGAGAGATGAACACGTTTTTGAAAAATATATAATCAATATCCCAGTCGGGTGACATCTGTATGGCGTGGAATGATTCAACGGTCCCCCTTCGCATACACTTGTTTCGAATACTTGTCTTTTTTTATGATTCATCACGTGTTCCTTTTCTTTCTCCATTTTACATACGTCAGAAGATACACGTGAATCGTTTTATGAAGGTTAAAATGGGAAAAAAATGAAAATGTATGCAAAATTTTATGTTGTGTTAGCAGAATTAGAAATTCGCAATAACAGACTTATTTTATTTCCCATTAAACCACATGAATAAAATAATAAGTTTGTTGTCGTTTCAATGCTGTATAGCTCTTGAAATGAGATAAATATTTATATTTAACTATTAGTAGAAGTTAAAATTTTGTACAATGATATTTAAATGGGCTTTAATTTCGTGTGATAGAAGCAAAAGGGTTACGTTAAACATTTAATGGGAAAAAACTTAGAATACACAAAAGATGTGTCTAAAAAAGAACAAATAATACATTATTTAGGGTTAGTTTATTAATAATTACATTAAATTAAATTTTATAACAATATTTAATATTTTATTTAATAATGCTTGATGTAATTAAAATAAATTAAATTAAATTTTTATTTAAGAAACTTGCCTCCTAAAGAAATACTTAAATAAAATTTAATTTAGTGTAATTATGTTCAATGTAGCAATTAATAAATTAAATTTTTTTAAGAAATTTGCCTCTCAAAGAAGCATTTTAATAATGATTCATTAGTTGACGTTGATTATTTCCTTCCAAAGGAATTTCATTGTGAAAAAAATGGCATATAAATGACTGTTCTAAAATTTTTTTTTCTGTATGTATTAAATTGAATGAAAGAATTTTTATGTGGATCTAAATAATTTATAAATATTTTTTATTTGTTCTTTTTAGGAAATTTTTTTGTGTGTATTACTAAAATTTAAAATTCCCTCCTTTGAAATTTTGAATGTTTAATAAGTCTAGAAGCAGAGTAAAGAAGAAGAAAAAGTATAATTGTGTTAAATGGATACACTTAAAACTATTCAAGTATGTATATTTTATTAAGACAAAAATCTTTATCATTCTAATACCAAATAACTTCTTACTTAAAATGCTTGCCTCAGTATTTTATGATTAACAAATGAAAATGAATCAAGTTTTTATTATAAGTTAATTATATTTAATTATGATAAAAAAAATATATAATGCATTCATGTTGCATATGCAAGTAAAATTTAAGTTAGGATTCCAGTATGAACTTATAAAATAGTTTTGTAAATTTTAAAATTAAAAAAAAAAATGTCAGATACATTTTTCAGTTTCATTCCAGGTTCACGATTTCTAATTTTTACTAATTTTTTTTTTATATTCATGTAAAATATGATTTCCGTCGACGGTAATTATAGCTTATTCCTAATAATACAAAAACCTAATATTATTGGAAATTAATAGATTGTTTAATGCTTTATTTCATCATTTTTGAAAACATTTAGCTTTTCAATAAGCCTCATTTTAAAAATGAATTAATTTTAATGACGCAAAAAACATTTATTTTGATAAGATGGAATATATAGAAGTTTAATAGTGAGTATAAAATTAGTGAAATAAATGTACACTTTGAGATATTTGAGAACTTTTTTAACAACAGTTTGGAATTTAATCAATGAAATTCAATCAGAGAATCAAAATATCGATAATTCTCAATTTCAAGTTTTTAAATATTTAAAATTTTAGTATTTATCTATCATATTGGTTATTTAAAGCTCTCCAACAAATTTATGCGATACATTCCGCTATCCTAAAATAAAGTATTGAAACACAAACATAAAATCACCTATTCCTAATACAGGATACATACACATACATAACAAATTACTACATGTAAATATAGTTCTGGCTAGAAGGATATTCTGAACCAATCAGAAAACCGAATAATGCTAATTATTCGCAAACTTGTAGATCGAAATCTCTATTCTCGCTGCAGTGAAACCTACATTTACTTGAGAGCAAAAGCGAATAAGGAACAACTTCATCGGGGTTTGAATGAAAAATGAAGTCCCAACAGGGTAAAAAGCGACCACGAGCAGTCTGTCTCTGGTCTTGTAATCATCGCAGGCCAAACAACTTTTCTGTAGCCTACTTGAGGGGAGTCAAAGGTGCTGATACATACTGAAAACATGTTCGCCCATAAATCAAAGGGAGCTTTTTCCTTGCTGTCGAGCGAAACATGAAAAGGGGGACATAACAATGCCAGTTACGTTTCGATATTGGCGCGTTTCTGTCTATGCCAAGAGGTCAGATGTGATAAGGAGTCAAGGTGTGTCAGATTGTGTGCATAGATCTGTTTGGCGATACACGCTCCTCCGACACCTGGGGGAAGGTGTATAAATGAAATCGGGATGCCTGAGTAGTTCAATTAGAGTACATGGAAAACTAAAGATATCATCTGAGTGTGTGATATTAAAGTTGGTTCGGTTTTGTTACAGATGATCAATTTTTATTTGACAAAACTTTTCAGAACTTTGGTGAAAACGTTAACAAGAAATGATTTTGAGCTACTACTAAAACTTTGCAATAGATTGGTGAGGATGATTAAAGTGGAGAAAAGATTAGGAAATATTTTATTGTCTCAAAATTACTAATGTTTTCAATGTGAAGGTAGAATGTTTAAATTTAATTGATTTTCCGTTTTGTTTTTCGAATTTGTGTTGGAACATGGGTAATTCTCTAACCTTCCTTTAACTAACATCTGGGGCTACTTTCTGACTTTATATTTAAGTTTTCAGCTTCTTTCCAACCAAATGAGACGTGGTTACGCAAATTAAGTAAATTTCTGAAGTGTAGTGAATGTATGTAAAGAAGTGTAAAAGTGACGAAATTGAATATAGTATAGAAAAACTGCGAAAGAGAGAAGAAAGAAAACAATAGTGAGAAGGATTTGAATAGTGCGAGGAAGTTACTTGAGTGTCGAGATTATCTTTTTGGGATTTAGACGCAACACTGCCTGGTTGCAGTTATCTCCTTTATGGATTTATGCTGGATCCTAGTAGCTGGATAAGAGTAACCTTTGATGTTCATTGAAGTTGTTAGTATCCGCGTTGAGGAACAGGGAATTTGCAGAGAGGATTCCTCTTTCCACAGAATTAATAAATAAGACTTTAATTATTTGAAAAGCAATTTTAATATATTATTGAACTGTTTTTGTGCGATTATTTTAATCAATATATCTGTGCTCTAAAATAAGTTAAAGATTTTAGAATTGTGAGTAGATTAATTTGAGGATGGCAAACGGGTTAGGTAACATAGATACGTAACAGTATGTCATGCCTAAGGAAGTGCTACTCATTGAATATATCGCTTAAGAGAGAGGAAATTTGATTTCATCAGTTTTACCATGTTTGTAGAGAAAACCGCTACGCTTTTTTTTAATGCGATTTGCAATAGTAATGAAATTGGCTACCACGTTTTCTTTTTAATTCATAGCGAAAAGGTAGCCAAGTTAAGGGGATAAGGAATAGTAATCATGAGTCCAAAAACGGAGGCAACATAATGATCTTAGAATCCGTAAAATTCGATATTGTTTTTAGTTATTATTTACATTTCAGTTAGCATATAAAATGAGGTAGTTCATAAATCAGAAAGTTTGTTGGTACTAATAGCCATATTTAGATAAGCTGCGTCTAAAAATTGTCAATTTATAAAACTTTATGGGCATACAAAATTTATATAGAAGATAAAATAAATATGAATTGAAATTTACTTATCAATATATCAAAAATTAAATATGCAATGAATGTCGAGCTAATAAAAACAAACTTTTATGCGGGATATCTGCCAAGTAATGCTTCCAATTAATATAATAATTACTTAGGGTCTTAGAAGAACATAATTCGCATAATTTGAGCTTTACTTAATAAGCTCAGATTGGGCTTATAAGAGCATTGATGATGGACAAGCGCATTGATGGAGAACCCCGAATAAAAGATACTCATATTAATGAGTTATGAACGTTTATCCTGTTTGAAAATAAGTAAAAATGACACCCTTCTGTTTATTGTAGTATAAAAAATTAAAAAGTTATTGACGGTTGAAGTGAAAACCCTTTTTGTTTCTCCAGGAAAGTTTCATTAATCGAATGTGCATTATTTGAAGAGACCATCGGGTTAATTGAGATAAGCAGCAAGTCAGTCTTAAATGGAAATACTAATTTTTCTATTATAATGAAATTATTTGCCTTTGCTGTTATAGTGGCCTGATTGAAAATGAAAAAATTGTACATTATAATATTATCATCACAAACGTCTCTATGAGAGTTTTCACTTTTATAATATAAGATTCATGGAACAAAATAAAAAAAAAAAAAATGACAAATTCTTATAATGAAAACATTTAAACTGTCAGTCTTCTTTCTTTCTGAGGAATAAAAACAACTTCAAAATATCTAAAGTATTTTAATTAATACAAAGTAGAACACTTATCATGCTATGTTTCAAATCTTAGAGTTTTGATATTTTATTTTTCAACATATAAAAGAAACTTAATAAGCTGATCTACATCACGATAAAAAGTTCCAAAGCCAAATTAAGTGAGTAATTACTTAAAGTTGCAAAGAAAAAATTTTCAGATTAAAGTTAGATTAAGTGGTCAGATATTAATAAAAGTTATCAATCAATAGTTGCTTTCATTGCTGAATGTATTTATTTTTCATTAAAGTTATATCTTAGTAAAATAAATCTACTACTCAAGGAGCTCTAATAAATATTAAAAAGTAAGAACCAAACCAGCTAATAATTTTCTAAAAAAAATTAAATTACTAAATTAGTCTTAGAAAATGACATTTTAAATTTTAAAAATATGGAACTTAAAATGTTTTCTAACAATATCGTCTCCATTCGTTATTTTAAATAAATATTGCTATATGTTTTCAGATTTCAATACAAAAAAAAAAAAAAAAAAAAAAAAAAAGACAGTGCTCAAACAAAAGAGAAAAAAAAGAAAAAAGAGAAAAAAAGAAAGAAAGAAAAAAGAACTCTACTCAATTTAAATCAAGATCATTCGAAATTATTTTAATTGCATATTATTTTTTTAAAATGATATGATACAAATGACGTGGATAAGAAGGAAATATTAACTACAATAGCTAATTAGTATTAGAGTTATTCGTTACGAAATCTAACATTCACTGGAAAAATATTTCAAAAAGTTTAACACTATGTTTAATTAACTTATTCAGTATTAGCATTTATAAACTGTCATAAATCAGCGTACATTTTTAGCGAGCCAAAAACATTTTCGAGTAAAGGGGAAAGACTGCATTTTACATGAATTACTCGACCTTCAAATAATACTGTTCACGAGGGAGGTCCAAAAAGTACTTTTATTAGAAGACGGATCATTAAGGTAAATTGTTGTTACCATTTGGTGCTGCCCTCTGATAAAAGAAGCATCAACAAATTTGACACTGATACATAAAATAGTTTTGATTTGGTAGCCAATCTGCAGCCAAATCAAAATTTGATTGCTGTCACGTCGAGTTGTCGACAGCATTTTTCATCGAGTTGTCGCCGTTGGTCAACATTATGCATCGGAAATCTGGCAAAAATGAAAACGTTTGGATGATTTGCCGTAAAAGTTATGACGAAGAAACTTTGAGATGTGCGCACGGAGTCTTGTTCAGAAATACGAGTAACTGAGACAAAGACAGCAATCTAGTGAGTAATGATGTTTACTAAATTTACTAAAAATAAACCATTTTCGATGCTACGAGAGCCATCTCTTGGAATTTCTATGTATTTATTGAACAACCCTCGTATATTAAGTAGTTTTTATTTAAGATAAATGAATATCTTTCTTCTTTAACCTCATAAACAAATCTCAAGTCTTTATTGAAATGCCGTAACAGCTACTTCTTGTAATATTTTCTTGAGGTTGATGTTTAATTATAGTGAGATACTCGTTAGTAGCAACAACAACAAAAGCTTGTAATGTGGAAACTCTAAATTTTCCATTAAAATAAAAGAAAAGCAAATAACTTAATGAGAAGGATAATGAAATATCTTAGCAAATGCCATAAAGCTTGAGGCTTATTGAAACATTTGATTATGCGTGGAACAAAAATATTACAGAAGTTCAAAAATTCTCGTATAAGTTTTGTCTTACAGTATTTTTCTTCGCAAAATAATTTGATGAGTAAATTAATTTTTTGTATTGTTATGCAGTCAATGGGTCACATATAAGTGTTCAAAGTCATCAAAACTACAAGGACAACAAACAATAACATATTTAGAAGGAAGAAAAAACCGCAGAAGACTTGACTCATTCATTATATTTAAAAATAAATACTCTTACTTTATCTTTCAACTAATCAAAATGAATTCCTAATTTTCTTGTTGGCAAGAGCACGAATCATTATCAAAGTGCGCAGTTGTTTGCACAATAGCAGATTACGGTACTTTATTTTGAAACTACGATTAAAACCAGTAGCTTTTTTTATTATTATTACGCTTTTCGTTTTGTGTATTATTAGGAATGTTATTTATCATGAGGCAGCTGAGAGTTTATTGATTTCAAAGTTAACGTGATAAACAACAAAAATTGGGTTAAAAATTCCGATTTTCTGAGCAATATTTTATGAATTAAAAAACCCAAACGATTATTTTCAAATTCTAGTGCAACAGAAAGAAAAGTTGAAAGTCCGTGTCCTGATTTCGTATGCACACGAGTAACACTTACGAAAAGTTTTTTTTTTTTTTAATTTTGTTTTTAAGCAATACTGAATTCATAGTAAAATTTACTTTTTGATTTTTATGCGTTCATTAAGAGTTATAAATTAACCATTCACCAGAGAAAAGATGATATTGGAAACTGATTTCATTGCCATAAATAGAACGTGAAGTTAAGTCGCTGATGAGTCCTAAATTTACAGTAAAGCCAAAAATAAAATTTGTGATAAATGTTAAAATGAAGGAAAGATATTTAAATTAATGATAAACTTATTTATTATTTCCTACCTCCTTTCTCCCATTTATTTATTCCCTTAATTTCAGTTTTTGATGCAGTTGATATTTTTAGCTTTTGATATGAGAGATATTTATAATTTAAAATTAGATTATATATCACTTTTATTAAATAGAAATATCATTGCATCATCAACAAAGTATGTGTTAGACAAAACTTCTTGCCTTGAAAAATTGTATGTTACAGTTCTTTATCATACACACCTAATTTAGAAAATATATTCTTAAAAAAAATTTGTATAAGAAGTTATCGTTTTAAATATGTAAAAAAAGTAAATTATACAATTATGTCAGAGCAAAACCATGAAATTTATTTTCATATAATCTTTATATTTTAGTATAATTTTATACAAAAAGCTTTACTTCATTTGTACTTTTACAACATGCATTTCTACAAAAACAAAAAGAAGTTATAATTATACAAATTATTTTTTAAGAGAACTAAAAGCAGCATGTTTAATATTTCAATTACCAAATCACTATAAGAAATACTTTTGAAACACCCATACATTCATTGCTTGTCATATCATCACAATATGTATACGATTTTTTTTTGTTATGATAATAAATATGCAGCAGCTTTAAAAATACTTAATGGGCCAGTTGAAATATAATTTTCAAGTATTATAAATGACGAAGTGCTAAGAATTACATAATTTCGTTTTATAAATGTTTTATTCACATTTTTTTAGCTTCTTAAAGTCAGTTGTTTCTTCCTTTGAATTAAATTAATCACCCGATGTGATTAATAGCACATCTTTCTTTTAGGAGCAAAGGGTATGTCAAATTATTCTTTCGCTTTGTAAAAGAAAGCATCTTTTTAATTTTATTTCGAATTGTAAATTTGTTTTCAAGAATAATCCAGCTAAGATCTGACATTTCAGCCTATCATTATTCGAACGGTTCATAATGTAATGCGTTTTATTGTCTTTTAAATAAAAAAAAAATATTCTTTTAAAATTGAAATTTTTTTAAAAATGTTTTCGTATGCAATAAGGAATAAAATATACACATTGTTTAAATTGAAGAGATCAAAATAATTTTGCAATTGCACAAAATTTTTTCTTTAACAATACACACACACGATTATATATAATTTTTTTTGTGACCAGTTAAAGTTATTTTTTTTTTTAGAATTAGATAAATTCTTTTTGTAATGTCTATGTAGTCATTAAAAAGTTTCAAAACTTTTTTTTGATTTCGTGCATTTGGCATGTATTTTATTTTACACTTTGTTTTAGAATGTTTACTTTTTTTTTTTTATTAATTTTGGTTTAATTAATATTTTACCTCTTTTTATGTAGGTTTTTATGTGATTTTACAATATTACAGAGGTTTAGTTTTGTGTATTTTGGCTGTTTGCAGTGAAATCGAAAATGATTACTATGTTTACCTTCTTTTACCTAACGTTGATTTTTAGAATTTGTTAATTTATGGTTTGTTACCATATTCTTTTATAATACAATTCTCTAAAGTGTGATGGTTTGATCAGCATTTAGCAGAGTAAATACACATTATTCCATTTCTAAGTATGGAACGGTATTAATTACATTTTCTCCATTTTTCTAAATTTTTGTCTTATTATCCCTTGGTTTTCTATTAATATGTTTAGTTCTTTAATAGATTGTTATGATTTTTTTGTGAGTTTAGGTTTTAATTTTAGATTGCTTGATTATTACAGACATTTTTTTTATCTGATTTGCATAAACATTAATTTGTTTGTTAATGATTTCCTTAAATACTTAATTTTTTTTTCTATTATTAGTATTGTTTTAGCATTGGATATTCTTAAACTATTGTGTATATATATATATATATTACAGAAATGACTATTCCTAGAGGACAATAGGCAGAAAAACAGAAATCATAAATTAAAAGTCATAAAAATCGGAAAATTTTGTGTTTTTTCTTCTTTCCTATTTGAATTTGAATTTTTCCAAAAAAAAAAAACGTTGCCAAAGTAGGAATCATTAATATTCTATGTCATTAGAACTTTATTCCTTGGAAATATTCCTAAAATAATTAAATTAATAATAAACTAATTTTATCGTGGTTTTATAAAAACTAACTTCAGCTTCTTATTAACTCAAATTTATCATGATAAATGTTTTAAACTTTAAGTATTACAATTTCTGTGAATCTAAATTAAATTTTAAAAAAATCAAAACTTAGGACATGTATGGTATAATTGCAGAATTTTGGATACAAATGCCCCAAGACTTAGATTTCTTATAACTAGTAGTACTATATATGATTGTGCTTATATTTACTCACGGGTTGTACACTTTATAGGTATAAAAAACGAATAGTTTAACTGTTTCATTTATTTACTTTTCTCTAAAAAAAAAATTCGAATTTTACTGGGGAAAAAAAAATAGGTCTGGAAAATGTGCAAAAAAAAAAAAAAAAAAAAAAACTTCGCGAGATAATGCACTCTATTTTCTTGTAAAGAGAAAAACCATTAAGGTTACTCTAAACTGGCTGAACTCCTTTTCGGAAAAAGTAGCGCGTCGACTGATTTCAGAAAACTTGTCATCGCATGCCTGTTCTAAATTCGCTATTGCCATTGCAAAATTGTTCCATTCCCAGTTGTTAACCAACCGAAGAACAGTGTTTGCACCATTTGGACATTTTCCCGTTACCACCCATGGACCGGACACAAAGCGTAACATATACCCACCGATATACACCACTCAACTCTTCTCGTTACGTTCGCTGACAAGCCCCTCTTGTTCGCGGCGCCGCCCCCTCTGCAGAAAATCCCGATTGACAGTTTTTGCTGGCCTCCTGGGCCATCCCCTTCCACACGTCACGATAGGTCACGAGCGGACCAGCCATTGTTTCAGACGCGTGAGTTCTGCATTTTGTTCTTTGTTTGTGCCTTTTTCGCCGTTTCCTATTTTCTCAAGAGTTCGTGTTATTATGAGAAAAGCGATAAGCTCTTGGCTTTCAAAGCAGTGCCTTAGGAAACGTGCGCCGTGCTTTTTGCTTTCTCTACTCTCTTTTACTGTTTTTTTTTATTGTTGTTATCGCTGTATTTAATGGCGCATGATAAAGAAAAGGTAAGGTAACATTTTAGAAGGTTTATTTTCTGTTTCGTATTGAGTTTCTATGATTGTTGCCATAACGTAGGATTGCAGTTTCGAATTGGTATCTGATGACTTAAAAAAATGGAGATTTAATTTACCCTATGCGAAATAGTATTAAATATATATATATACATAGAAGAAATGCAGATGAATAAAAGCATACTGAAGGTAGGTGGTCCATCAAATAGTTGTTGACTGTTTATAAAAGTCAACTAAAAGACTATAAACAATATTGCTATTAAGCCAGATTTTTGAACACACCGTAAAAGTGCACACCTAGTCCAATGAACTCAAAGTTTTCGAGTGCTCGAAGTATAAACATATTCAACATTCCATAATTTTTTCGATTTTTTAAAAAGATTATTCCCTCGTTTGCAATGTGTTCTAAGTATAAACACACCTAACATTTGATTAAATTCTTCACTATTTCTTTCTAGATCATTTAGTAAGTAAATGGTCATTGATCCTACAAGTTATTTTTGTTCCTCTTTTCACACGGCGAATAACGCAAACTTCGCTTTTGTTTTTTGCCCTCGATGCAGAAATGGCTTGAAAAGAACAACCTTTTGACTTTTCAGAAATCGAGCAGAATTCTTAAAACTAAAAAAAAAAAAGTAATAATGATCTATTCCAAGAAATATATATATATATATATATATATATATAATCTTCACTTTCGAATTGAAATTAAAAGTACTCAAATCAATACTTTTAGTAATGTGTCTTACATAAAGAAAAGTCAACAGCCAATTACGAAAATTGAATACAGAGATTGATTTGCATGATAAAATTTTACTGTTTCTTACTTGTATAATTTTCAAGTTTATACTTAGCTACATACATATTGCATTGAAAAAGTTTTGTACTTCAATCGTGGCACAAAAATAACACTTTAAATATAAAAGTAATGAATTTATTTTATGCTCACATAAGAGAGAGGTGTATATATTGGGAACAGTGAAGGACGTCCACTCAGTTTGGTGAAAAGTAACAGAGTTTTCTCCCCGTTGGTTTTTCCAGGGAAAATGAATTAAGGATAATAAAGATTACATGGTAATATATGTAGGGATCTTTTGGTATTTTACAAGGAGTCTAAGTGGCAATAAGGGAATATCACATAGTGAAACTGACTTCCAAGAAAAACAAAGCTCTCTACCTAATACATAAACTCACACTGTGCCTACTATGCTGAACATTTATATCTTCTGAATTTGTTTATATTTTAAGCTTAATTAAATAATTGGCAAGTTTTAAAATGGAGGTAATTATTGAATAAGAATACGTTATTAAAATTCCTACCTCAGATAGTATAAAAGTTATTCAAGGTTTTTCCTATTAATTTCTATTTGTCTAACAAAGTATCGCCATGGTAGCCTTGTGGTCATGATTGAGGATTAGCTCCCTGTGGTATTTTCGTCAAGTCTTAGGATCAAGCTTTGATGCCCCTAAAGACTCGATGAGTAACGGGACTCTCCACTCCCTTGGCGTTGTTGTGGAAGTTAGGAGAGGGAGGTGCCAACTCAGGTATCCTCGTCACTTGACAGAGGATCAAATCTATGAGGTCAGCCGCCTTTCGCTATGGTGTTGCTTTTCAGTACGACGATAATCAAATTTGCTTAACAATGCAAATTTGATATAGATATTGTATTAAAGTCGATCGATTGATTAATTGTTTATTAGCGTTGCACTGAGAGGCGCCATGAGACCTCATAGTTCAGAATCTCAGTTAAGTGACAAGGACAACATCTGAGTTGGCATCCCTCTCTCCTAACTTCCATACCATTCCAACATGAGGAATTGGATCCCTGATAGATTTTACATGCATCATCTTTGCTCAATAACTCTACAGTTATATTAGAACTCAAACCCGCAATTCATCGGGAACAGTGACATTACGAATTCACGGCCATGACCAGATGGCTACAGTGACAGGAGTTAAAGTCGATCATACATAGCGTGTCCAATGGAAGTGAGACGACTTTAAACTACATATTATTTTTGAATCTGATCAACATGGCTGTAATTGTATGTTATGTGATTGCAGTGCCAGGTCCCAATTAGTTTTTCTTAATTCGTCCATGGGGAGAAATGACCACTAGGGCACGTCAGGATCACGATTCTAGTACTGACCTAAAGTAACTGTATGCACAGTACGAGTGAGTGAGTGTAGCTTTTAATGGTGCAAGAGACAGATAATGTTATGCTGCACCAAAAACTGGTGTAAATGGAATCTAGACGGAAGAAAAAAAGGGGAAAGATAAAAATTGGTTGACAAGAAGGAGGATAGAAAATAGAGAAGGATCGCTAGGTATCTCAGGGGCGTGTCACCTGGATTATCAAAGACAGTTAAACCCCATGAGAAAAGAAAATATCAATAGGGTGATTGATCTCATGATTCTTGCACCTACCTAAAGAAAGTCAGCCCTTGAAGGTTGCATTATACGAGCAGTAAACTATTAATATTAAAGAAAAACAAAGGAACAATGCACTTATTAAAACAGATTTTATGATGTTACTTTCAAATTATACGACAGTTTCAGAAACAATTATGAGCTTAAGTTCATTAGTTTTTATAAGTTATTCTCAATCACTTACAAAAGAAGTAGGACTGTATGTTGTTTACTAACACCTTACATTTAGAGAATTTTCTTGGAATGATAATGGTGGATAAATAAAACAATTTGCACTGAAAATACTATTTAAAGATTGGAAAATAGCAACAACAAATAAACAGTTAAAAGGTTTATTAACAGCCTGATTTAGAAAGGATTTACTATATTAATTTAAAGATTTGCCATTAACAAAGACAGCTGAACACGGACTTAATATTTGAAAGAAAAATTCTCAAAAAGATGTTTGGCTCACTCAGAGAGAATGATGAATTGAGAAAACTTTGTATATCCATAAAATATATAGGAAATATAGACAACCTAATATTGTCCTACTTATTAAATATTATCGAATCAGATCGTTTGATACATTTTTAGATGTGAGAAGGTAGACCTTGTTAAAAAAAAAGTGACCTTTGAAGAAGTAAAAGGCATCAGAGTGAGTGAATGTATTGGTGCAAGAGCCAGATATAGTTATGCTGCGCCAAACAAGATTAAACTGTGGTCTAGACGTGAAGCTGAAAAAAAGGTAAAAATGGTCGACAAGAAGGAGGATCGAAAAAAGAGAAGGATCGCTAGGGTATCCCGGGAGTGCGTCACCCGTGTTTATCAAAGACAGTAAACCCCATGGGAAAGAAAAAGATCCCTAAGGTGCCTCGGGGTTATGCTGCCCGTACTTGCCTGAAGAAGGCAAGTCCCTGAGGTACCCTGAGGTACCCCAGGGGCAGGGTGCCCGGTTATACCCCCAGATGCTGGGTACCCATTTTAGTCGGCTTTTACGACATGCATGAGCTACAGTGAGACTATTCTGTCATCCCCGTTCACCACACGGGTCAGAAGGCATCAGAAAAGGAGGAAGATTCCGCTACTAAATGGATTGTTTGAGTGGAAGCAGACTTTAAGGCATTGGAAATCAATCGTTGAAAGTTTAATTGATCGAATTAATTATTAATGTCCCACTCAGAAGCAATTGGTGACAAACCTCATAATTTTGGAACTCGATCAAGTGACGAGGACGACACCTGATCACTGGCACTTCCCTCTTCAGTTACACGCCATGCCAATGGGAGAACTTGGAGCCTCGACAGATTCAATGTGAATCAGCCCCATAACACGGCAAGCTTTTAGTGACATTGGGACTCGAACCCGCGACCACGACCACTAGGCTACCGTGGCGATTACATATATGCGAAAATTCCGAGCTAATGAATACGAATGTTCGAATATGTTCCCTAACTATAAAAAGAATAATTTGACGGGGAAACACGAACGATTTAATTTGATTTCTACTAATAGGATATACGAATTACTGATTACCTTTCAAGATAAAATAAGTGGTCGAGTTTTGAATTAGAATATTCTAAAACTCTCTTTTGTTTCTCAAATTTAATGTGTTCTCATAAACATGCTTAGATGCAACACATTTTGATTGTTCCGAAAATTGTGTTCATTCGTGTCTTTTTTCCCCCAAGATTCAACTTCGACTTAATTCATCTGTGCTATATTTTCGAGAAAAAAAAGGGGGATAGTGAGCGAAAGAATGCTGAGGTTTACAGAGCAAAAAGCCAAACCTGGTTATGTAGCGCATAACATTTGCATCAGTGTTCCAGATGTCAGAAGAAAAGAAGGGGTGAAAAGTAAGATCGATTGTCGAGTTTAGTTTATATTAACGTCGCACTGGTAGCAACACGAGGGCTATTGGCGACGGATCTCGTAATTTTGAACCACGGTCAAGTGACGAGGATGACACCTGAGCTGGCACCCCCCTCCCCTATCATCCACACCACACCAACGGGAGGACTTTGGGCCCCGAACAGATTTAACGTGCATCAGCCCCGAATACACGGCGGGTCTTTGGCGGCCAAGGGTCGAACCCGCGACTGAATAAAAACCGCAGGCCGCTAGTCCACGACCTTGACCACTAGGCTACCGCGGCCCGATCGATTGTCGAGAAGAATAGTTGAAAATAGGGAATGATCGATAGGGTATCCCGGGGTTGCGTCACCCGTGTTTGTCAAAGTAAGTCCCGTGGAAAACTAAGAATTACTAGGGTTCCTCAAAAGATCACATTTCCTCGATGAAAGTAAACCCCTGAGGGAAGAAAGAAAACAAAAACAAAAAAAAAAAAGAGAAAAAAGAAAGAAAGAAACCGAAAAATACACAATGCATTAGAGTCTGCATTTATTCGATCTGGTGAATTATCCAGATGAAAAAGTAAAATGTATCATCACAGAAAGAAAGCCGTTCTAATGTGATAATAATTACTAAGCTAAGTGATAAACACCAATAGCTCACAGTCAATGAAATCTGAATAATACCTATACGTGCCTGATTTATTTCCAACACATCATTTCTACGCATTTAGACACGTCAACCGAGCAACTCAAGTCGCAATTAAAAACCTGTATAACAAAACATCTCTCTGCATACGTCACCATTGTTTGAAGAACCCATGTTCATAATTCGCGAGGCACGACTGAGGGCATTTATTTTCCTTCTCGTACATTTCCTTCATCTACTTAAGCAAGATCTCCACTCAGAATTAAAGTGGACAGGCATGTAGTGCACGACTTCCGAAATAATGACTTCGGTAAATAAGAAAAAAAGAATATTCAAGAGAGGAGAGAGTTAAGGGGTCGCAGTTCCAGCTCCCTCTTGCTTTTGTTTTGTTTTGGTATTGTTTTTTTTTCTTCTTCTTTTTCTTTTTAATACCGAAACAGCGGAGGGAAATTTAAATGGGGCAAGGACACCTTCACGAAAGAACGTGATGTATACCCGGGGGTTGAAGCATTTCCGAGACGAAACTAGTAATTTTGGAGGGTCCGATTCATCCTACTTCATACTTAGGGCAGGGTTGCAGCAAAGGGCTATGATCGCCAACCATGAGCCAGTTTTTTGCATAAAATAATAGTTTACTTTGAGAGTATAGTTTCATTCGTCGAACTTCAGTATTAAATGTCATAAGTTCTGGCTATAAATGGGAAAAGGTATTGGATGCCAATATTTTGCATTCGTCATCGAATTTTATATTTTCAAATAACGTTAAATAGTAATATTTGTAGTTAAAAAGTTACTGATTGATTGATTGATTGTTTGTAAATGTCGCACTTAGAAGCAACACGAAGGCTACTGAAGACGGACCGCATAAATGTGAATCTCAATCAAGTGCGGAGGAGACGACACCTGAGCTGGCTCCTCTCTCTCCAAGCTTCCACACCACACCATTTCCCATGGGGTTTACTTTCTTTGGTAAACACGGGTGACGCACTCCCGGGATACCCTAGCGATCCTTCTCTATTTTCGACCCTCCTTCTTGTCAACCATTTTTACCTTTTTTTCAACTTCATGTCTAGACCACAGTTTAATCTTGTTTGGCGCAGCATAGCCATATTTGGCTCTTGCGCCAATAAACTTTACAATCACTCACTCACTCACACCACACCACACCAAAGGCAGGAATTGAAACCTAAACAGATTTAACGAGCATCAACCTTGCTACACGGAGCAAATTTAGTGGAGTCAGTATTCGAATCCACGAAAGAAGCAATGCCGATCGCGACTCTGTGACCATGACCATTAGGATATCGCGACCTCTTTATAATTTTAAATATTCAGTATTTATCACTGAATTTTATTTTGAATTATTTGAAGTATTGCCAACAATAGTGTTAATTATTGTTCTCTAAAAACGATGAATATTATTATTATGTAATCACGCGCGTGTTTGAATTATTTTATTAACAAATGCTTATTTGATCAAACATGTGATGAAAAAGTTAATTTTATTTTTATGAAGAAAAATTATTTATGAGGCTCAGCCATTTTTCGTTCGGGACCATAATTTTCTTCACAATAACTTTCCATTCCCTTTTTTCAAATTCCAGAAATCCAGATAAATATAACAGCTTAAAATTAAGATGGTAAATTTAAATTCCATATGATTAATATTAGGTTCTCGTATTTAAGTGGAAGATAAGTGGGACCTTGAACAAATTGTTACAATTTGTTCTTTTTTTAAAAAAAAGGAAGGAAAAAAAACCCTATTGTTATAGAGTACGAATTTTTTTAAGGAAGAGCCCGCATCTCAAAGTATATGCGTCATTTGTATATAACATTGCATTTCGAAAAATAATAATTCAAATACAGGAGGATAAAATAAATAAATAATTTAAAACAAGAGCATAAAAGTGTATAAAAATAAATGGAACTCGAAATTTTTAAAGGTTTGAATATTTTGATATTAAATATTTACAATCTAATTAAAAATTTGGTATCTTATAACTAATTACAAACTCAATAGACTAATTTCTGAAGAACTAATTTTTTGTAATACTAATTTCGGATCATCTATTTAAATTTGACATTGGTTGCGAAAATAAAATATGCACTAATTTTGATTTACTATCGATAAAATTCAAATTTTTTTGGAGTTGCTATTTTGTTCGCGGAGGGAGAGAGAGAGAGAGAGGCTATAATCACACATTCATTTGATATACTTTTTTCAAAATATTTGCCAATAATATTTTCTATCAAAATTTTATTATGACAGTCCAAATCTACCAAAAAATATTTTGTGTATATTTTATCCAATTTAAACTTCGATTAAATTAAAAATATACTCGTATGTATATTTATACCCGAGGTAAAGAGCTATGTACTTTTTTAAAATAACAATGGGAATAAAACGTCCAAGGATTTATGGAAAAATTTACAAACCAAATCTGTTAATAAACACAAGGAAAAAAAAATTGTGCTGCTCTCTAAAAAAAAAATTTATAAATGGGCATAGCACTCTTTACCTGCGGCATACAAGTATCTATAAGAATGTAATTTTTTTTAAAAAAAAATAAAACTAAGCAAATCGTAGAATTAAATTTCCATTATTTATTTATATATTACACAATGACGTATGCATGTGGCATATTTTATCTGAGGAATAATATTCTCAATCGCCTTTCATCACACATGTGATTTACTGATGTATTTGGCTTCTATGGAGCCATATATCTCAGCGATAACCCGCCAAATTATGGTAATCATTCATTTCAGAATCGTGCATGCAAACTGAAGTTGACCCATCTCTTTCAGTTCGCTTACAACACCTCTACAGTTAACCTTACAGCAAATAGTAATAGCAGGTGTAAGATATGCTAGAAGTAGGCCATTTCCTATATGCTAAGTCTAACCACTCGTTTGGATAGTGTATTGCTTTCGCACACCAAACATCAAAATTGCAGTATTTGAATTTCAAATTGCGCAACTGTTACTAGCCTTCTTTGTCATCGGAAGATGCCGTTTTTTGATGAGAGTTAAAGATAAATTCGGTTCATGGCTTATGGCTTGCTTGGGAAACACACGTACTGCCTCGTAGGGGTTTGCAAACCTTGCCGTATAACTAGTGATTATTTCGGTTATGATTCTGGTAATTTCGTAGCCATGCTGAGAACTGAGGTTGAGTTTGTCATTTGGTGGAGCATAATAAGTAGATTTGTTTCAGTAGATGATATATTGTAAACTGACTCTTGACGAAACCTTGACTTGATTTTGTGAAAGAATAACTTCGAAAGCATTCAACCGAGGAAAAATCTGCATTATGGTCTGATTTACATGACTGAAAAAATGCCTTTTATCTTAAAAGTATTAGAAAATCTTGTGTTATTTTTCGTTCGTATTAAGAAAACACTGTATCAACTTTATTTTTTTATTTAAGTAGATTTTTAAAATGAATATATTTAAATAGTTCATGATTGCTTTTTTCCAAATTTCTGTACATTAACCTTAAACTACGCAATTTAATTCAAATTTGGTTATTAATTTTAAAATTTTTTTTTCATTCAATGAGAAAGTATGAGCTTTAAGAAAAAATATATATTTTAATACTGACAAAAAGTTACGTTGGATGAAATAAAATTTTAAAGTTATTGTCATTTTAACATTCTCTATAAAGTTTTCCTCACATTAGAAAAATTTCATTGTATTTCAATTCTTTAATCTGAGACTTTCCATGTCAAAGAATCTGATTTTTTTGAAAAAGAATGCAAAAGTACAGGCAGTGACATTTAGAGATAGGATGCATTAGTCGTCAACAGTATTAAGTTATTTTGGAATTCAGTCAACAAAATATCAAAAGATGTTTTGATGACTGAACAATCTTTTCTACGGGTATAATTACATCGTAGTTTTGCTAATTTTTTTTCTCGCATCACGTGATAGGAAAACCAGGCTTTCATAAATACATTTCCTTGTCATCGTAATTATATATTTATATCCAACATCATATGCCGGAAAGAAATGTTTAAATTAAACGTCCACATCTTATGTTAGAAAATAGGAGTTAAACTGGAAACTCTTTTCAAATTAAAATTATATATGTATATATATTTGAGATACATAAGTATTTAATGTTATATTTCGTTTGATTTAACGTTGCTATTGAGAAAAAGAAAGCTGTGGGTGGTGAACCCTATAATTTTGAGCCTTCTTTTGGTAGGTACGGGCATCACTCTCCCTACGTACCTTAGTGATCTTTTTCTTTCCATTGGATGTACTCTGGTAAAGACGGTGGCGCATTCCCGGGATACCTTAGCAATCGTTCTTTAATTTAGACATTTCTTGTCAACCAAACTTTACTCACCCCCCCCCCTTTTTCAAACGACTAGATCATAGTTTTACTTTGTTTGGCGCAGCATAACCAGGTCTGGATCTTGCGCCATTCACCTCTACCTTCACACGCTCACTTGAACCTTCGATCAAATGACGAGGACACCATCTTAAGTACCTCTTTCGCCTAAGGTTTTATGTCCTATCATGTGCGGACTTTGATGACTTGCTCTTTTTTAAATGTAGCAGCCTCCATTGTTGCATACGACGGGTTTTTAATGAAATCACGATTCGAACTCATGGCTCAACTTGAACATCGTTGCTACAAAGTTCGTGACAGTGATCTTTAATCTACCACAACTGCTATTACATTTTAAGTTCATTAATGAACAGAAAGTGGAATATTTTAATATATTGCGGACTTATATTGGAGGGTTTTTTTAATTTAGTTTTATTAAAGTCGCATTAGAAGCAACCCGAAGGCAATTGGTGACGGACCTCGTAATTTTGAACCACGGTCAAGTGACGAGCACGACACCTGAGCTGGCATCCCCTCTTCTAACTTCCACACCACGCCAGCGGGAGGACTTTGGGCCCCGACAGATTTAATGTGCATCAGCCCCAGCTACACGGCGGGTCTTTAGCGGCCAAAGCTCGAACCCGCGACTCAACGAAAATCACCGACCACGAGTCTGAAACCACGACCACTTGGCTACCGCAGCCACGGGCTTGTATTGGAATACAGATAGTCTTTATTTCCCGCGGGAATTTCGTTTAAAATTTCAACCTCCTCGTTTTATCAAAAAGGGAAAGTGTTAATTTATTTTTATAAAATATAATGGTTCCTTATTGTAAATTGCAAAATATATCACAACTACACGATTTTTTATATCACTGTTACATTTATTTATTTGTATTTAGCAATTGCTTCTATACTCAAATACTTGTTCTTTAACCTAAAGCAAAGACTGACTTTATAAAAACAAAGGATTAAAGCAAATACCAAATTAAACCTTCAATATACACGAATAAAACAGAACTTTAGATTCAAACTAAATTTAACACCCTCAGGGGCATGACTTCTTTAGGTAGGGAATCATGACCTCGAGGCACTCTAATGATCTTTTTATTTCCTATGGGGCTTACTAATATGGGTGACATGCCTCCGGATACGCTAGCAATCCTTCTCTATTTTTGACCCTCCTTCTTGTCAGCCAAATTATTACTTTTTTTTCTTCAAACGTCTAGATCACAATTACAATTTATTTTGGGCAACACAGCCATATCTGATTCCTGTGCCATTAAATTTCATCGACATTCGCTCAACTCAAATTTAAACGTACATCCTGTTGAAAAAAATTCCCATATCTTTCGACTGTTTCCGTTTTGTACAGCGCAAACGGATCACAGCATCATCGAGAAGAATACAGATCATTAGTTGACACGCGCAACAACACAGCGGAGTGGCAATCAGGGCAGGTGTCGGGGAGAGAAGCCCGTTAAATGATTCATACAAATCCAATAATCCGGAATCCGAACTCATCGATTCCCTTCCATAATCATAGAGAATCGGAGAAGTTTGGGCAGCAAGTCGATCCGGAAAGTTCCAACAGGCAAGCTTCCGCCGACACGCTACCAGCTGTGTTGACGAAACCAGCCTTCACTAGCTGAATTGCTAAATAAGGGACTGGTATGCACGCCCCGTCCAAATGGCCCTGTCATTTTACATACTGGAGAGCTCATGTGTTTTTCTTGCGTGCTTTAAGAATTGTAATGGAAGAGCTATGGCTCATGTGCGGTGGGTGCAGTCGAATATGCTAATAAGCAATTGTTTTAACGATGATCTATTAGTTTTTGTGTTTGTTGTGGTTTGGTGAATGAATATTCCGTGTTTGTGTGCGCGGTTTTGTGTATATTATACATATTTTTTTATTTAAATTGTTGTTGGTCATTGAAAAACTGGATAAACAATTGTTGCAATAAATGTCGCTTTTGTTTATATAGTTTTCTCCAACACCATAAATATTTTGAAGGAAAAAATAGAACATACAGGATATTCATCCACCAAACCACAAAGAACAACGGTTAGAATTGTTGAGATATTATATATGCATTATATTACGTAAGTATTGTTTAGTCCTTATTTTTGTCTTGAAAATCCATTCATAATCTCCAGAAATTACAACTTATATGACAAGTTTTCCTTAATTTCTTATTTACATTTCTTCAAATTCTTAAATGTTTTGAAAATAATTTATATAATTCGATAAAGTTAGTCTATCTTTGTAATGAAATTGATAATCTTATTTAAGCAAATGAAATAAAACGTCAATGAAGAGAAATAATCTGTTTTATCCTAATCCGCTAAAATTTGAATGAACAGCATAACTAAAAACTAGTTCCATAGTTCTCTCTGGAATAGTTAATTACACATAACAAATTTGTCATGTTTAGTAAACTCATTTGGAAAAGTAAACCAGAGTTTATCCATATTTCTAATTGTATCTACATTAATATATATTTTTATATCTTTTATACAATTAATTTGCTTATGGTTGTAGAGAAATAAAACACACAGGCAAGATTTTTTAAAAAAATATTTCTTAATTTAAAAGCAGTATTCACGAGCACTAAGGTCATATTGATTGATTGTTAACGCCACACTTAAAATTAACACGAAGGCTACTGATGATGGACCCAGTACTTTTAAACCTCGATCCCATGACGAGGACGACATCTGAGCTGGCACCTCCTTTGCCAAACTTCCCCACCACGGACGGGACTGACTGAGTGAGTGACGTTGGAATTTAATGGCGCAAGAACCAGATATGCTCGAAGCAATATGTAACTGGTCAAGAAGTTTGAAAATATTGGAAAAAAGATAATTGGTGGACAAGCGAAGAGGGTCAAAAATAGAGACGGATCACAAGAGTATCCAGAGGGTGCATCACTCATGTTTACCAAAGATTGTGAACTTCAGAAGAAAGGGAAAATATCTTTAGGGTGCATCGGCTGAGTGATGTTCGTACTTACCTGAAGGTACGCCCCTGATGGTGGATAGAACTGGGAACCTCGACAGATTTAAGGTGTATCAGCTCCGCAAAACGGAGGGTCTTTGGTGACATCAGGAATTGAATCCACTATTCGACGAAAACAATGCTGTGGATCCGTTATCTTAATCAATAGGTTACCACCGTTATACACTATATAAGTTAGAAATGATTTTAAGCCTACTTTCTAATGTCCTCTTTCACTGAAAGCGTAATTGTTCACTTCCCCGAAATAATCGGGACAAAAAGTTATAGAAACTTTATTTTCTTTGGAACCTTAAATAAGAGTGATCTTTCAAAAATTACACCCTTAAAACTCACAAACAATATCCCTTTCCCAAACAGGAACTAATTACTTTTTTTTCCCATAAAGATTATCCATCCTCTTACCAGGAGTAATTGCTGCCCCATCACAAAATCTGCTTATAAAATCTTTGGTATATATTAATACTCACTTAAGGAGTCGATGTACCTATTTTTCAACAGCACTAAATACCTTTATCGGTCCCGTTCATCGACGTAATATTGAAAATATTCCTTTTATCTTTCTTGTGTCTGCACTCTCTCCCGGCGGCCGACGTGTGGTTACACGTACGCGCTTTCTGTCACGTTCTGTTGTTTATCGTGACTGGAACTATAAATGCGCATGCAGCGGAATACCTGCGTGATATCACCACCTCCTAAAATGCACACTGGGCTTCGTTAATTGCTCCTAATCACGGGTTCGGGTCTTCATCGTCCGCGTGCCCACTGACTTGTTATAACTTCATCTTTTAACTCGGAAGAAATACTCGCAAGATGAACTGGGATAACGCACCGATCCTTCTTCGTGAGCTCTGCGAAGGAGAATTGTCTGGGAAAATAGCGCGGGAGAATGTATGATAGTTTCAGAATCGATGAAAGCAAGTTTATCGAATGAGATATGTTGCTTCATGTAAGATTTTCAAAGGATTAATTTATAGAAAGTGGAGGGTTTGTTACTGAAAGAAAATGTCCGAAAAATGTTGTATAAAAAGTTATATAAGATAAAATGCGGGGAAAAAGGGTTCTAAAAGAAGCATGTTTAAACCCTATTACTATTTTGGTTTGTATCATCGTTGATCAGGAGTTATAAAGTAGACCCTTCCGAAATGGACAATTTTTAATCACAGTTGACCGCGCATGATATTATTTGAGATCTAATGCATCACTTTTCTAAATTTTACGTAACCTCTTAGCTACGGCAGCCTAGTAGCCATGGTCGCGGTCTCGCGGTCAGCGTTGCTTTCGTCGAGTGGAGGGTTCGAGCACTGATGCAGCGCTAAATACCCGTTGTGTGTCTGGGGCTGATTCACGTTAAACCTGTCGAGGTTCAAAGTTCTCCCCTTGGCGTGATACGGAAGCTTGAAGAGGGAGATTCCAGTCCATCCGTTGTCCTCGTCACTTGACCGAGGTTCAAAATTTGAGGTATGAAGCGACACAATAATCCTCTTGATGCTTCTTAGTGCGACGTTAATAAATAAATAAATCCATAAAATCTCATATGAACTTTGACACATGTGAAGCCTGTTTAGTAGAGTAAGAAAACTCCAAATTAATGGGTAACCAAGTCGGAATTCATTCTCCTAAATATTGTCGAAGTTGACGCTCCTCAAATCAGGCAGGAATGAAAGTCCTAACGTTATCGTAACTTGAACGTGGAGTCCCAGTGCTAGTGTTGACCTTGTCATTTGACACGGTTCAATATATCGAGGTACTTAGGCTGTGTTAAGTGCACCTTTCAGTTGGGCGGAAATAAGGAACTGGAATTGTTCTTTGAACAAACAAATAAGGACAATTAAACACATTTAAATCCGAATTAAATTTGTATAAGCCTCATTATGTCGCCTGGTGTTTTTTGATATCATAAGCCTTGACTGAATGGCTACAAGACACTCTTTTATTGATCGAGTGATTCACAATCCTAAATTTACCGTCGGATTGATAGGTTGTTTATTAACGTCGCAACACAAATCTACACTAAGGGTATTGATGATAGACCTCATAAATTTGAGGCTCGGTCAAGTGACGAGGACAACATTTGAGTTCGTACTCAATTCTAAATTCTTCTTCTCCCCTCTAGCGTGAGAATTAGAAGCCTCAATATATTAAATGAGCATAAACCACGCTTCACGACGGGTCTTTAATGACATCATTACTCAAATCTATGTCTTGACGAAAACATTTTCTTTAGAAATGGCTTTTAGCATTTTTCTAAGGTTATTTTTAAAAGACTCGGAATATATACTTTTAAGAAAAAAGTATTTAAATTTTGGTGAGAAGTTAAAATCATAAATCATGTAAAAATTATATTGTTCTCACTATGTAGATAAAGTTACATTTTTGGGAAAAGTTTATCACCTTGTAAAGAGCTATTTTTAAGCAAAATTTGAAATTATTCTGAGAATATCGAGAAT
Source organism: Nephila pilipes (assembly GCA_019974015.1). Lineage (NCBI taxonomy): Eukaryota > Metazoa > Arthropoda > Arachnida > Araneae > Nephilidae > Nephila > Nephila pilipes. Next base: position 204,154 of record BMAW01129644.1, on the reverse strand, counting down.
GTAACTGTTTTGGAATTATTTTGAAAAATTTGTCTTATTTACTTAACTAATTTTGGTTCATCTTTAATGGGAACTGATACAATTCTATATGATTTATCAAAATTAAATTTTCTAGGTTATTATATAATTTAAGGGCTTCTTTAAGTATTGTGATTGATTCAAATTTTTTATCAATAAACTGAGGATATGAATTTGATTAAAATATTAAATATTTGAATTATGAGTTATTTGTGAATAATTCAGATTTTGCTTAAAATTTTAAATTTAATGGGATAGCAAATTTTTTTTTAAGAATTTTTTACAAAGAATTGGGCTTAACCCTCGGTTACTCTCGAATACTTAAGCATTTTTTTAATTATTTTTTATTGTGTAAGTAAAAAAAAATAAATAAATAAATGATTGTATCAGGAAGCATCTAATGTGATAATCTAATTAATTATAAAAAATCCAGAACATTGAGGTAATTAAGGTATGCTTAAATTATCCACCAAAAAAAATATTTGGAGTTAATAAAATAATTTTATGCGATTGTCACAAAATTAAAGTCTATTTTCCCCTCATCAATCTTTGTCAAAAGAAACCTAATTTCTGCTCTAATGAATTAACAATAAATATACCAAACTTCTTCAAACAACATGCGCACTGAAAAGGATATTTAATCAAATCAGAAACAAAAGAAACAAAGAAGAAAAAAAACCATGACAAGCTCTCGAGTTTCTTCCAACACATCCTATCATGATTTATGACTCACAGGAAAGAAACATCCATCTCTCATAAACTTCTCCAGAAAAAAAAAGCGCCTAATAATAAAAATAAACCTTGGCTTTGGTCAGAAGTCCGGCAAAGGTAAAAAAAAAAAGATAACAGGCCGCAAACGAGGACAACAACAAAAAGCCACCTTTCCGTGCCGGATATTCATGCCGGGAAAAAACGCACCTGCTTTTTAGAACCAAACCCCCAGCGTTTCACAAACGTCTTTCCCTCATGAAATCTTGATCCGAAATCCCTTTTCGTAGATCGCGTGCACTCCCAGACGCTCTCCACTCCCTTCTGAATTATTTACGCCCCTGAGCCGCAATTGTTTTGTCGTGGGGCGCGTTGCTATGGAATCGTGGTTACCCAGCCGGAGGGGGGGGGCGTCTGTGTCCTCTATCCCCCTTTTGACCCGCACGTGGCCTTTCCCAGACCCCCACGCGACTCTTAATTACCCCGACACCCCGGGTATTAATCAATGGATCGTGTGAAGTGCCCTTGCGATCACGCGAACGGGATTCGGTGAGAAGACGGGGGTGGGACAAAATTGGTCAAAAGTTGGCTGAGAATTAGAGGGCTAATTCGTTCATTACCGCGATGTGGAGTCATTAACAACGTAACGGCTTCATTGAATAACAAGGTGTTGGGAAGTCACGGAGCCTAGCCTTGAGTAAATTCCTCATAAAAATAATAAAAAAAATTTTGAGTTATGCCATTAGGTGGGGTAATAAATCCAACGTGATGGTGTTTAATAACCACAACCCGGAATTTTGAAGGCGTATCATCTTACAACCGACATTTCGAAGACATGCCTACCCTGTATGTTAACACAAATGATGACTACCGGAATAAAGAAATGCATTTTTATTACGTCATTATTTCTTCATATTTCGACTATATACATTTTCTAATACAAAGGGTATTTTTTTAAATCATTTTTTGAACGTTTAAGAACTTTTTTAAATTTATCGCAGTAGTTCAAAAGATTTTAAGATTGTTAATCTGAAATCATTACGTATTTGAGTAAATTTTAATTGTGAATTTAATCTCGCACTAAGATGCGACACGGAGGCTATTGGTGACGGACAAACTCTCTAGAATGACGAGAACGAGACATAGTTGGCACCCTACTCTATAAAATTCCATACCATCTCAACTTGATTACATCGAGCCTCGACAGATGAAACGTACATCTGCACATCGATAAAACGGTTCTTCAGTGGAAACTGGACTCGAACTCACGATTTTTCATGTAAGATATCCCCTTAAGTTCTGAAAGTCATTTTATAAACTATTCCTTTCAGTATTTGAGATCATTATATCCGTGCAAAAAAAATTTCAAACATTTTATATTTTTCGTATAATACTTCTACTACAGCACTATTTACCTGCATCTTTCTAAGCGAGTACATCATTGTTTCAAAATATTTTTATATTATGGGGGAAAATATATAGAATAAAGCATTTGTACTTAATGAATATCAACAATTTCACATTTTTTGAAGGCTTAAGTACAGGTAACTTTCTTAGGTATTCAAGTGACCCTAAATTACTCCATATTCTGTACTGTTAGTTATCCAAAATTGGAACGTTGAGCCCTATCACAAAGTCATTTATTTGTAGTACATTTTGAACTAAAAAAATATGGTCAAACACTTTTGTTTCCAAAACATGGAACTATTAACTGCGTTTTTCAGTAAAAATACTAGCACTTGAGATCTATATTTTTTTATTATAATTTTTTTATTTTTGGAATTTTAATGGATTGGTTTCCTTTCCTTTAAAGTAAAATAAAAAAGGCAACTTAATTTCAGCTTTATTGTCAAATTTACCAATAGAATTTCCTATGCATTTTTATAGCAAAGCAGTTGGAAAGTTTATACATAATCATCTGACAGTAAAATATTTTTTGAGTTGACATTATTGCCATTATGTTTTTTGACAGCTTAAGGAAAAAATTTTGAGAAATGTAATGTTTATAGAATAATTTTTCATTTTTTTTTTTTTTAAAAAAATATCAGTATGTGCATACCTAAACCAACAATTTTTACACAAATATTTTTATCAATGAAACTCCATAATTTTAGTTTTCAAGACTCATTAATAACTTCATTTAAATTTATTAAATTATAATAAAAACTAATTTAAAATTTAGAAGAGAAAATATAGAAAAACTACGCTAGCCCTTTTCTTCTATACTTCATAATATGAAAGAAATTGACAAGAATACGCAACTAACTAAGCAATATTCATTTTGACAATACCGTAATAAATATCTTCTGAATATAAAATTATCAGCACCCAAGATTAATTGACAATATTAGAGCTCATTAATTTTATTTTAAATGCTCTATTGGCTGATTTTATCCTGCAATAAAATCTAATCCAATGGTAATCCAAGCTCTTTTTATTTTTAGTGACTCCTGCAATGAATAAATTAAGAACAGTGCTTATATTCACCCATCTGTTCATTTTTTGTGCTTCTCTTTTTTTATGTTACATTTTCTCTTAAGCACTTTAAAAAAAATTGACATCTCCGTAAACACTATTTACCCGTTTTTGTATTGCATTAAATGTGATAAGATGTTAAATTATTGTTCTCCAATGTACCCTATGGCCTGAAAACAAAATTTTAACTGTCAATTTTGATTTGCTTCTTTAAACAACGAAAGCCAGTTTTTTTTTTTTTTTTTTTCCAAATATGAATACACGTAAAAAGTGTTTACAGAAAAACATACTCTTTATATTGAGCCTACATACATATATGTGTTTAAACATAGTGATATATATATATTACATATATATATATATATATAAATACATATATGTATATATATATATATATATATATATTATATATTATATATATATATACATATACATATATATATATATATATGTATATTACATATACATACAATTTTAATTTTATATATATATTATATACATAGTTTACATCAACATACATATATTATATGAAAGATATATTACATATTATTATTATTATATACACATTACGGCCATTACAAGTCATTACATATACATTTCATAACTCTCAGAAGCAACATTTCGAAAAAAAGATTATTAATTTTTTTATTGAATCATTTTGCTTGTTTATAAATCATTCTGTAGACTCATTACCCAGAAAAGAATTATATCCGCCTAAAATTCCGAATGAAAAATTGTCTATAAGACACGAACTCGTATCAATCTTACACAGAAGCTTGGAGCGCAAAAAAAAAAAAAAAAAAAATATTCCCCTACATTTTTATTTGTGAAAAACTTCAATAGACTATGGCCAACAATTCATCAAAAAATAATACTAGTTTCGTAATAATAAGTTCTGGTTAAGAAAATTCCTCCGAGGTTTTTGGAAGGGGTCGACATCGAACGATTTGGAAGGACCCTAATGAGCTGGCAATGCAAACCGAGCCCACCAGAGTCATTTAAATCGACTTCAGGTTGAGTGTACCCGAGTCTCCGCCCCTCCCTTCAATGAGTCCGACTCTCTCTGGATTGGGAAACTGGTTACGATAGAAAAATACAATTATATACGCTGGAGAACAATGCTGGGTTAGCCGAGGGTAAGTATTCAGGGCGAGCAAGGCCATTAAGCCTAATGGACAGTGAGTGCATTTGGTACCGGAGGGTCATCTCAGTTCATAGGGAAGAATATCACTGCACAACCCCGAAAAGAAAAACAACTCTTTTGAGGAAAAGAAGAAGGTATAAAATAAAACTGGAATTTCCTTTCAGATTAGTAGATCAGGAGATTTTGGGAAGGAAATGGAAATCAAACTCGTTTTTCTTCGACTGGAGAGAAATTAATTGTTCGGGTTGTCATTCATTTGGATTGATTTATGATGTCGTGTGAGATATTATATGCATACATGATCGATAAACTTTAAAAATGACAGTCGAAACGCAGTTGTTACGAGCAGTTTCATAAAAAACTTTGAAACAGTGCAACGAAATCTGGGTGAAAAATAGAAAAGAGATACTAATGTTTGTACAGAAAGTGAATGAAAATAATTTTCGTCATTGTTACTGATAAAAGTTTTAAGTTGCTTATAGATTTACTTTGATACATTAGGCTTTTACATATGTTTCTGATTTTACATTATTATCAGAAACTTTAGATTAAAGTATTCGTTAGATTTATAAATTTCCTGTCACTGTGTACGGTTACAAAATCTAAATATTTTGGATTTCTTAAATAAGAAGTCCTGGTGATTTGAAAAATATAATAATGTAACTTCTAACAGAAAATGATGCTCTAAACATTGTTAATTTATAAATGAATATTGTGATAATAAAAGTTCAAAATATTATGAGACTAAATTAAACTACATAATGTTCACCTCGATGTGGAACAAAAATAATCTTGAAAATAGTTATTGCGACATTTAAAAATAAAATAAATCACGTAAAAATTTATATTAATACCAATGAAATTTTTGTATTAGAAATTATGTCATCTAAGAATAGCGTAAAACAAATGATTCGTATTAAGCGAATATTTCTACATTTACTTTGTCTTTTAAATATGCTATACAGCAAAAGATCAATATTTATACAGTAAAGTTTAACTGTAATTATGAGACTTATTGATAAATTATTACTCAGAAGACTATGTTACAGGAAACAGACGGAAAAAACGAGCCTTTCCCATGCGTCACATTTTCCGTAGAGAACGTTATTGAAAATCAGCAGCTTCATTTTATACTTTAAATGGTCAACAAAGAAGGAAAGATATAAGATATCAAAAACCCTAAGGCAATTAAATACTTGGAAATAGATTTGTGATTAGTTAAAATTTATATATTAGCCCTTTTATTGTCACATTCAATTATATATTTGTTGCTTCTTTCTTTTGAAGTAGATTTACAGAAGGAAATTACAAATTTATTTTTATGTAATTTTGATTCTTGGGGAAGTCAAACAATTCACGCTTGAATCGTTTCGTCTACAGAATCACGAAGAATAAAATTAGTTATATTTCAAATACGCCTTTGAATATGCATACCTGATTTCTCTAGTATGCAATTACCTGATTTGGGTTTCTATCAGGACATGCTGAAATAGTTTATTGTTGCTAGAAATTGATGTGTTCGCTTCATTTTATCTTATCAAACGATAATAACTATTATTTTATTATTATTTTTAAAATTGTTTTATTATTAATAAAACATCTTCAGTCTGCTAGAGAAACTGAGCAGCTCGATGTGGTGAACCTAAAGAACTGCGTTATTTGGGTCTATAATCTCACTTCCATACATTAGGCTTCATATTACAATTTAACTTAAATGAGACAAAGTATAACGAATAAGATAAGCCATATAAGTTGTAATGCCCCTTAATTACTCGTTTCAGTAAAAACTGTTGCTAAATCTAACAGTCACTGATGAGACAATAAGTTCACAATTTAAAGAACAATAGTTGAAAAGAATTAAACCGCTTTATTAATAAGTACTTTATTTAACGCACTTTTTATAAGTTTACTATGTCGCAATGCGACTGAATCCTTGTTTATAATTAAATATTAAAATTCTTACATACAAACTAACCCTTACCGAGTGAACTACTTTTTAAACGCTGAAGGTTTGAGGCCCTTTACAACTTACTCCAATCAGGAGTTACTTCTTATCCCCTTAAAGTCATAGGAAATTGGTTACTACAATTCACTCCAATTATAACATACAAGCATTTTCTGGTTTCTCGTTATTATCTGTTCCCTTTTCCTTTCAATTCTATTTCGTTAATGTATCGCCTTCCTCGAGTTAATTTATTACTTTTCTAGGAATAATCTAATTTGTCAAGATAACGTTTCATTTGGTTGGAAAAGAGTTGGAATTTTATGCAATTCAAATTACAAATATAGCGCGAAGAATAGTCCAAGGTCACAAAGTAAGAAGTTGTACAAATATAATATCACTTTTGTTTCAGACGTGAAACATCAAAAATCCACGTTATTGAAATAATATGCGAAACACGTCAGAAGAAACAGTTACCATTTAAGTCAGTGATATCGTCACTTAACGACACTGCGTTAGAGATTCATGAAATTGTGACAGTTAGAAGTCACAAGACTTATTTGTGTTTGCGAGCTCTGGTTTTTTTTTTATCTCGATATTATGACAAAGAAATAATTGCTGCACACGACGATATATTATGCAGTATACTAGGTAAGAAAATATCAATATTGCACTTAAATTGTATCAGTCTCTAATGCTTACAGCCGCCTGGTGGAACGGGTGGTTAGAAAAATTATTCTATGAATCATCGCAAAATATACCAGTTTGTCAAGCTACCCTTACTACCAGCTGGCTTTAAACACGAGATTGATGGAAGGTAGGGTTGGTACTTACTTTGACTATTCCTGCTACTGAGATAGTCATCTTTGCAGATGAACCTGTTCTCGTCCAGGACATAGAGCTCTTCCCCTGTGGACAGTTGCTTCCTGCACACAAGACAGGTGAAGCACTTCAGATGGAACACCTTGTTTCGCGCCCTCCTCACCAGATCTGTTGGGGAAATACCCTGCGAGCAGCCAGAACATTTGGTGCCAAAACGCCTGAAAGAATCAAACATAAGAATATTACTTGACCTGAAGATATATTAAATAGTAATTTTGTTTGAGGAAAGGCGATTAGATTGAAGTTTTTCTACTTTCTTTGCTATAGCCAAATTATTTATAATTATAACCAAAAATTTAATTTTTTGTGAGAAAATTGGGGAGAAGTAAACTTATTGTCAACTGTTATTCCAGTATCTGGTAAAGGATTCTTATTTACGTCAAGTATTTAATTTGTAAACTAAAATCCCCTTACAATTTTTCATTACAAGTACAAAAAAATACATCCATGCTTATGTCTGGACATGAAGCGAAATTTTCGTAAAATTTTTGAAATAAGCCAGTGGGTGTAAAATAATATGCCCATATGTTTCATTAGTAGGAATAGAATATAAATTATAAGTTTTACGACTAAAAATCAAGCTTTCTGGGATGCATAAATCTTTGGCACAATATAGCCTTGGCTCTTTTTATATTCTAACTAAAACACTGCATTAAAATATTCTAAATTTTGAAAATATTAGCCCCCCCCCGAGGGGCTATTGTTTTAGTTAAATCACTTTTGGAGTACCAGATCACTTTCCAATTTTATATCGTTTGCTTTAATTTTAATTACATTTATCTTAAATATATTCAATTTAACAATTTATCGCTTCCTTTAATTCTTCTATTTAATTGAGTAATTTAATAATAATTATAAAAAAAAGCCACCTTGGGAGGTTAAATCTATTCTTTGAAAGACTTTGCACAGAACTTTTTTAATTTTAGTATTTTTTTTAAAAAAATATCTTTACATGCAAAGTCATAAAAAAAATAATTTGATAGAACACTTTTAAAAATTACAATTTATGCTTACATGTACAAAAACATCGATAATATTTCCTTTTTGTTGGAAATTTTTGAATTCATTAAATAAATTTGATAGTTGGTTTTATAATATTTCCTTTCGGTTATACACTATTTCCTTTTTTTATTATATTAGGTTAACATTTTTAATTCCTGTAAATGCTGAGTACTATATAATAAGTAGTATACTTTGCAATGTAATACGTATTCTTCGAAATGTGTGCAAATAGGATACAGTTTAAAATATATTCAGAATGAAAATTAATAACCTTACTCGTAATTTATTAATAAATTCCGTTAAGCATCACCGATATTCGGTCCTCCATCTCAAAAGCTTATAATTAACACTAAACATAGACATACCTTCTTTTAATTCGTTAATGTTTCTTAACATTTCTGCAAATCATTACAAAGATATGCCAAAAAGCAGAAACTAATCTCTCCTTTCTTGGAGAAATGTGACTGTTGTGTCTTAGCATCAACCCTCGACCTTCTGAAAGCGATCACGCGAAAGGGGACGCCTCATGAATAAATTTAAGCTAATGAAGAAACTTCTCTAACAAGCTGTTAAAATGATATAAAGAAACGCAAATGGGATGCGCAAAACCAGCGAACAACTTTCACCTTGAAACCTGTAGAGTCGAAGGTTTTAATTAGAATTGATAGACTCGCTCTAATCAATATTAGGAATTTCAATAACGGTTAACAGGCAAGTTGGGAATTTTAGTCTCGCATTGTTACTGGTTATTCTATATTGTTTTACCAATTATCCGGCAAATTATAAGCGTAACTATAATAATTTTTTGTACTATTCAGTGGGGCTACACTGAGCATGGTAAGTTGCCTCTGAAACACGCAAACAAAAAATATGAATAAAATAAATTATAATTCTAAAATAGAAAGCTCTATGCAAAGTCTTGCGAAGAACAGATTTAGCCACCCAAGGTGTGCTTTTTTTATAATTATTATTAAATTACTCATAAGAATACTTGAGAATAAGAATGAGAATTAAATTACTCATAAATATAAGAATTAAAGTAAACGATAAAATTACGAGAAATGGACAATAGTAAACTTTTTCGATATTACAATTAAAAGAAAAGATAAATTATTAAATTGAATATTATATCAGTTACATGTAATTAAAATTAAAGGAAAATATAAATAATTATTAAATTGAATACATTTAAGTTCATGTAATTAAAATTGAAGCAAACGTTAAAAAGTTGAAAAGTGATCTGGTACGCCAAAAGTGATCCTACTAAAACAATAGCCTCTTGGGTTGGTAATAGTTAAAACAAGAATTGGAGAATACATAAGGAACATACGGGGGGGGGTGAATATGCAACAGGAATACATAAGAGGGAAATATGCAACAGGAATACATAAGAGGGAAATATGCAAAGCGTTGATCAGTTATGTTTCTCAAGTAGTTTTTTTTTTCCCTTCAAAACATGTTGAAATACAGATCGCGAATTTAATTATAATTAGCAATTCGCAATGAGAAGTAATCAGGAAAAGGCCATGCCTCCTGATATCCACGGCAGAAATGACAATGTGTAAGAAAACTCGCACTTTATGCTTCCCATTGCAGCGCCATCTAACGGTTCTCCGCTTGATTTCCACCTACGCATTGTATGGTGAAAATTGCTTGATTAGATATTTTCTATCACCTCTTAAATTTTTGCCCATGAATTTCGAAACATCCTGTATAAGTATTAAGTGAACCACCCTCACGGAGATTTTGGATTTTATCTTCCCAATATTTTTTTGCTGACACTTAAAAATAATTACTTAATTAACTTAAATTACCCATAAAAGTGACTCAAGAAGTCATTTTTAATAATATTTTTTTCGATAATTTCTTAAAAATATATATACTGAGCTCTAGAAGATAAGATACAGTCAATATTTTGATGCTCACCATTAAAAGAGTGAAAATAGAGGCAAAAAATACGGTTTATTTCAATAATCATAAATAAATCCATTAAATCATAATATAACAATTATAAACTACCACTCCATTTATGACTTCCTGAAATTTGACAGAAAACACTGGTTGAACCATAGATATTGGAGACCAGTGTATTTTTAAACACTATTGTTACAAATATGTATGAAATAAGCATTTATTTCATCATTCATATCAGTAAATTGGAATATTTTCATTAACATTGGAGCTTATATTAAACAAAATTTACAATTGGACCCGTTAATAGGCGAGTCTATTTCACATGTGGTTTTATTATGACTACCTCGATAAATAATCACTTGTGATATCACTCCTAGATATTGTGAAGTCATAATTCTTATTTTTCTCTTTATAGGAAATTCAGATTCATCTTAAGTCAGAATGACGTCACGACTTCCCGTTAAGAGCCGAGAGATATTAATATCTTATTTCTTTTTAATTTATGTATAAAAATCACCATTTCTTGGAAATTGAAATGTTTTAGTTTGATTTTTTTTTTTTTTTTGTGAGAGATTATTTTTAGGGTTTCGTGGTCATTTAGATTAACTTCATGTTCAACCAAATTTTGAAAGTTAGAGATTTTTCTTGTACGAGTGATTTCTAATTTATTTTGAGCGATAGAAATCTTGGATTAGGGTAATTAAAAGAAGATTTGCCATGCAAGAGATTAAGAAGGAATAAGATGCCAGTAGGAAACAATAATCTCTTATAGATTGGTTGATAAAACAATGAACTCAATATTTTCTTTACATTTTAAATCTTTTTAAATAAATATTTTTTTTGTTGCAGGCGACTTATAAACATATTGTGCAAAAAACAGCATAGATGACCATACATTTATTTTCTCAAATTAACAACTCATTCTGTAATTTAATGCAAATGTTTACTACTTAGAAAACTCACATCGTTGTTGGATTGGTTTGGTTTTATTAACGTCGCACTAGAAACAGCACGAGGGTTATTGGTGACAGACCTTGTAATTTTCAACCTCGGTCGAGTAACGAGAATACTTGAGCAGGTGCTCCCCTCTCCTAACTTCCATACCAAACTAATAAAAGGATTTTGGGCTCAACAGATTTAACGTGCATCAGCCCCGGCTACACGGCAGATCTTAGTGGCATCAAGTCTCGAACCCACGGCTCGACGAAAATCGCCTGCCATGAGTCTATGACCATGACCACTAGGCTACCGCGGCTACGTCAACGACGCACTTCAATGAATGGATATATGTGTTACCAAAATGACTCATTTATACGAAAGTTAGAATATGTTTCTATCCTAAAATATGTTCGGAGTTCGATACAGACTCTTTTGACTTATGAAGAACACAGCCTCGAGAGCTAACTTAGGCTACAGTGCCTAGACATTAGAAACACAAAATAGAATATTTGTGCAAATTTCTTATTTTAATTTACAGTTTTGTGTATTTAATGTACAACTGCACAGCGGATATTTAGAAGCGTCAAGGCTCGAACCCCCGACTCGACGGAAACCGCCGGGCATGAGTCCGCGACCGTGACCACAAGGTCGACTATGTATTCGTCGAGTAGTGGCTTCAACCCCGATGACACCCAAGCCCCGCTGTGTAGCGGGAATGATGCACGTTAAATCTTTAAGAAGTCGCAAGTCCACCAGTTGGCGTGATGTGGAAGTTTCAAAAAAGAAGTGCCAACTCAGGTGTCGTCCTCGTCCCTTGACCGAGGCTCAAAATTACGAGATCCATCGTCAATAACCCTCGTGTTGCTTCTCAGGGAGACGTTAATAAGCAATCGCAATCAATCGATAAGTTTTCTTATTTTCGAACGTTTTAAGGTTGTTATGAAATTGAATATATTTTTGCTTTCATAACTTTTTTTTAAATAAGTCTGATTTAATTCCTAAATGTTGAAATAAATGTATATTTCGTGAAAATAAACTCGTTAACTATTATTCCAGTTCTTACATTATATAAAGCTAAGTAATAAAAGTTTAATAAAACAGATTTTTTTTTCTATCCTAACTTTTAACGAAACAGGTTTTTAGAAATACAATCAATATCATTTTTTATATGCCTCTTGTGAATTATATACATTATACCGATATTCAAATAGTGTATATCAAAACTGTGATTAAAAAATTAGATTCTTAAAAAAAACATTCTTTTTGTGAACTACAATGCGGAAATATGGCAGTTTTAGAGAGCGGAAATTTAAATATCGTTTGGAATTGCATACCAAAGGTTTTTCTAAAACACATTTCTGTAGAAGTTAAGTTTAAAAAATGAATTTTTAATAATAGTTTTGATTTGAAATAAGGATTTTACGGTTCATGATTGTTAACTATTTTTATTCATGACAAAAAAATATCAATTTTTTTAATAAATTATTTGAGATTTTTGGTACTTAGTCCTCGTGGGACATATTGTGCTAAGGACTGAAAAAAAAGTATATTTTTTAATTTCCTATTACATAACGAGAGTCATTGATGATATATTGTTCATATTTAAAGCTTAAAACATTCTTTAACTCGATATTCAATATGTAGGTTATTCATACACACACATTGTTTCCTTATAAAATGCGAAAGAAAAATTATCTTTAACGGTATACATTTTCAATAAACTTACTTAGAAATTGTTATATCTTGAAATTAAACATAAAATAATCAAGTCTATAATCACGTTAGAGATATAAATTAAAAGCGAGGATTCTCTTAAACAGGGCCATACAAAACTATGTTCCAACATTACGCAATGATTGGAGGAGATATACGAGAATAATTCTGAAGAAAATATTTTCATTTTTCCAGTTCAAAATTCCTAAATTTGTAGAATGCATACATCCAGAAACATATGAATAAAGTATCGGGGTGGAAAGAGAAAAAGAGAAAAAGTTAAACTTGAAAGAGAACAAAAAAAAAAAAAAAAAAAAGATAGAAACAGACAGTGGATTTAAGAGAAATAGAAAGAATATATATTTTCATCAAAAACTCATTCAAAGAAATTTAAGAATGTGAGTATAAAATCGTAAAAAATTGGATAGTTAAAAAAAAAAGGCAATAGAAGGACCAACTGAAACTAGAGTCTTCTTAAAGTAAAGATACAATTTTTATGAATATAAGCTTTTAACTATTATTAATAACGGGAGAACTATTTTTGCTACGGAGAAAATACGAGCATGAAGAATAATTTTTATTCCATTTTTTACTACATTGAGCTTGTAACTGTACAAATAACGAATGATTAACATATAGAAAAAATATTACAATTTCAGATGTACATGTTTTTATAGATTGCCCTGTGAATACTTATATATTAATTCTAATAATGAAAAATAAATCAGATGGTAACTTTTACTCTTGCTACAAAGGTAATACTTATACTAGTGTAATTTCATTCGACTTGGTCATGACAACTATTATTTTCACAGCTAGAAAGATGGATATTTCTTATAGAGAATCACTCCATTGTGTTTGTAACTTCATCGAAGCATTTTGACTTTAACTCATTAAGGAACAATACATAGAAAAAAAATTAAATTTTGGTAAAGTTCATCTGATATACAATAATAATGTTAAAGGTATATATAATCAAGCGGTAAAATTAATTTAAATTTATTTTCAAATCTTTAGGACCTGGTATATATTGTTATTATATACCATTATATATACCATTGTCCCTGTAAGACTTCTTGTTTGTACATTCGCTGTTCGTAATCTATCGAAATATAATAAATATTTACATGAAAATTTATATTATTTTAGTTAATTCGGAAAATATTAGGATTACAAAATACTTCTGAAAATATTAAAATTATATGATGTATCTTTATTTCTAAGTTTGATAATGTGTACGAAAATATATAAATTAATTGAAGTATAATTACATTGCACACACACACATAGCAATATACTTATATTTTACTTTCGAGAAATCGAAATAAATTACATGAAAGGAAACAATTGTCCGTGTTGTAGTTTTTATTAAATACTTATTTTCCCGTCCTTTACAACTCTCTCACAAAAGTTTTTTTTCGATATATAATAAATGATTAATGCACTGAAAAAAATTTGCTTTTTTAGACATATATACTTTAATAGATATTCTTTTATCAATTCTAATATTGAGCAATTAATTGTATGGTAGCTTTTCCTCTTATAGCAAAGGTGCTAGGGTAATTTAAGTAGACTTAGTTATGACAACTTCATTGCTAGAAAGCTGCTTATTGATTAGAGAGAATCACTCCATTGTGGTTGTGACTTTATAGAGGCATTTTGACTTTATGGGACGAATAAAATTACATAGAGAATACCATTACACCTAAACACAATTCATGGTATTTTTTGAAGCGGTTTAAAGCAAAAAAAAAAGGAACATTTCGGTAGAAACCGGTCAAACCAATCAATCACTGTTTTGCAATTTCAATCACCTCTAACTAACCATTTTAAAATAATCACATTTTCGACAGCCAGAAACAATAAAGTACACAGATATGGATAAATTTATACCCCCATTAAGCAGTCCTGCGAGCAAGGGCAGGTAGTGGGTGTTGTCAGTTGCAGAAGGGTCGTTGATTTGACCTCTGACACCACGTCAATGTCTCGCCCACAGAGAGGCTCATGAATATGCAGTCGGCGATCACCTGCAGACGAGCGACAGGTCCAGAGATGACCACGAATACCTCGCCAGAGACCCCGCCTACCGATAGATGTTTCTTTCCTTTCTTTTCGAACGTCGAGAGTGAGCGGAATGTGTAATGGAATCGTGGTGAGATGGATTTGAAACATTGTGCCATTTCGTGAAGTTGTAAAAGTTTTCAAGTCGAAGCATATGGAGAGACGATCAGGATTTTTGCGCAAACACTCCTCCCGGATTCGCTTCAAATGACTAAAGAATTTTTTTTATTATAAAATAGATGTATTATTACTTAGTTATTTTTAGAAGTATTGAAAGCAGATTTTGATTATATATTGGAAATCGAGTATTTATTTTTTTCGTATAAATATTAAACCAAACCTAAGGATTCGAAGGAGCTGAAATTTTCCCTGTCACAAAGAAATGGAGGAGATATTCAAAACTTTTTTTAGAATTTTTTTAAAATTTTTTTTCTTTATCTTTTTATACATTCTATCGAATGCTTTATTTATAAACCCGTAATTTCATTCTATATTTAACAAAAATGAAGCCTAATTTACTTGAATAGATAGTCCGTGTCAGTCGTCTATATATAGTTTATATTAATTTTCACTACAACTATTGTATATTGTTCATAGGGTAAATTCCATTGTAATCTTTTTCAATTTCTTTTTGTTGAATTGTATCAATTGAATGCCAATTAGTTTGATTTTGAAAGTTCTAAATGTGTTTTCTTTATTCAATATTTCCAGCAATACTTATTCGAAACTTACAAATCATGAAAAATATTCAGGAGGTAACTCAATTCAAAACTTAAAACAACACAAATTAAATTAAAATGATTTTACTCTTCGTTTTTATCCTATTAAAGTTTTTTTAATTTAATTAATTCTCGTAATGCTTATGAAAATGCGTAAACTTTTGAAATTTAATAAAAACAAGAAAAATAACTCATAAAATAATTATTTAATATAACTTTAAGGGTGATTCCTTTAAGTAAATGATATATTTTAATAGACATTATTTCATTTTTTGAGCATATAGATTTAATTGTTTGAACTTATTTGCATCTATTATTCTAAAAACAATTATTTTTAATATTAACAACCTTAGAAATATTAAGTAATAGCAATTTAAAACAAAATACATGCAATTTTTTAAATTAATAACATCATATTGATTTGTTTTAGCATTGTAATTATTGAAGATCATTACCGTATGACGAATTATCCGAGACCACAATTGCGATGGAAGTCTCTACATGTATTACTTTCATCACTCAAAGCAACCCTTATTTTTAGATTGAAACAAATACAAATAGAGGTATAATTAACACTTAATCTATGACGTGTTAAAAAAAACTAACGAATTATTTTCAAACCTATAATTCATTACGAAATTCCAAACTTATATTTTCGACATTCATTACCTCTCATCACAGTCACAGATTTTTCTCAAGATGTCACATACCTTACTGGTTCTTATTATTTACCACCCTTCCTGATCTAAAACTAACAACTAAAGTATTAATGTTTGAAGCATCAATTACAAAGGTGTCGGAGGAAAAAGGAATTAAACCTTAATAATAATTCCTCTGAGGATCTGACATCTTGCATAACTTAGTTACAATCGCACATCTAAACACATTTTATCGCTTTTTCATGGCTTAAGATCCTTGAAACAAAGATAC
Source organism: Nephila pilipes (assembly GCA_019974015.1). NCBI lineage: Eukaryota > Metazoa > Arthropoda > Arachnida > Araneae > Nephilidae > Nephila > Nephila pilipes. The sequence continues at coordinate 187,707 of BMAW01129644.1, read as the reverse complement.
ATAAATGAATAAATATATGAAAGGATCGCACACCTTTCTTTTCTGGCCGTCTCCCTTTAAAAGACACGACATAACTACGAATAGAAAAAAAAGTTTCTCGCAGAAGCTTTAGGATATGAATAAAATTTAGATTATCGTACCCTTCTATCGCACCCCTGTTTTTTACGAGCATTATAAAATTCGAAGCTCAGGGAAGGGGAAAAATATAGAAGCAAAAGATTCACATAAAACTAGGCTCCGCCGTCATTATGTCGTAACCGAACTACGACCCATAAACTAAGAACTTCACTGCATGACAGGCATAAAGTTGAAAACAACGCAGACACACAAGAACAACAACAAAAAAAACTCTAAAAGCCAGTCTTAGTAACAATATGAGCGTTCGCATGTTTATATAAATATACGTCCGTAAGTGCGTATGTATTATCTGTGGCTCGTACCCAAAGAGGAACTGTTGTCAAAAATCAGCTCGGCTCAACCAATTGTTTCTGCCCGCCTTCATCTTAGAACTGGTGCCTCCCATTTTTACTCCTTCCCTGTACCGTTACCATGGCAACGTGGTATCTTGTGAGCCATTCCCCAACTCCTTATATCCCCATCTTCCTCCAACTGATTAACGAAGGCAGTTCGCTCAGAAACAAAAGAGGGAACTCTGGCAAGATGCACGCTCACACCGTTTTTCCTTCCCCTCTCTCAGTTTCTTTCCCTTTTTTTTTTATTTTGCATTTCATTGCCGCTTCTGTTATCGTTTGGAATCCCTGACTTCCCTTCCTCCTCTCTTATTTTTGTTAGAATACAAATTTTATTCCTTTTATCGTATTTTTTTCTTCTTCTTTTCGCTTCAGTTTGTATTCAGCTAGACAAATAATAAACTCCTTTTTTTTTTTCCTTCTTTGAGTTGCTAGTTATATTGCTTTGGAAATTTGATGAAGATGTCTAGGAAATATGTTAGAAATAATAATTGCTTTTTTTTAAAAAAAAAAAAAAAAATGGAAAACTGAAATATGAGATTCGTAGAATTATTCGCTGATATCTAGGAATTTTATGTCTCATTCAGGATTGAAGGAAATTATTCAAAATAAATATGAACAACTTACATTTTTCGAACACTTAGAGCAATCAGAAGTTGATAAAACGCAAATCTGCGCAAATTGTACGACGTAATGTAATAACTAATGATTCCTAAGGATTGCTTCCAAATATTTTAATCAAGTTTTGATTATATAGTTAATACATGCAAATTAACGAAAAATTACCAAGCTAAATTAAAAAGTACGTAAAGAGACAATTTATAATCATCATAAATTAAAAAACGTGAAGATTTTTTAAGCCAGCTAAAAATTTTTTAACTAAAAACTAAAACGCTGTGTGCACACTGTCTGTCTCTGTCGCGTGCAACACTTAAGTTTTTTGTCAAAACATTTCCTCAGGATTAAAAAACTTCACTTCAAATTTTTAGCCACCCAAGGGACTATTGTTTTAGGTGGATCAGTTTTGGCGTACTAGATCACTTTTCAATGTTTTATCTCTTGCTTCAATTTTATCATTTAGCTTAAATATATTCATTTTAATAATTTCTCGTTTGCTTTAATTTTAATTATATTTAGTTTAAATATATTCAATTTAATAACTTATCGTATGCTTTGATTTTAATTACATTTAGTTGAAATATATTCAATTTAATAATTTATTGTTTCCTTTAATTTTAATATCGGAAAAAGTTTACTATTGTCCCTTTCTCGATATTTCATCGTTTACTTTAATTCTTATATTTAAATGAGAATTTAATAATAATTATAAGAAAAAAGCTCATCTTGGGTGGCTAAATCTGTTCTTTGCAAAACTTAGCATAGAACTTCCAATTTTTTTTTCACATTTAACAATTACAAACTGTCTCTTTCATGACACTTTTATTTAATTTCTCACTGGCCGAAGAAAAAAATTATCGTTTAATTTTTAGTTCTTTTTTTCGCATAAAAAAAATTTATTTTTTATTTCCTACTTTTTTTAATCTTTATTTTTTAAAAAAAGGTTTCTTTCAAAGTTTTTTTTTTATTTGTAGTTTTATAATTAAATATTGGATTGTCATCTAAACTGAACCTGTGGATAAAATTTCGAGGCTCTAGCTTATAGGGAAGTGCGCGAAAATTTGATGAAATGATTTGTGCCCAACTGATACAATAATAGAAATTATGATGAAGTTTTCCAAAAAAAAAAATTTTTTTTTAAGTAATATATCTTAAGTACTTGAAGTTATTCCTGGTGATTAAGAATGGATAATTTGTTACTCTTGAAATATATACTCGACTTGTTGCAAAAATTTAGACAACATTTTAATCTCGAAAAGTAAATACATCACTCTTGGTGACAAATAAGGCTGTAAACAGACGCCCACATCAAAATTTCCATAAAGAAACCTTAAATCAATCAATTACTTCTCCTTACGCTTTCCTCCCTTTATACAACAAGGCCATTTATTGTTGGATGAAATGTTACGCTACTCCCAGAGATTTAGTTTTAAGGAGTCAAAAATAAATTTAAATTTAATAATTTATTCCTGTATCGAATGAAAAATGTAAAAAAGAATCATGTATTCAGTCAAACATGTCCATATAATAAGGATTGATATAGTAAGTTCAAAAACAAATTAAATGCACGCAATTTTTTTTCTTGAATCAAAATTGTAAAAAATGTATGTATTATCACATATTTTCAGACTTATGATGAAAAGTTAGCTATTAAAAAATAAATACGCACAATATTTCAGGTCAAATGTGTGCTAGAATTAGCAATGAAAATTTCATCATTTCTGAATTAAAATAAAAATGGAGAATTGGTCATTCAACCCGATTTTAGGGAATCTTTGGTAATGAGTAATCCATCTTTCTATCAATGGACTCGGTAAGGTATGTGATCCTATTAATCCATTACATTTTTCAGTAAAGAATAGCATTTTTTCCCTCTAGTGAATAAACAATCACAGATATTAATTCAGAATTCGTCTCTACAGTTCAATATCGATACTAAAATGAATAAATTTCATTAATTACCCCCTATTGCTTAATTGAATTTTTTCAACCCTCTTCTGATTATTTCAGATTTTCTTTGTAATGATCTAAATCTATTTTAAAATGTTCTTGATTACGAATTTGTCATTTATTAAAATCGCATTGCGTCAACAAATGTGAGCTTAGACTGTAACTGTTAAAAAAAATTTAACTCTGAATCTTGATCAGCACACGAGGGTGTTACAAAAGTATCTGCTTTTGGCGAGAGATAGCATTATTGAGGAAAGAGATTGTATTACAATTGTGCGTTGATATGTCTATTAAACGGTGAAAAAACAAATCTGACATTGATTCATTGGTTAGTTTTGGCTGCTGCCACATCGAGTTGTCTCCATGGATGAGAGCTGGATTCCTCATTTCGCACCACAAACCAAGCAATTGTCAAAACATCGGGTTGCTTCTGATAAATCTGTCCCAAAGAAGACGAAGATGGTCTCGTGGTCCGGAAAAGTTATGATGATGGTTTATTTGGATACGAAGAGTTTCATATTCATGGACTTCTTAGGGAAAAGGAAAGAGAACAAGATATTAAAGCTGTCCTGTTCTCCTTTCCTATTCTCAACACCGGTTGCTCTTTAAAATGCCCTTGAATTAGTTAAGAAGCCAAAACGAACAAACAAACAGAAAAGAAAAAGAAAAAAAAAACGATTGGTTCTCCAAATTCAACTCATATCTTAAAATTAATTTCAAATTCTATTGTTTATTTTCAAGGTGAAAAGAATGTTTATGTGAAATACGGAATTTTGAAAATTAACTTTTTCTGAAAAAAAATTTTTTTTTAGTTTAAAAAAAGTTTCAGTTTCAAAATTTCGGTACACAGCAATCCTTATCCCCCCCCTCGTCGCTGTGCCATCGAGAAGCCACAAACAGCTTCCTTTCAATTGCAATGCGGAGCATCGTTCATGTAAATATATTCGACTTGGAATACTTTCAGATAATTCTAATAAATTGAACTCTGGAACTAGGCGCTCTAATAATTTCTAAATTAAATTTAAACCTGTAAAGCACTGTTCAATCACCCTGTCGTGCACTGGTTCAAATTTATTCGATATATTAGTCAAGAAACTGCACGAGAAACGGAAGAATTTTTCCCAAGAACTTTGGCAGTATCGAGTCTCCTCCAACCCTATACCAGGGCCGGTTAAAAATGAAGTGTAAAATTACGCTTTCACACGCTAACGAACCTTCTTGGCCTCTCCAATTCATCTGTTCTCCAAGTGGCGTGGTTTACTTTCACTTCAGGTGGCATCAGGTCGTTAGCGTCCCCTGGTGTTTTATTACGGATGTCGTGCGGCGGGGACGTTTCGCGTGATCCCCGTGAGCGTGAGTCGCGTGTGTGCCCCGAAACAAATGAAAACAACGTAGCGACCGCTTGGCACGTAAAATGGCCTCCACAAAGAAGGGACAGCGATGAATAATAGCCAGTCACCGCGGCGTGTATTTTTATGTGACGGCCAGGAGGAAGTGGGATATTGTGGTCGGAGTCTCGGTGTCAGGCGTATGCTAATTAATGAGAGGAAAAATTGTGTTTACCATGAGAGTTATGGCTTTCGTCTTGCTTCCTTCTGGGTCTCGAAAGCGAGCTACCCTTTTTTAATTCCTGAGGATTCTCAAGTCGAAATGGCACATGTTGATGCATAAGACACTGTGTCGCAAGAGAAGTCAGATGTCTTTACTTTCCGAAAGCGATTTCCAGTGATCCAAACAAATAAACTTTCATTAGAACATATTTGAATGCGATTAGAAGATAGTTTTATAGCCTCTTTATTGTCATTATATTCTTAGTGATTTAGTTTTATTAAATGGTTAAGGTTGAATCAATCACATCAGGGCAGTTTAGAAAACAACAGTCTGTTATCTGGATTCAAATTTATTAAAAATAAGAATAATTTAAAAAACATAATCATCTTCCAAAATAGGAGATTTTATGTGTTAAGACTCGCGTCTACCGGCCATCTTGATTTCGTGGACGTAATTTTAATCTTATGGAATTTCTACTTTTACTTTTAAATATTTACTATTTCATCCATTAGAATGGGACAAAGTGCATCTGAAAGAGCTGAAAATAATGAAGGCTTCTGTGGAATTACTTTTTACTATCGATTTTTAAAAATACTTTTACCATTATTTTAATGATTCGTTTGTGAATTTTCAAGTCTTTAAAAAATATTTTAAAATATTTTTAAAAATTGGTGGAAATGTAACACAGCAGAAGGCTTCATTATTTTTTGCTCTTTCAGATGCACTTTGTTGTATTCAAAAAGATCAAATAGCAAAGTTTTGAGAGCAAAAGTAGAAATTCTATAGAATTAACATTACGTTCACGAAATAAAAAATGGCCGGTAGACTGTAGCCTAAGCGTTAAAGTTGCTTAATAAATGATAAAATCTTTAAACAGAAGATATATGAGTGAGTGAAAGTTTTTCTAAACTCCACAATGAGAAAAACACGAAGGTTACAGGGACGGGCATCGTAATTTTGAACCCCAGTCAAGTGATGAGGACGACACTCGAGCTGGCGCCTCTCTTTCCAAACTTCCACACGACACCAAAGGTTATCATAGGACTAACCAAATTTAATGTGCATCAGACCCATTATATGACGGATCTTTAATTTCAGGTCCACTGTGTGATACACGGTCTTCGGCGTTGTTACACGAAGTCATTGAACCTACGACATCGCGAAAACAATGCCGGCCAAGAATCCGTGATCATGACCACTAGGCTTCTGCGACCTTAACAGCAGATATATAAGAATCGTTATAGTATTAATCCTACCGTTGCATCACTTTGTATCGGGACTTAATTTCGTATTTTGAATGCAATGGTAAAATTCTAATCATGAACAATCTCAGCAATATAAATTGCTAAATAATTATCAAGAAAACTGATTTATTGCGATAACGAATTTTTCGTATTTATATACAGACACAAAAACACATAGCTTGAGCAATTTTTCTTTGTATCGCTTTGTCTAAGTAGTTAAATTACAAAAATATTCGAAACAGTCTATTTTTACTAACTTTAAAAAATTAACTTTTTCTATCAGTTCTTATTGACGTTTAATGCGCAATCTTAGAAGCTAGATTTTTAAATTTCTCTAACTAGCTTTCGTAGTTTCTCTCGTGAAGTCACGTTTTTGTAAGTAAATATTAGAGAAGCATGGATAAAATAATTTCTCAAATAAAAGTCGTTTGAAATGTTCATTCTAACATCTAATTACATATTTTCACTTCTCTATTACTCTTATAAAACTATTTTTTCATTCATATGAATTCTAAATTGCTTTAATAACCTAATGATAATGCTAAAAATGCTAATACCAAAACGAATTAGTATAAAGTTTTAAAAAAGTCACTTTTGTGATTCATAATCCTCAATTATTATTTGCAAAAACTTCCTGAGATATTTTATAAATTTGGCTATATATTTCCATAAAGAAACTCTTAATGTCTTGTGAACATTCAACTATTAATGATTCGGGAGGGATAAAGTTTAGCATTTCAGAGAAAGCATATTACAAGTACTGCAAACTGTATACATATTTAGAGAGATACTCGATGTATATTTCTTTCAATTGAAGAGAAAGACATTAGCAGTTTTAACTGTAAAAATACAACATTCTACTTAAATTTTATATATTTTTCGGAATTTATAAAGATTCAACACATTTTATTTCTCTTTCCTTCATTTGATTTTTTCCCTTAAGCATTCTAACAAATTTGCATTGTTATGCATATTACACATAACCACTGAATAATCATCAGCCAATTATCTTAGTTTATTCAGAGGATAAATTCCATCAAAATAAATTAATAATGTGGAGTGCTTGATTGATTTCATCCTTAAGCAAATATCATAATGGAGAATACTAATTATCTTAATAACTTCAACAGTAGGTTTGAAAATAAATGGATTTGATTCCAATAGACTTCCAGAGACAGGATCCAAATTAGGAATGCAATCTCAGGATATCGTTTCACAGTTGCTTATGTATAGTGAGCCTATCCGTCTCACTAATTCCTCTATCTTCTATCTGCAATCTCTCTGTTACTTCCAATCTTTCTATCTCATTCACTTCAATTCATATATAGTGATGCAAATTTACATAAGTTGCGGATCTTTTACAAGAACGAGGTTCTCAATTCAAACATTGTCGTAAAGTAGCTCCAAAGGTTGGTTAAAGGGAAATGCAAGTGAGAACCTGTTACAACATTCCTCATATATGATCACTGGTTATTTACGAAATTCAAGTCAGAAATCTAATCATTCAAACTAAAACTTAAATATTTCCATGGAAAATCCTACTTGTACTAAATTTGCAAGAACTTTCTTTACTTTAAATAGAAATATTGAAACATTGTCGATGAATGGAACATATATTTTAACACGTGAAAACTCAATTCTAAGTGGAGTATATACATGTAAAAAGTATTTGATAATAATACTGTATATAAGTCTTTGTATTTTGATTTAATGTTTAATTTGTTTGGTTTTATTAATGTAACACCAGAAACAACACGAGAGCTACTGGCGGCGGACCTCAAAAGGTTGAACCTCGCTCAAGTGGCGAAGACGATACTTGATCTGTTACTTCCTCTTCTAATTTTCCCACCATGCAAACGGGAGGACTTTGAGCCTCAACAGATTAAACGTGCCTCAACCCTGGCTTTAGAGAGTCTTTAGTGGCTTCAGGGCTCGAACCCACGACTGAAAGTAACACGCCAGACGCGACCATGACCACTAGGCTATCGCGGGCCTATTTTCACATTTAAATCTCCCAGCTATTCTAATAACATTGATCTAAAGATTTAACTTACATTGGTTTAAAAATTCAAATTAACTCTGAGTTTAAAAAAATTATGATAATCTGTGTGAATAATAAATAACTTTTTTCACGTCTATTCTAAACACACATAAATGTAGACAAAATATTGTAAAAACTCTTATAAATTATTGCTTCTAAAAATGTTTCGTTTTACAAAAATACGAGTACTTTTCACACAAGGTCCCAGATACTATTTCAAAGGTTCACTGATTTTTCATAGTAAAACACCATAGGCGGCAATATAAGGTTTCACCGGAAAAAACAGATTTTTTTCCTACAAAAAAAATTCTTTTATGTTCTTTGATGAACTCATTTAACGGTAGGATACTCATGCATGACAAAGTTCGTTGCTCAGTATTATACAAAACATCCGATTGTAATGGTAACACTGACAATTATTTGTAAAAGAGATTGAAAATGCCATTTTTTGTGTTCTAAAGTAAACATCCGTTGAAGATTTCAGCTGATAAATTCAGAATAAATTTCATAACTGTTGGAATTTTTTAAAGTTTAATAGTTTATTTTTTAAATTTTGACGGAAGTCAAACCCAAACCTTAGGATAGGAATATTTTGAATAAAAAATAAATAATCTTCATAATCACACCGCCAGACTTCTCTAAGTAAAATAAATTACAAATTTATATTCTTTTAAGCAGAAAAGATGTTTTATTGTTATAGGTTTGCACTTATTTATAGAATTATTTAATAAAAGTAGTAAAAACGAATAATAATTCATTTTAGATTGGAATTGTTTTCTTTGAAACTGAGATATTAGATAAAGTCTGGTAGATTTTATTTCGATATAAATTTAATTTTGCAAAATTAATATTTATTCATTTATAACTTTGACCGATTACACTTTAACTCTTCCAGCCAAAGTTATTTCTGTTGTTTCAAATTTCAATTTTTTTATTGATATTAGTTTCTTTGCATTTTCCAAATGTATATAAATTTGAGAGGTAAATTTGAAAATGATAATTTAAATTGTATAAATAAAGCTTGTTATATTAATTTATTCATTTAATTTAATTTGTTATGCTAAGTCCATTAAGAAGTTTTAATTTTCCCTTTCATGATTAACTTGCCGTATATTATGCGATATATAAGTAAAATCCATAGTACTATCGTCCGAAGATCCGGTCCAGATTAATCGAGACCAGAACCGGTTTGTGGTACTGAAATCCGAGTTAACTGGAGAATAGGAGTTTTGGTTTGGTTTTTTTAACATCACATTAGAAGCAACACAAGTGCTATTAGTGACAGACCTCGTAATTTTGAATCTCTGTCAAGTGACGAGGATGACACCTCAACTGACATCCCCTCTCCTAACTTCCACATCACACCAACGTGGGGACTTTGGGCCCGACAGATTTAACGCGCATCAGCCCAGCTACTCGGCGGGTCCTCAGTGACTCTGGGAGTGAACCCGCCACTCGACGAAAAACGCCGGCTGCGAGTCCGCGATCATGACCACTAGGCTCCAGTGGCCATGTAGAGAATGAGGGGAAAGTATGCTTAAAGTATGTTTTGTTTGTTTATTCAAATAAAATAAAACATACTTAGAGAAAATCATTTTTGTATTAAACTAATCGTTATTTAAATCCTGTTTACTGAACATAAAGACATTTACTTATTGAACAAGCGAAGCAGTTTTATTGCATTTTCCGTATGGTCTATGGTAGCTTTAAAAAAAATGCATTAAAAAAACAATCCTTAACATTTGTACCCTTTAAGATGAAATAGAAATTTATATTTACTTAACTAATACTTTTTATGTAAATATAATTCCAAAATAATAATAATAATTACTCACAAAATCCTAACAATGACCAGAAAATTCGCAAGAAACTTATGTTTTTACAAAGTTTAACAATATCATCTAGTTATTTGAATATTCAACTACGGATACACATAAGCAGTTGTTACAAATCTATTTCAACAAACAATTTTGTGCGAAGTTTTGAAAATGAGACAGGTAATTTAACTGTAACAAAAACTATCTGTCATTTAAATTTTTGAGTCAAACCTCCAATGAAAACTAAACTATTTTTAAGGTGAGCATTTCTTTACCAAAATCCTTCTCAACAATTCACGAACATAAAAGAAACGAACACAACAAGGTATGAATGTAACACCTGCATGATGTGTCTCCAGAAGTTCTCGGAAAAGCAAAGAAATCCCCCTTCCCTATTTCATACACCACTTAACATTAACAAGCCAGGCTTTGGAAAGGATTAGCCTTAGCCTTGTACCTCCAGCAGAGGGATTAACTGCCCATTCTAAAAAGAAGTCTACGAAAAAGGGTAAAATGGCTTTGTGAAGAGGATCACACGTTGGGTGGAGAGGCTATTTGACTCAAGATAGGTTTTTCAATTCTAAGGCTTCCACTTGACTGCATGTGCGTTATTTATGTTCTGCTTGGCAACATCTGTAGATGGATTTGTATCACAGTTTCAAAAGAGTTGAGAAAGACCTACCAAGAGAATTCTGAATGCGTTTCTGGGTGTTCCGTAGGGTTGAATGAATATGTCAAAATAATTGTCGACCTCTACGATGTGGTATTCCTTTTCGAACGGAAGCGACTCATCCTGCGATTTGTTAAACAAATTCCTGAAGCAGGGATGCACGTTAAGATGGATGTTTTAGAATAAATTACACAATTTTTATTCAATATTCCATCTCAGCGTTTTCGTGCAGAATAGTAAAACACAGCGACTCAAAATGAACACTGAAGTTTTGACTTGTAAAATTGTAGGTTTTTGCTTCAGAATAAATACCACCAAGTTCTACATTTTATACAAAATGGAATAGTTCAAATCTTGAGATTTATACAAATGAACTCCACTTTATATAATTATTTAGAAGTATTTTGTCAAATTGAAATATTTTAAGCGATTCCTGTCTGAAGTCTAAATTTTAATATTGCGATTTTTTTTATTAATTTTCATTGCCAGATTCATTGCACGTAATTAAATTACTTTAGTTGAAGTAATTTAATAAAATTTAAAACTTAATGGATACGGGAGTGTGGTGTTCGTTACTACTTAAATAAAGATAAATTAGATATATAACAAAAGAAACACGCTTTCGAAGTTCCTTTTTGTCTCACTCTTTTTCATTTAGACACGCTAGTATAATAACAAAGATCTTTTTCTCGTGTTTTGCATTATTTTCCCCTCACGACTTTACATTATTTTAAATGTATTGACTTATATTGTATCTAGAAGTCATTCTCAACTCACGCAAAACCTATTTAAACAGATACTTTGAAGTCGTTTAATAAATTACAACGTTCTATAGCTTTCAGGACTCACTTTTTTAGGCATAACAAGTTTGCTTCGAAGTATAAATTTCAAAAAAAAAAAAAAAAAATTATAAATGTGGTTCGACCGAAGAAAAACGAGGATCATCGGCGTAAGCACGCATGCATTAGTTGAAAGTTCAGAATAAAGGGGGACAGATAAGGGAAGAAGGTTAACTATGAGTTTTATATTTCATTCTTCAACAAGTAAGAAAAAAGTCTCCGGTTTGATTATGTTATTTTTTTCCTATATTCAGATAGAAAAATAAGCAAACAATTATTCTTTAGCTTACAGTACTATATGTATGAGTTGTAACTGTGGGCTATTTGTGATTTTTTCTTAATTAACCTGGGGGAATGAACTGAATAAAATAAAACTTCAACTCAATCAAATGAAACGTGGTCTACTAAGAATAAAGCACACACACACACTCTCACACACATAAACATATATATATATATATATATATATATATATATATATATATATATATATATATAACTAAAAGTAGAGAACATAAGAATTAATCGCATTTTAGCGAAACCAAATTGAATACGAGAAAAATAAGAAAGTTAGAAAAGAAAATTAAGTGTTGGCTTTTAAAGGATATGAATTAATAGCGAGTAATTGTAGTTGACGTGTGTGGACTTACATCTATAACTAAAGGACCATTTTGATGAATCTTCATGGGGAAACGTTGGTTTTTCAATGTTTTTTATAATATTCACACGGCTCGTGACAAGTGGATAAAATATCAATTTGATTATAATTCCAAATTAGATTGTAAGCATATTGAGGGTTAGTAGAGAACATTTCCATAATTGAAACAATTTAAATGAACTAAAAAGTATTATAAGGTTTCCTCTACATTTCACTTTGATTATTTGCATACTGAGTGACTATTCAGCCGGTAAACGATGACCTTTGAAATCAATTACAAGGAAACGTTACGGTATATAGTAAAATTTTATTGTAGAAGAAATTATATTATATATAAATTACACTATATATAACGTATAAGTAATAAATCACTACTTATACATTAAATTCTGAATGAATCTGTGAGATTTTGAGCTTCTCCATAAGAATGCATTTTTCAACGAAAATATGCGTAACCATTGCGACTCAACTGTAAAATGGGCCTCTCAAATAAATATTTTCAAATAAATACTGAGGAACTTGTTCAAAAAAAAGTTTTAAAATGCCGAAGTAAATAATTTTTAAACGAAATAAAATAAATCAAGCATGAACAAACTTCAGAACGAATCGAACATATTAAACCAATGAAACTAATTAAAATTTATATAAATTCATTATTACTATAAGAACTTGGATAATTGTAAATAAATTAAAACTTTAAAGTAAAATCATTAAATATCTTTATGAAATAAATACTAATCAATGTTTCGTTACGAAATATTGACATATTAAGAAAAATTTTAATTCCACCTAAATTTGCTTACAAAATGCAAGTACATAAAGAGGACATTATGCATAATCAAACTGGGTTTAAACAATTTTCAAAATACAATATTTTAATATTTTCCACTATCAAAAATTGCTGTGAAAATGAATTTGAGACGCTGAACAAAATTATATTTTCAAGAAAGATGATGCAATCAAGGAAAAATTTTTAATTCTCCTCAATTTGCATATAATTTAAAACATAAAGTAACAGTGCAAGCATTTCATCATTCTCTTAAATATTCTCAGTCATCAAAAATTTGAGATTCTTAGTTTATATTCTCACACTTTCATCAAAAAAATTTTAGATTATGCTTTTAAGATATTTTAAGTGACATATAACACTCATATAACGCCAGTCTCTCGTAATTAAATGGCGTTTGTGTGTGTGAGAAAAACTAACATTTGACTTAGGTTTATTAAAATACTTATTTATGTTAGGTTGTAATTTAAAGGAACTTATAAACTTGACACAAAGATATTTACTACAGAAATCCCATATATGTAATGTATAATAGTAAATAATTTATTTTAAGAATCATACTGACTGATAAAATTATTATTTATTACATATATTGCAGAATTTGATGAAATATTTTGGATGATAATTCATTCAAAATAAGAGATTGGGCTTTTGGCTTTAACTTTGCAAAACATTTTAATGGTGAGAGAATATATATTTCAAAATTCTCTAAATTTTTTTCTGCTACATCATTATTTTTATGCCTTCAATAAGATTTTTATTTTTTATTGCCATTTTCCCTCTGAAAGTTTTTAACTTTTAAGACATTAACTTAAAATGGAAAAAAATTAAGCGTAATAAATATTAGTTATAAATCTGTGTAATAAATATTAGTTACATATCAGAAGGAAACAAACCAAATTTTCTCGAAATGTGTAAATAGTACCAGAGTGAAAGTATACAATTCCTTCTCTACACAGTTTATTATATTTATTAGACTTTTAATCTTAAAAATGGATTAATCAAACAGTTCGATTTTATTGCACATTTCTTCTGAAAGATGTCCTATCTTTTTAAATACGTATCATCGAAAAATAAGGCCATTGAACTTTTCAGGAATTCTTCCAATCAGTAATTTTACAGTAATATTTCCGCAGACTCATATAATTTTATTAAGACATAACTATGATTCCTGTATAAAAAATTTTTTAAAAAAAATTTATTTATCATTGTAACATATACAGAGTACTTTGAATAAAACACATTTTCCCAAATGAAATACTCATTATTGTAACAGTTTCAATAATTGCAAAAATAAAAGAATTATCTCCACACAAAAAATTTACACTGATTTTTTTTAAAAAAATATATGAATTAAAGAATATTAATGGTTCCTAGAAAAAGTTTTATATTTCTTTCGATAACCGCGTTAAATATAATGTTTTACGAACTACTGTTAATTATTTTACTACATTTAATCACTTCTACAGAGCACATACTCCAAGCATGTTTTACTGAGTACATTTCATTGTATGCATAGTAAATGTAGGGTAACCATATTCAGAACCGTGTAATCTAGATTTAAGCCAGAGGATACTTCAGACCACACCTGAACTTTTCAAAAGTTGAAAGTTTCTTTCTTTGGATATGTTTCCCCAAGGTTTTACGTAGTGTTGTACATTTAGCCATCAATAACGTTCCATCAAAAGAACGGTGATTAGGAGTTTCAGTAAGTTGGACTTAACAGTAACGGACCGTAATTCCTCTAAATGATTGGCAGAAGCAGTTGACCTTTTATTCAATTTTTGTCCACGCCATCTTTTGCAAGCATAGAATCTGTCAAACAAGATTAGCTTCAAACATACTTCTCCCTTTTGGAAGACATGAATGGAAGGGTTTATTTTATAATCCCCCGGCTCTTTCTTTAAACAGGGCTTTGGATATTTTACAGTGAAAGCGAAAATTCCTGTCCCCATGTGAAGAAGGATTTTGTCTGGTTGCAAATGGATCTCATGGGGAGTCTCATGGGAATAACAAGACTTAATCGGAAATATGCGAATTTGTATGTTGGTAGAAGTTTCTGACCATTCCGAAGCCAGAATCAAAGAATTTGTGAAGATTATATAAAATATATATGGTGGGGGGGGGGGAGAAAGAAATTCCTTAATTAATTTAATTTTAGCTTTACTTGATTTTATTTAATTCTAAAACCAAGCCAAATCTATACCAACGGTCTACCGTGCTTATAAACTATAACTTTCACTCGTAGATCTGTTCCCAAGATTCCACATTACATCAGAGACTGACTGTCATAAATACTCGCGTTTCCTTCTACCTTTGTTCGCAAGCTTAGGCCATGTCGTGTCGCTTCATCAACTGTACCCATGTTCAGATTCCCATAATAACACATTTAAATCATCAATAAAACCTATGTAAGAACCAAATGACGTTATCAATTCTCCATTGCTGCTTATGAAGTAAAACTTTTTTTCTTGGAGATTTATCGATCTGATACATAATTCGTAATTAGTTATTTATATATAAATGCATCTATTTTCATTCACGATTTGATTAAAAATTAGATTTAAAACTTGGGTACTTTTTAAGAGCTTATTCTGATAGGAAATTGTACACTTCGAAAAAAATTTGTAAGTTTTATTCAGTCTTTTTAAAAGAAATTTATAAACCTCTTATCAACTTTTTAATGGTTTTTATAATTTTACAATCCATAACTTGGTCCATGATGAAGTCGTGAAGTTATTAAAACTGTATACTTTGAAAAATAATAACTCAACTATTTTAATAAAATTAACTGTCTTCACAAATTTCTGTAAGGCACAAATACAATATCATTAACAAAGACTATAAAATTTTAAAGGGCACATATTTTTATTCTGCTAACACAGTGCTAAAAAAATAATACATATTTTACTAGTTAAATTTTTGGAGTAGGAACTTCCAAATTTTTTTTATTTAATATAGCGAAATGTATTTTTAATAAACTGAATATGATTTATAAGTAGTTATAGAACTGCTATCAGAAATTATTAAAAAGATTTAGTTACAATATATCAAAAAGGTAAATGCATAATATGAATAGATTTCAAAACATAATAAAAGTATGTACTATAGATATCATAGCAATAACTATTGTACGCATTGTTTTCTTTTCAAAAGTAAATATTATTTTCCTCTGTCAATCATATAATAAAAAAAAATTCAAAATACGTACTTCATACTCATTTAGAAAGTTGGTAATGTTGTTTATCAACATTTAAAACATCATTATTTTCTAAAATCACTGTTAAAAGTTATTTATTTTTCAGTTAATATTTAGAGAAAACTGCAGAAAAGAAAATTCTTTCCCGGATAAAATAAATTAAAATTGTCATCTATCAAGCTTTTCTCCAGAAATTTCTTAGTTTTTAAAAAAAAAAAAAAAATTTCGCAATTCAACGGAGAATTGTGTTTTCGTTTTTACCCCATTTTCAAACTTAATCACAAAACAAAGTCATACGAAACTTTTGAGTAATTTGACAAGTTTTTTCCCTTACCTCATTTGCTGTTGATTTAAAGCGACAAATGAGAAATTAAAAATTTAAAGCGGCTATTGGACTTCTTAGCTTCGAAGAAAATTATGCAAATTCTCATTTCTAAAAACATCGCTCAATGTTTAAATTCTAATGACAACTTAATTTTTTTGTCTATGCCCTATCGCATTGAAAGATACCTCTAAAAATTAATGGCAAAAGAAGTTTTTACGGAAACTTATAATTGAACGTTCTTAAGAAGCCTGCATAAATTGCGATATTACTTAGGCAAAGAAATATGAACTTAATTGAACTGGCAGATTATATGGTGAAAAAACACGAGCCTTTATTTTAGTAGCAGAATTGTTTAATGAGAAATGACAATACACGAAATGGGAGAAAATATTTATTGTGAAAATACGGAGCCATAAGTTTCAAGCAAAGAATAAAATATTCATAAGTATCCTAATGTAGTTTTTCTTTGGAGACGACTTTTGAACGTATTCGTTATGTCTTCTTACAGAGAAGGGCGAAAAAGAGTGAATTTTAATCTAGTTTAGAATGTCTTTCGCGAAGATAGAAAAAAAAGAGAAATAAAATAAAGATTACTTTTATTGATTTTGGTGTGTGAGATTTTCTGATGGGCAGAGAGATAAGGTGTTATTTTAGAATTGCGCTAGGGTTGAAAGACACTCCAGTCGAAGACATAAAAAAAGTTTTGAGGGTTTTTTCTTTTATATATATATATATATGAAAACGCTTTTGATATGCTGAAATTTTGATTAACAAACAAAAAACGCACAAAATCTTAGAAAACTCGACGACGTTTCATGAAGATGACGATAGCTTTGGTATATAAAAAGAACAAATCAAACTATATTGACAAAAAATATCCAATACAATAATTTTAACACAACTGGGTTTTTACAGTAGCAACCAAATTTCAGAATTTTTAAGCTTTCAACAAATATTAAATTATATTAAAAAAATATCACATTCTTTAAAAGCAGTTTACAATATATATATATATATATATATGTGTGTGTGTTATTATTATTGTGATAAGAAAATACTAAACTCGATCATCACGTTACATTTAAATGATTATAAAGGATATATATATAAGTTATATAATTTATTATCAGAATATATGTAGGTATTCCTTCCTATTCAATACAAAATTTTTTGATATTTCATCGGATTTTCAAATCTCTGTCTATTGAAAAGGATAAAAGACACCATTTTTGGCCATATTTTACAAAATCCCGTTGGTCGTTCTGAAAGAATTTTTTTTTCTCTTTCAATAAATACTTTATTTTACTACCATTACACTCTTTTTTTTAAAAAATCGAAACATATTCACATTTTTTCCAATTACATTTTTAAAATTCTCTTACGTATTTCTTAAAAATATGCCAAAAATAATTATACTTTGAAAACTTTTGTGTGTAATAGAACCACATTAAGTCTTAATTCTTAAAAAAATATCTTATCTAAATATTGTTGGCAGTATCAAATGATTAAGATAGAGAATTTCGTGTTCGATGACTTTCGAGTCCTGTTAAAATCTTAATTCTGCAAAAGTACTTCAGGTAGAACAGCAAGGGATGTCAAAAGTTAAATCAGAATGAACTTTAAAGTCCTCACGTGGTGTGGATGGTGAGTGAGGTTCCATCTCAGATATCGTCCTTATTACTAGAACTTTACCGACAATTACGAAGTCAGTTGCAAATAACATTGTTGTCTTGGAGACCAAGACTTGCGAAGAATCGTAAGATACGGAATTTAAAAGTCCTTGCTTTTGTGACATTTATATTTTGAAATCATTAGTAAAGGTTAGATTTTTAGTTCTTCATAATAATATTTTAATACTTCTAAGGAATGATAGAAGAAATTTATTCAGTCAAAGGCTTTATTTTTTTTCTTTTGAGTTGAAAATGTGAATGATTTTGGAGATTGCGTAATGCATATTTGCATTTCAGTACACTTAAAAAAAATCATTACATTACATAGTTCCAAATATTTTTAGCCTCTGTAATGGATTCCTGAGAATTCAGCAAAAAAAATAATATTTAAATTTTAAAATTTAATTTTACATTTGAAAAAAAAATTAATATTTCCAACATTACAAAGTTTGATACTTTTTCAAAGATATTAAGTAGTGATATCATTAAAACATATGGTTTCTTTATGTTTTACATATTATTTTATAAAACAGATGTAAATAATTTTGCATACCTGTAAAGTATGCTTTGAAAATGGCGCCAAAATTCAAATATATAATATAAGATCTCAAAAATCTTACCCATATTCAACTAGAAGAAGAAAAACTTAAAATTACTTTTGTATTTCAATCAAATGATTAAAATATTGTAAGGCACAAAAAATCTACATTGTACTTATTATTTTAACGGAAAAGTAAGGAGTCTTGCATTCGGTATTTTACCATTATTTGCATATCTTAAAACTAGAGAGGAGCGTTATTTCACATAATAGGATAAATAATATTATTATGTGTTTGGAGCCTATTCCGAACATAACTCTATTAATTTGTCATTTCTTATAACGCTTATCTTAAAACTTTTTTTTTGACGTAACTTGAGTGATTTAAATTTGAAACTTTTTTATATCATAAAAAATATTACGTTAGTGGAACATAATACAGAGCTAATGTGAGAAATATTGAAATATAAATCACAATTGATTAAGAAAAATGTAATTAAAAAGTAGTATGATAATGTAGAATAAATAGGAAATATGAACACTTATATTCTGTAAGTAACAGAATATAGGAGCATATATTCTGAAAGTAGCAAGATTTTGGAACATATAATCGGAAAGTAATTAAATATTGTAACCTATTACCAAACAGGAATTAATACACTGGAGCCTATTGTTCAAAAGTAACCATTTGATACACCTCTACTTAAAACCCTTAATGAAACACACAACTAATTTACTTCACTCTAATTTAATGATGAAATTCAAAGTAGCCGTATAAAACTCTAATTGCATTGTTTTTTCCTAAATATTTTAACTCGAAAACTTCCTACCATTAACTCAAAAATGTTCATGGTTTTATAGATATTTCCCTTTCCTTTTTCTTCTGTTTATTTGGAACAGTAAGGTTTACTTTCCTGAGATTCATTTCACAGTTGGAATAACGACCGAGCAAACAAAAACAAAAATTTTACCTCAAACACGTCAAATTAAATGGCATGAGTCATACATAGGATATGAGAAAACATTTCTGAACGAATTACTAATGGCCTATATTGACCGAGTTCATTTGATCGAATACATTCGCAACTGAAAAAAATTCAGCTTATTTTGATATAAATGAAAAAGATTTGATTTTTTAACACGATTCTCATTCATTCAGCAAAATGGTTTGAGATAATCATTTAGATTTATTCATACATCAATTTACAATTTTAAAAACATTGACAAAATTCACCCTCTCTTGAACTCAAGATTAAACTTTTTAACTGTACTAAAATATATGCAATATTTAATTTCTAACATTTTAAAACGTATTATTAAATGCGGATTTTTGCTTAAAAATAGGGAGAGATTACACTAAGAATGCAAAAATCGCTCTCAAACATGGGTTAATTTCTAACGTCTTAAAGTTATAAGGAGCACACTATAATTAGTTCCACGGGGTGGCAGTTTTTCTTTTCTTAATTTATCTTCAGATAATGGAGGAGTCGGGTTTTCAAGACATGATGCCATTAAGGACCCGCCGTGTTGCGGGGTTGATGGATGTTAAATCTGGTAGAGATAACAAGTCCTTTGATCGATGTCGTGTGTAAAGTTTGGAGAGAAATGAGTCAGCTCAGGTGTCGTCCTCGTCACTTGATCGAGGTTCAAAATTACAAGGTCCGTCGCCAATAAGTCGTCGCGTTGCTTCAGCGACGTTAATAAAGAATCAAATCATCGTTCCTATTAATTTGTATCATAGTACTTATTTCATTCACGTAGACGTTTCATATTTTCTAACTTCAGTGCACCAGTAGTGCTATTAGTTATCAAAAATATCACTTGATCTTTTAAGTCACAGTCAGTTCCCACTTTTGCTGAAAATGTAAATGTTTTTTTACAAATTTTTTTCGGCAGCGGTAGCCTAGTGGTCATAGCCTAGTGTAATTTTGCCATTAATTGGAATTTTTCCTACATGCAAGAGAACCATTGACTGAATGTGAAAGGGAAACATCGTAATCGTCACTTAAGGAAGTGTTATTACCCAAAATATCTTTTTTTTTATTCTGTAACGTAGATTTATTTGAATTCTAAACTCAAAGTATTTTCACATAATCTAAGCTTTTTAGAAACCTTAACACTGAATAATCAAAAAAATTCATGTTTTAATAATTTTCATAAATTATATATAAAAAAAAACAAGTATCGAAATGTATATGACGTGAAGTTAAATTTTATTCTCTATTTTACATTCGGTAAGATATTATAATCTGTTCATTTGATTCTACTTCCTTTATCGAGTCTACGTTTATTTTTCGAAGTTGCTTAAGCAAGCTCTTCAGTGTATAACTCCATTTTTGGATGCTACTGGAGGGAAGGATAAATGAATTATGAATCTCGCATTTTTTTTCAAAAAGAATAGCGGCCAACTGTCTATGCGGGTTTAACTACTAAGCAGAGGATTTTAAATTAGGATAATATTTGCGAATGTCACTATCAAATGTCGCACACATATCTTGCCAGTTAAATTAGTCTGTCGAAATGACTTTTATTTTTGTTTTACTTCTCAACTTGTGAAAATGTCTGGGAAAATGTTTAATTCAATAAAAAAGAACCTTTCTAGAGCACTTATGTCGCAAGTATATTTGATTTCCAACGAACTTCTAAAATTATATTAATTATAGGATAAAGGATTTACATCATAATACATAAAACAAAAACGTATAGAGTCCTTTTTGTTTTCTAATGGTATCACTTGAATTGAAAAGGATGCAATTATAACGAATTGTACAATATTGAAATTTCTGCGCAAGCATAACATTAGTGCAATACCGTCTTTTAATTATTGGAAGTTAACAATAAATTTCTATCGAAAATAAAAAAAAAAAATATTAAAAGTATTTGTATAAAACAATTTTGTTTATGCCTGAGCATCGTTGGTTTTTGTGGGATATAGAGCAACTGAGGCTATTTTCCCCCGTCTGAACTTGTATAGTAAGGCTGAATGAAGGGCCGTCTGTCAATCACATGCAGATACTATAGTTCAATTGATTGATTATTAGCGTCACAGAAACATCACAAGGGCTATGAGTGATAGACCTCATAATTTAGAACCTCAGTCAAGCGACGAGGACGACACCAGAGCTGGCAGCTCCCACACCAAAATTTCCACCACACAAACAGAACTTGAAGCATCAACAAATTTAAGGTACTTCAACCCCTCAACACCGTGGGTCTTTAGTAACATCAAGACTCGAATCCACGACGCGAAAAAATCACACCGATAGCAAGTTTGCTATCATCACCCCTATGCTGCTACGTCTTGCTACATTTTAAAAAATGCATAATTAAGGACAGTTCAGTCTGTGTTGTTGCTCTTACACCTCTTGCTAGTACGTTTTTACTCGAGCTTGTTATGCCATAATGAATTCTGTTAGCTAGAATATGTCTTCGTAATCGATGTTTGTGTAGTAATAAAGTTTGTTAGTTATCAAATGGACTGTCATTTTTTTTTAAAAAAAATACAACCTAAACTTCTGACATCACCGCTACACGATTTTCTGATGAACCATTAGAACTACATTAGCAGCATTAAAAACTTCACTATCCAAATAATACAAAAACTGAATGATGATTTTTGAGTAATGTGTTTTCATTCAGATGACCAATCCATAAAACGAATTCTATGACTTCAGCGCTGGTCATTATAAATTCGATAAGGAGATTCAGTGAAAACCAGTCTCACTTTTCACGCGAACACTCCCACATTCTTCGCATCGAGAACAACAGTGGCTTTATACGATTCGCTCCAGCTGCAGAAAATTTAAGTGAAATAAAATGAATTTCTCACCCCGAAGAAAGAAGGGGAAAAAAATTTCCAGAACAGTTATTTCACTTTATTTCCCAGCGAAATTCTGACGTTTTGATCCCAAAATACAATACGAAATCCTCCCTCTGTCAGGACATATATAATAACCCGCATTCTAAGTCCGTTGCCAAAAGTTGGCAAGCACATTTTTTAGCGCCTCTGGTGCTGGCTTATCCAACTGCTTTGTATGCAAGAAACGAAACTGCTGTTTCCCGGATTTCCTCGAATTTTATTTAGACTGAAAGTGACACGTATTTCTAATGCATGGATATATATATATATATCCATATCCATGCATTAGAAATATATATATATATATATATATGAATTTATAAATACATAGTAGTATATTCGGAAGTTGTTATATAAAGCAAAAATATCTTTTTTATGCGTACTAGATGGAGTAGTAAACTTCTATGCTAATATATTTTAAATTCAGTGTATTACAATCATAAATATTTTCTGGTGTGGATCCGAGGCCTCTTTAGACTTGTAGTCCCAATCTTTTCATCGAGTCGTGGGTTCGAGCCCTGTAGCCACTTAAGGCCTACCGTGCTGCGAGACTGACGCACATTGAATATATATAGAGAACTCTCCCTATAATCCGGTCTTTACATATTATTGAAAAACCCGCCATTACTATAAATCCGACGTTTTTACGTAAACTGACAGGTCATGAAGAATCGTGTACTGTATTAAATTTTATGCAATAATACATAGCTTTAGCTGTTAAGATGTGTTATTTTTATTGATTTTCCAATAATTCATTGTTTTCGATTATCTGGTGATGCTCTGATCCGATATATGCCGGATTATCGAGGTTTTGTTTTATCAACGTCACACTCGAAGCAACACGAGGGCTATTGGCGACGGACCTCGTAATTTTGACCCTCGGTCAAGTGACTAGTACAACACCACCTGATTATCGAGAGAGTACTGTAATTAAATATAAAGCCGAAAGAATAAAAAATAAGAAAATTTCAATGTTTAATTTTTCCTATACCATTTTTGTATTATAAGTTAAAGTAGTTCATCTGTAATTTTCGAATTTTTAAAACTATTTGAGTATACTTTCTCATGAATATCGGAGGAAAGATACTCGTATCATCACATTTACGAGCTCATTACTTTTACTTTTTCGGATGTGTTCCTTATTACGTTCAAATATACACAATAGCTTATGTT
Source organism: Nephila pilipes (assembly GCA_019974015.1). Taxonomy (NCBI): domain Eukaryota; kingdom Metazoa; phylum Arthropoda; class Arachnida; order Araneae; family Nephilidae; genus Nephila; species Nephila pilipes. The sequence continues at coordinate 164,298 of BMAW01129644.1, read as the reverse complement.
TGAAAAAAAAATTAATTAGAAAATATAACAAATTAATCACATTCTGAAATATGACTTTTGAAGTTTAAAAGTTTAACACAGTTACAATCTTTTTAGGTCAGACGCAAATGAATTAATGATAATTATTTAATTTGCACTTAGAAGCAACACAAGGGCTATTAGGGACGGAACTCGTAATCTTGAGCCGCAGTCAATGGATAAGAATGACACCTGAGCTAGAACCCCACGTTTCAAACTTGAAGACTTTTGAGTCCCAAAAGTAATAGTCGTTATGCACGATGGGTGATTGGATGAAAAAGTGCTCTCGCGACTAAGAAAAAAAGATGAAACATTTCCCATCTTTGAGGTTGCGTTATATTCCCAGAAATATCTTTCTCTTTATTACTGCATAAAACTTCTTCAAAATCATCTCGAAGAAAAAAAAAATCAAGATATAGTTACTATTCTTTTTGGAAAATGGTTCTTATGAACTTAGTCAAAGTTATCATTTCACTATAAAGATACCAATAATAACAATAGCTTTTGAATGTAGGTATGGTTACAGAAAGCATGTGTATAACTGGTAACAGTGCGAAAAATCTCTCTTCAAGCGTATTTATAAAGAGATAAATTGATTTCTTAAGACTGTTTGCCACTAAAGTAAGAATTATCAGGAAATTGTAAAATAGCTTTTTCTAAAAAGAGAAATGCCAAAAAGCTATATTTTATAAAAGGCGTGTTTTTACGCAAATTCATCAAAAAATCTTCAAACATTTTAATGCATTTTTTACCTAATGAAAGATTATTAGGAAATGTTTGTTTAACCTTTAAACGTTTGCAATTCATTGGTTTGTATGTATGTTACCATTCGCTAATATTGAAACAAAGACGTTTCCTGTAATAAACTAGGAGTTAAAATAAATTTCTTAAAACCAGAACACACATGTGAAGAAATATTAGAACGAAGCAAGGAGACATGTTTGTGGAAATTAAAAATTAGCTAACATCGACTTCATAATTTCTATTTTTAACTTTTCCTTCCCCTTTCGAACTGCTCATTCGTCAATATATAATAATAATAATACAATATCGAAATTCAAGACATTTCTCGAACCCTAAACAAGAAAAATTATTTTCCAGGAATTAGAGAGAAGAGGCGAACGGATTAAATAAAAGCCTTTTATAAAATCTGAAATAAGTAAGAAATTGAAAAAAAACCCTCAACTCTTAGGAAATTATATTAAACTTAAAAAATAATTTCAGCTTAAAATTAAATCTACGAGGTGTGTCATGTATGTAAATATTTCGTAATGTAATGAACAAGTCACTTAGTAATTAAATAGAGAAGTTCTGTAGTTTTTTTTAAAGACTTATAAATTTTTTATAAGCGAAAAATCTTCATTCCAAAAAATCGCGCAAGTACACGAATCTCGTCCAAGTAGCTTAAGAACTTTTAAAACTACTAGTAATCACAAATTCTTTTGACGTCTGTAAAACAGTCATGTCACATATAGCACTAACAAAACAACAGTCAACTTTCTTTAGAAGGAATCCGTCAACATTTTCACGCTTGGAAAGTTCCTGAAATAAGTAAGAGTTAGCGTGTTAGAAACCTGAAACAGTTTCCGCTTGACTTAAAAATGTCCTTTTTCTTCAGTTTGATTTTTATTTATGGCGGAAAGCGATGTATATGGACAGTGGTCAAATTGCATAGAAATGGAAAGACTTAGAAAGAAAACTAGAAAGAGCATACAGAATTCGTTTTCATACTTCTTTATTGTTTAATCATTTCATTACTTCTTCTGTCGAGTTAGTACATTTCAAGGTTATTTAATTAATTTTGTTTAGTTAACTAATATGATAATTCTAACTTTCAAACATTTTTCAGACTTATATATATGAAAATAAAGAATATGAAATTAAAGAATGGACTTATAATGGAATGGAATTATATATATTAGATTTGGTATTCTGACTCCAACTTCAACTTTCAATTATTTTAGTTATAATCCAGCATAAACATCCAGTTTCTCGTAATTCCATTACAGAATCCTTAAAAATAAATACACAGCAGTTGTATTTATTTTTGTGTTTTAAACATATATTAAAGTAAACTACTTTTCAGGGTATTATGGATGTTATTAATGTAAATTACCTTACATCAAAATTGATCTAGGATTGAGTTATCTACTGCAAAATTGACCTAGGAGTCAATCCTAGTCGTTCTCCTGCTCAAGTATCTTTCGTTTTTAGAATTCTAACTGGTTTGCAACGGTTAGATGAATATTGTTCGACTGTTGCATGGTAAGTTATTAGGTATATTATTAATTTGATAAAGACAATTGAAGAAGACACAGTATGAGAATTAGTACTTCTCTAGTGAGATTTCTGCATTATAATAATGTAAAAACTACAAAGTTCCGTTTGATTTAAAGTACAGGAACTGGACTAATATAACAAAATAATATAATTTAATCTCGAATCAGGTCATTTTTTAGATTATTTTTATTTCAGAATTAATTTCAATTTGAATTGGGTATGGTTCGATTAATTTTTTACAGTTGTAAAAAGGTCTCGTAATTTTGAATCATGACGCATTAAAAAGAGATATATGAGTTAGCATTTCACTATTGAGATATTTTTATATAAAATTATGTAAATATATTTTACGGCTTCATTTGATTTAAAATGTAAGAAAATACTTTCGCGCCTATGTGATATATTTCGAATCCTGTCTCCAAGCAACTTCGTTTAGATTTAGGATAAGGCAATGATTCTCATTTAGATTCAAACGAAAGAACACAATACATAATGGATATTTCACATTTTTTTAAAGAGAATATTTATTTCTTATTCGTTTCAGCGAAAAAGTCGCCAGTTTGTCCCCTCAGATACCTCATAAGTCATTTAAAAAGCAACGACTTAAAGTAAGGAAGCCGAATACAGTCACCAACACCATCCAAAAATAAGAAACGAAACTTCATTAGAATACCTGACAAATATGAAAAGGCAGAAAAAAAAATATAAATGAAAAAAAAAAAAAAAAGGATACAAAATTGAGGAGTCTTTAAAAAAATAAAGAATCCGTTCTTTCTCATTCCGGAAGGACGAAACAAAACAGCAAAAATTCCAAATCGAGGGGGAAGAAAAAGAATTCTTCATGAAATAGAAAGAAGAATTTTTATTTCTCTCTTTTCCCGATCTACATACTCTTCCTTAGATTTCTCTTGAATGGGAAATGCGAAGAGTTTTCCTCCACAATGGACATAGACAGTGGGCCGGACGGTCTCCCAAGCCATGCATGCCAAAATACCCCCGAGAACGGACAATGGGATGTTCCCGCTGGATGGGGGGCTTACACACCTAATTCTTCGCCTCAGCATCCTCCCACCCTGTGACGTCACATTCTTATGCTAATGCAAAAAGAACGCTTTTCTTTTCCAGAATTCTTGGTTTGTGTACGAGATGTGATTTTTTTTTCTCTCTTACTTTTCCTTTTTCGCTCCCATTCGGAACTTTTACTGAATTTTTGCCGCGAATTTGTGGCTCTCTTTTCACAAAGATTTTTTTCCCCCTTTTGTTCGTTGCGTTATGTTTTTCGCTTATTTTTCTTGTTTATTTTTTTTACCAGAGAATTATCTTGTTCTGTCGAGAAATTTAAATATGGCACTGAAGTTTAACAGAGTTTGTCTGTTTTAAATGGTTTTTCTTTCTTTTTTTTCTCCATCGAATTTTTTCCTCTTATATTTGAAGTCATCTTTTCATACATAGAAATAGCGTAATGCATGACTTTACCAAGTTCTTAGAATGATAATTTAAATGAACTTACATTTAGATTACAGGAGCTTCTACACACAAGTTAGAAATAAAAAAAAAAAAAAAAGGAAATATATTTATCTCAAGCAAGTAGAAAATTAAAGAAAAAATACTCACGGATAAAGGTAAATTGTTTAAAAACTTTCTTTTCTCGTTTGAAGTTTACATTATATAGATATATGTGAGTATAATTCTAATAGTTTTTAGTAAATATGATAGTATTGTAAAAAACCTTCTTTTGGAAACATATGTAACTAATTTTAATAAAATTCCATAATTTTAGATCCTAGCTTCAAAAAGATTTAAGAGCAACTGTAAATCTGTTACTTCTTATCTATTACGTAACAATGAATTTTATATATTTCGTACAAGTAGATTAGTAGGAGGTGGGGGGAGAGATGGATCGATTGTTTGATTCTTTATTAATGTCTCTTTGAGAAGCAACACGAAAATATTAAGGACGAACGGAATTTTGAGCCACGGTTAAGTGATGAGGACGGCACCTGAGTTGACGCCTCTCTTTCCAAACTTCTACACCACGCCCTCGAAAGTATTTGGAGCCTCGATAGGTCTTTATTATGACTCGAGCCCATTACTCGACAGAAACAACACCGGCTGCAAGTTCATAACATTGACCACTAGGCTACCATGGTCACAGAAATAAAAAGAAACATGTACTTAACATAAAAACAATAATAAAAAAAAATGACAAATTCATATTTAAACTAGTAAGCATAACTTTTTTATAATTTTAATACAAAAGGAATCTTTCAGATCTCTACATAAAAGTAGTTTTATTTCAATTTAAAACAATAAGTCAATATTTCTTTGGAATTTTATACTCATTTCTCATCCTAATTTTCTAGTGATGTAATTCATTATTTTACGAATTCCTAATATACTGGAAGCTTGAAACAAACTGGCCTGCAAATTATAAATATTTTATTGAGTTTTCTTTTAAAGTTTCATTTCATTATAAGCAATTTTTCATGAAAATTCCCTACACATAGACTCAAAATTATAGTCATAGTAATGGCATTTGAGTTAACATTTGAAAACATTGACAAAACTGTTATTGGTAAATGTTGTACGTGTTACAACGCGTATAGCTTACAACATTTGCAGATTCATTATACAAGTGCATCACATTTTCTTCAAAACGTCACATCAACATAAAATGGCACATAAAAACACATATCGTAATTCAAAGTAGTTTGTACAAAATTAATAATTTTGACAAAAGCAAGTTGTGAGGACAAAAGTTGAGAAGAAAGAAAAAAAAATTCATTGATTGATTGATATTTAACGTCGCACTTAGAAGCAATATGGGGGCTATTGATAAAGGATCTCAATGTTTTGAACCTCGGTTAAATGACGAGGGTAACACCTGAACTGAAGCCCCCCTCTACAAACCTTTACATCATGCGTACGTGAGGACTTGGGATCTCGACAGATATAACGTGCATCAGTACCGCTATACGATGGGTCTATAATGGCATCAGGACTCGAACCCACGACTTGTAGGAAATAACGGCACCGGTAATCTCGCGACCATGACCATTTTGCTACCGCACCATCGATATTGGTTGAATTTTGACCTTTTATCCTAATGTTGAATTTTTATCACCTCATTGTCACTGTTCTAATTCCAGTACATTATTTTGTGGTAAAGCCTTCTTTTTCGCGCGTGTGTTTTAAAATTTTAATTTTCGAAAATAAAATTTTAAATGTTTGTAATTTTAAATAAAGAAGAAACAGTGATACCTTATTGGTAACGGGAATTATTTCCGATTTTATATCTATTTTGAACCATAGATAAATTAAATGTATTACCTTCAAATAAACTAGGATTTCAATAAAAGAAATTCTTATCTGCCCAGCTCAATTAAAAAATCGAATTCCGCACAGAAAGGTAAGAAACTCAACTGCAAAAGATGCTCTAGTAACCGATATTTTTCTTCTTGAGAAGAGAAACCCAGGAAACAAAGCGCGTGTTTCTGATCTCTGGATGGCAACACAGGTGGAAGTTTCTGCGTGTGTTTAGTGATCTAGATGTCTTTTGGGGTGTTAGGTGTCACGCCATCCCGTCACAGGTGACAGCTCAAGAAGAAATTGTCCAAAAGAAGATTTTGAAAGGAAAAGTAGCTTCTGTTATGTTGTCCGCATCCGTTACTAAAACGAGAACTCGAAATGTGTCTTTTTCTTCCCTGATTTTTAGTGAAGAGGATGTCCTGATTTTGTTTCTTGGGCTCGAGATGTTTCTTTTGAAGTTACGGTTGTGCACCTTAACTGTTTTAGATTGTTTCTAGCTCATAATAGAGTGATAAGGATCTAATAGAGAATCTTTAACCTTAATGAAAGAGAGAGAATGTAATGTCTTTTAAATGCCATCAATAAATCGGAGAAAGTTATTTTTAGGAACAGGCCGAAGTAATGCTCCAACAGTGTATTATGATACAGAGATTAAAAGGAGCAAAGCTTATGTGCTCCGGTAAGCCTGTCAACCATCGTCTTTCGTGTTCCTTCTAAGTGAGACTTAAATAAACTATCAATCAACTGAAAATTATTATTTGCTTATTATTTTAATAAGGAATAAATAAGGAATAAAAAAAATGTATTTTTTCCCAGAATTTTTTCATATTTATGGTGTAATAACTATTTTCAATAACATATTTTATTGATGGGTATTATTAGGATTATAATTCTAGGATAACTAAGCATGACAGTCTAGAGTCTGTTACGAAATTCAATATATTATTCTCCATTTTTGTCTCTGAAATTTTTTTTTACAAATTTTTAAAAAATTATTTCAAATTTAATATTTTCTTAATTTCTTATTATTTTGTTTGTTTATATTTTCTTTTCCTGATTTATAATATATATATATATATATATATATATATATAAAATTTATTTATAGCACTAAAATAATAAACAGATATAACAATTTATAGTTGATTGATATTTTATTTAAGCCACATTTAGAAGCAACAGAGAGAGACATTGACGATGAACCACTAATTTTGAATCCTTGTTATAATAACTTTCAAGTGCGTGAGCTGAATTAATCTCTACAACAACTATTTTTTTAAAAAAAATTGAAAGTTAGAGACATAAAACATCCAAAATGAACTTGCAGATGAAAAATAATGCATTCTCCTAAAATATTTAGTTTGTTAAGGAACGAAATACAAGATTAGCACCTCAATATTTTTTATATATTTGAGGGGAAAAAAGGTTTAAATAAAAATGCTTCCATTTCTGCAAATTTAAGGTGCAAAGGTTACCTTTGCGTTTAATTATTTATATGATGTCATTAAGTATTTGAATGACTTCTCTGTTTAAATAAGTACAATTTTTTTTTAAAAAAAAAAATCCCTTTTTTTTTGTTGTTGTTTTCGCAATCATTTTTCATTCCATTCTTTTTCGTTTAGATCCATTTCAATTATATTATCTAACTTTTTTTACAACAATAGCAGAATATCACTGAAAAAATTATTAAATGTAATTTGCTTATAAATTTAAATAGGAAAAGAGTGAGCATTAATTAAGGAAATCTAATTCTCTAATTAAATACTACTTTTATAAAAAAAAAAATACTTATGAGAAGAAAATACCAATAAAATGAAATAATTAAGAGACCTAACCGTATTTTTTATTTTAATTAATACAATAAACATTATATTTCTCAAAATACACCTTTTTACTAATCAAGCTTTATAAGGAAATTCAGAAACTAGCTTCATTAAGACCTGAAGCTAGGAGTAATAATGTCTTTACTAATTTTATTTCATTACCAATTCTAAATTTGAAGAAATATTCCTATAAGTTTAATTCAATTTAAAATTTTAAGTGAATTAATGAAAACATTCTTGAATAATATTTGAAAAGAGTTTAATGTTAGATTTTCTTAAAATTTAATACGTGATACATATTAAACATTCAATCACAGACAAAGATCTTTTTTTTTTCCATCAAAAATTAAAGAATCAATTTTCAGTTCAGATTTCTTGGTGAAATAACAAACTTAAACATCCTTTTTCTAAATGCCACCCAAAGACTCCCCCCCCCTTCCCTCTATATACCCTAACAAATATTCTAATTATTTTCCCAAACCCTTTCCACTTCTGAACATAAAAGCTAAGTCAAACAAGGTCTATCAAAGGCCCATCTCTTTTCCCTCAAGGTAAACCCCCCTTGAAAATTCTAAACGAATTCCAAAATAATTAAAATTAGTCTAAATTTTCTTGCTAACAAATGACGATTTTCCACCCTAAATGCACAAAACAGGGGAATGGTATACATCCTATCAGCCGACTGCAGATCCATACCTCCGAAGAGTAAGAGAGAGAAAGAGAGAGGGTTAGATATCATTGATGTCTGAGACACCCCTTGGAAAAGAATTTTATTAGTCTGTTCTGCCTTCTCCATCGCTTTTGAAGCGTCGTCGTCTTGTTTGGGCCTTTATTCATTGTACAGAGAGCGAGCTTATGCAAATTACACAAATTCCCATCCCTTTCCCCTTCATTGAGTCGAGGGGCGATAATAAAATGTGCATTCTTAGAAGCTTTTCAACGAGTTCCTTTTGATTTCTCTGCAGCACCAAGCTCTTCCTTTCCTCCTCCACCCTTGCCAAGGAAGGGGGGGAGGTGGAGATGCAAACGTATATATATACACACCAGGAGAATTCCTTGGCCACCTACCTACTCCACCCCTTCTCGAGCGTTTCGCTTTTAAAACGCAGTTTCCTTGGCAAAGTCTTAATACGAAAGCGACGCGAAAGGCTTGTTCTTGACTGGCCATGTTTAAAGCGCCCAGGCGTGTCGCCGAAAGTGCTTTTGTCTGAGCTTCAGGGAGACATTTTCGGTGGCACACGTTCAGAGGAGTAATGGGACATTTCTTCTGCTGAACAGTTTTCTATCACAGGTATTTATTATACAGTTGGTTGGGCAACTGGAGAGAGAAGGAAAAAAAATTAGGAATGTTGCTGTAGAAAAGGCTTGTATTGACTTTTTGGAATTAATTTCGAACAGCTGAAGAAATCGGAGGCTTTTGTTAAAGATCAGATTTCCGAGAATAAATCTTTTTTTTTTTTGAAGGATCAAGAAAAGATTTGTTTTCATACTATCTTTAGAACAAACATTGTGCGGATTTCTTTTTTGATATTCTATACATTTCCCTGTCGTCTTTTCTTCAGTATCCAATCATGGGTCATCCACTGTGAATTACAAAGTAACTCTAGAGCATAAAATAGCACTATTTTGTTACAGATAATGTAGAACAACGTTGCTTTTTAATTTTATCCGTTAGTTGAAAGGGAAAATAAGCTAGTTTGATAACATTTAAATACCGCATGTGGTTTTCATCACTTAACTCAAAGGAAAACTTCAAATCATTTCTTTTAATTTTTCATTCAAAACAGAATATGAATTAATACCAAATAAAATACATTTCTTAAAATTAGTTTTAGAATTGAGTTTGGATGGTATTTAAGCTTACCAAAGAAACTGTGAAAATTAAATAAAAGGGAATTAAATATTTTTATATCATATTATAACATGGTTAGGTGTTTATAGTTTTGATTTTTTGTTTCTCTTGATAAGTCTTTCCAGTCATTCCTGACAACTTGTATAGACGTTCTTTTTGTAAAAAACTAAATATTTGTTTGATTTGCTTTCAATCAAACTTATGAAATACTTTATTTTGAACAATTATACTTTATTAATCATTTTGTTTACCCCCCAGTCTTCTAGGAGTGAAAGTTCGCAAATGTATTTTTGAAAACACTGAATAAAAACCATAATTCTACTCGATATTCATCTAAATGAATATGTCATACATCAACTATGTTACAATTGTAAATTGCTCAAGGATTCTTCCATTAATTGACATGACTCGTTATTCTACAATCTACAAATAAAGTATATTGAACACTGTCAATAGAAATTTCGACCAATTCATTAGAAAACAAGCAACGTTTACTACTTTTTAAACGAAAAAAAATTACTACTTAAGAATAATTTAAAAACCGAATAGTCTTAAAACGGTTTACAATGTATTACATCTCATTCAGAATGAAAGCTGCAGAAATATCAAAAATAATAATCACAGTTTTTCCAACGTCATTGTGAGTCGAAGATTGTAAAATAGATTCTCTCATTTTTATATTAATAAAAGGATAAATTTTAGAGTAGTTAAAGAAATATAGCATTGTGTTCTGTTTTACAATATATTTAATCTAGTACTAAGGATACGACAGAAAGAGATTGATTTGCAAAACTACTTTACATTTTTATCCTCGCTATATAGATAGAATATTTGTGTATGTTCTACATTTGGTTATTTGCTCTATTGTAATTACAAATAGATCTGGTTCAAGAGAACACTTATGACTGTGAACGCTATTGATTCTGCTGAAAACAGCTTTTTACTTATTGAATTAATGGCCTTAAAAAGTGAACAATTGATTTAACATCACGCAAGAATTCAAATAAATATGAATAATCTCTTCTCATTGATTGATTACTATAACAAATGTAAAAAAGTACATGCAAAAAAATTAAACTTTTTAAGGAACAGTACAATTTAAACACACACACACAATATATATATATATATATATATATATATATATATATATATGTGTGTGTGTGTGTGTGTGTGTGTGTGTGTGTGTGTGTGTGTGTGTGTGTGTGTATGTGTGTGTGTGTAAACCTGCTTAATAACGCAAAGATATACTGTTAGTGTATGATAAATAATGTCTTTAAGACGATAATACATATGACAGGTCCTTCAGTAGCTTAAATATATTGCGAAGAAAACTTTGCTCTAAATATTTTCCTTTCATATAAAACTGTACGTCATTCTAAATAGTTACATGTAATAGAATATTTTGAACCAGCATTAATTATTAAATTATTATCTATAAATATTTTATTTGTCTTTGTAATAGTGAGCATAGATTTATTACAAGAAACTATTGAGATTTTTATTCATAGGCTTTATTTTAAAGGCTCAAAAATGTTTTTACACTTTGAAGAATAAGACCTTTTCAAAAGAAGAAAAAAGGGATCTAACTTTAATCTGCTTGCATGAAAATTTACATTTTTTAAACTTTACTTCGAATTATCACGGGTATTTATCTTCAGTTGACCTAATGGGCATTTTAATGGCGTCTTTGGATTTCAGAAAACCATGACTTGAGTATTATATAAATCAGATTTGCTATATAAATAGAAATATATAGATATGAGATTATAGATGACAAATGGTTGATGGAATACGAAGCAGTAGTAAGTAGAAAGATAGAGGTCAGAAGGTTTGTATAACAAAATTTGAGGTGTGCTTACGGGGAGAAGATGCGATATATGAATTGACGTTTAGTGCAAAGTCTTCATTTGACAACAGATCCAGCTTACAAGTTTTACTCTGAACCGGTTAGTCAGTACTAAGACAAGTAACATTTTATATTAACTTTTTGGATGGACGCATTGAAGTCTGCTCCACAATCGTGAAATCTATATTGAGTTCCAGATTGTTTTAAATCTTTTAACACTGTAATTTAGCACTACCTTCCATGTATTATTAAACAGTAGCCAGATGGCGCCACATGCTCTTTTTGGTTAAAAGTGCAAGCACGGCTAGCGCGATGGAAGGAGGGAGACTTCGTTAGCAGAATGATGGAGTGATGTTCGTGAATCTATGTTTTATATTTGTTTTGTATCCTGTCTTGTGTTGTGGAACGTGTCAAGTATTAAATAATATTTGTTCCTGAAACCATCCCGGCTATTCATTATTTTGTCCTGAAATAATAACATTGGAGGAATACATTGGCGCCCAACGGGAGGCCAATGTATCCCTCCAATGCTGTAATAAATATCAGTTTGATTTTCTGTTCGGACTTTTTCTTGTCCTGAGTAAACTTTATCGAATTAACATGGAACAATTGCTACATAGTGAAGTGTTTAATAGATAAATGATGTTCTGGTCAACATATAGCTTTGATGTATACATTTTTCCGCCTTCCTTCAATTGCTTACTTATTTTATTAATTAACGCAAGGTAATTTAAAATGAGCCCAATAATTTGGTGCTTTGGTCAGATGAAGAGAACGACATCTATACAGGTTCCTCACTCATCGACGTATTAGAACTTAATAGTCCAAATCAGTTTTAGGGCAGAAACCCATTGAATCTTTAACGGAATAAAGACTAATGCATTGCTTGTTGACCATGAAGTCCGCGATCTTATTAACAAGGTACTTTCTTTCTTTCAAAACAGATGAAATTTTTTATGTTTCTTTAATTTGGAATAATGAATAAAAGCACTTTTATATACATCACAAAACTATTTGTCTGTTCAATATCAGGCAATTAAAAAAAAAAACTCTCCAAAATGAGAGAAATTTTAATATTATTTTTCTTATATGACATATTTGAAAATAATTTTCTTAAAAGCTACGTTCCTTTTAATTTTTAGAAATTTATCATTATAACATAAATTTCATTATTCTCAGATTCGAATTCTTCATTAAGACTATTCTTTTAAATACGGATGTTATTTTCCCATCGTTCGCTTACGGTGCAAAGAAATTCCTCAGAAAATTTAATCTTCTGTAACTTCCAAGCGTAGACGAACCATTGTCCCAGAACTCTTCCATTCCACGACTGCTTAGGAATAACAAAGCTGCATCTTAACTCAGTCGTTTCAGAATCGGATCATTAGAAAGCCTCCTCCAGGAGGATCCGAACAGCGACATCACACCACTTTAGCCGTGACGCCCGCACCAAGATAACTAGGGGGAAACGAACAGCCATGTCGACGGATCCGCTGAAAAGAAAATATTTACTAAGACTTAGAAAGACTTACCAGAAAATATTTGTCGCCGACGCGGTGTGGAATTTCCTTCCTTGCCTTTAACGTGTACTCGGGGCGAGATTAATGGGAGGAGACGCGGTCCGAGAGTTTTGCAGTTTTATTTGTCAAAACTTAGGATTCGAAGGAAAAGAATGAGGTGGCTGTGTTCCTAGCATCCGTATTATCCGCAATCGACGACCCCTGCTTCGAGGAAGGGAAGGGGGTGCACATAACTCGTGGCAATTTTAGTTGAGGTTGCTCTGGAGACACCAGGAGAGGTTATGTAGAATAGTTGAGGATTATCTTTCTCGGAGGTTGGGATTTTATGAGGCAATTTTGGTATTTCGTCTTGGATTTGATTCTGGCTTGGAATGGAAATATTTGGCTCGATTTCTTGTGTCTTCCTTTTAAAGTGCTTGAGTAGAGAACAGATAGAGCATCCTTTTTACTATTAACGTGGAACTCAAACTAATATTTAGTCAGTTGTTATCCAACAGTTTTCGGCTTTTATAATCACTTGTAAAAGAAAATTAGTCTTTTTAAAGTCAAAACCGGTTTATTTTTTTTTATGTGATTGACCTCAGGAATTTAAGCTCTAGTCAAAAGATGGGTTATTTTTTCCCTAACGATCTTAAATATAAAATTTCAATATTACATATTATAAAGACTTCAAAGTCTCCCGGAATTTACACTATTCCAAAACAGAAAAATTCCTTATACAATATCGGAATTGTAATCCAGAGGTATCCTGCTGAAGACTTGCATTTCCGGAGACCATTGTATATTGTCATTTCCATCCATTTGGAGTTGAGGCAGTTAAATATATTGGGGATGAAAGATTTCACAATGACGTGGTGTGGAAGTAGAGAATGGTAAGACGCTTAGGCGTCGTCCTTATCATTTGATGGTGGTTTTTCAATATGAGCTCGATCAGCACAGTTTTCGTGTTGCATTTAGCGCAACGTTCATCCAAATCAATTAATCCAAACGATTATTTTCAGTGAAATTGGGATTCCCCCACGGCACAGTTAAAGAAGCTTGTGTTCTAATTAATAAAAATGTGTATGTTTCGTAGGCGTTTACAAAATGAAGAAGAAATTATTTAACCCTAAAGTTATATTCCGAGTTGTAAATCTGTCACTTCGGTCTGGTCACTTGACCATAGTTCTCAAAATTATGACATCCATCATTAACAATCCCCGTGTTACTTTCAGTATGACGCTAACTTTATATATATATATATATATATATAAGTATGCTTTGTAATTTCTTCACACTTGAAAAATGGCTATTTTATCAGTCAATTGTAACTGTACCCTCTAAAGAAAATTATCATTCCCTTATCAAGAAAATATGATATTGCATAGTACCATTAAATAAATTGCTTTTAAAATCAAGGTTGAATGTAAATTCTAAGGTTTGTAAATCATTCTTAAACCACATACATTCGGTTTTATATTAACTTATGATTTAAAATAATGTTGCAATGGGCTACGAGAAGCAAACATTTTGTTAATCATCGTTAACATTTATTATTATTTTTAACGGTTTGTAAATTTCAAAAAAATAATTTGAAAATTTTATTTTAACTTAGATATTAAAAATTCAAAGGCAATTTTCGTTGGCTTTATTCTCTTTTTTAATTGTTTTAATGATGAATCTGATTTGCCCTTGACATATTATTTATGATATCTAGGTAAGGATATTTAGGCGGAGGGTATGATAGGGGAGGTTGCTTATACACGTGTAATACAAGGAAGAGCAGGAAACTTCACTCAAATATTGTGACTGATACGCAAACAAAAAAAAAGTCTACCGGTTTTGAGCATGGAACCATGGAGTGGAGAACCTTTATGGATCAAACGTATAACTTTCTTAAATATGACATTTTGACGGCTGTATCAAGAAACTGCCAAATAAAAAAGTTTCGGTTTTTAAAACAATGAAACTCTTCGAACAAATGAGTTTTAAGGTAAAAGGCAGTGAAATTTTTGAAACAGTAAAATTTTTAGTTAAATAGATGCCAAAGTTATATATAAAATACAAAATTCTATTAATTAATAGGTTCAAAATTAACATACATATTTTTTTTTTAAAAAGTAATGAAATAAACATTTAACATGGTTGTTTTGAATAAAAATGGCTAAACAGTTAAATTAATAAATATATTAAGAACCCCTTCAAGATTATTTTAAGAGAGATATTTAAATGTACATCTTTATTCTTATTATATAGCTTTAACTCATTAATTGAAAAACAGTTTTATCTAATTTTCTTATTCATATAACAATCTTAAACAGCGTTGTTCTTGCAGCACTGCCTGTAAAATAAAGGTCTCATAACTGAAATTGAATGTTTTTCGACGATTTTGTTGGGGCTATATGAAGTAGTTGGTGCAGGTAAGGAATACGTATTTATTAATAAAATATAATTAGTTTTAAAATTCACTTTTTTTTCTTCTTTTCTTTAAAAACAAGTCAAATTGGAGGTTAATAATAAAATAAAACAAAATTATATGATTTATAACTATAAATTTATTAATAAATAAAAATAAAGACAAAAATAAACAAAGCTGGAAAAATGTATATTCTGATTAAACACATGCTAAAAATTACGCTATGTAATTAAGAATATGTAACGAAAAAGTTCATAAACCGAATTAAGTTTATCTCTTGCTTTAATAATAATAAAAAAAACTTATATATTCTTTTATTGAATTAGCATATTAATTTTATCTAAATGAAATAAATCGTTTTATCACAAATAAGATCCCAGAGATTATAGTTTCTAAAAATTCTCGAATAATGCCTATTTCCATTATCTCTTATATTGTTTTTTTATTATTATTTTATCCAATTTTTATTGCTTTATGTTTAATGAGTTAGGATTTTGGTCATCTGATAAGACAGAACAAGTACGTTATCGGTTCATTAATACTTCACGCTCTATTCAGAATGAAATTTCCGATGAATTTCTTGAAATATTCGTACACATTTCTTAATTTTTTTCTTCACTTTAACAAGGAAAAAAATATCTTAAACGATTTTTTACCCTTTTCAATAGCTTTAATTGGTTTGTTAGCTTTTACTTGTATATAATTTTTCATCTGAATCAAACAGTTGAAAGTTTTTCAAAAATCTTCATATTTTACTGAATGGGAAAAAATGGCATTGTAAAATTTTATCCATATTTTTAATGAAATATTTTTTTAACATTTCCTATCTGTTTCTAATCATCGGAAACTAAAATTGAAAATTTTAATACATATATTCAGTCACTTTAAAAAAGTAAACCATTTTTTCATCAGTGTCAGAAATCATATATCTACGAGTTCACAAGGTAAAACATTAAAAATTCTTAAATAACCTTCAACCTTCTCTCCTCATATTCTGTACCTTTAAATTTATATTTTTTTAGAAATCCTGTCAAACCTCGATATCTTCTTTTAAACGGAATTTTCATGCAAAATTTAAGGTTTTCCGGGTTCAAGTGTTAACTAGGCTATGTGATTGGTGAATGAACGACGAGTGTTATCTCCCCCCTCCCTCCGAATATCATAGTCGTTTTGCAACTGTTCCTTTGTAAAATAAAACTGAATATGGCAAGGAATAATTCGGCTAAGGAATAAATTCACTTTGCGATGTTTCGTATGAGAATACAGTATTTTGATTGCAGTTTATTCCTTTAAAATAATCTATTTTATATGCAGCTTCAAAATTAACATTTGAGCTGTACGAAAAATTTGGAGATTCGCAAGAAAAAGTAAATTCTTTGATGTTTACATATTCTGTTTCCCTCGTCTTTCGATAGTTTAAATGTCTTTATTTATCGTTATTCCTTTTTTTTTAAAAAAAAAAATTTTAACAGTGAATTAGATACTTATATCGTCCCCTATGACAATTCTTACGCTCAATTTTTGAAATGAAAGGAAGAGCTTAGAAAAATATTTTCGAATGGAGTTATCTTGCATTTGAACAATTACTCAAAGGTTATACTTCCTGAAGCATATTGTAATGTAATATTCTTCCATATATACACACTAAGTTTTTTTTTTTCTTAACGGAACAAAGAAAATATAAGAGAAAAAAGAAGGAAAATTAGTGTAGGGTTTCTTTTGTGTTCTTCATTCTTTTTGCTTATCACATAGAGCTATACATTCAATGCACTGTTATAACTACCTGTAATATTATGGCAATGGGTTTCAGTTAAATTTAAAAATGGGCTTTTGAATTTTTTAAATTTAAATGGTCTTCTGAACGTTGTACAAAGTTACAGCTTTAAATATTGGCAACAGACAATTTAAAATCTCTAAAAGGATATTAATTAAACAATACTAAATTAGTATGTAGATAACTGAAAACTGAGATGTTTCAATTAAAATAACATCGTTATGTTACAATATGCATATAATTAATATTTATATAAAAAGTATTTAAAGTAAAGTATAAAAAAAGCTCTTTTTATGTCCTGATAAAATATTTATTGCATATATTGATTGCATGGTTTTATGAAATATGGAGCAAAGCGAAGGATTTTATTACATAGGGTTTTTATTTATACATTGACGTCATATCAGCGCCACACAACGACCTATTTGTGTCTGACCTCGAACAATAGACAAGATGAAAACGAAAAAACCCATATCTTTTATGAAATTTTCAAACCATGCTATATAAGTATTTTAGGTCTACTCAAGGCTAGATTATCATTAGTTTTATTTTAAAGCTATCATTAATGTACAACAACCCCTAATACTTCTATTGTTGTGTTCAATGAAAGTAGAAGTCGAACTCTCGATCCACCAGCTAGAAAACTCACGAATTTACAGCCGTATTTTTAAAAGGAAAGTATTGTGCCTGCTCAGGTATCGTCCCTTGGTTTAAGTTCAAAATTATGATATCCGTCACCAATAACTTTCGTTTCGTGTAACGTTAACAAACAATCAATCAATCAAAGCCAAATTATAAAATTTCTTTCATGCAAAGAGAGAAAAATAATCAACGCTCATTAAAGGATTATAGTGTAGTTAAAAATGAATATCATTATTCGTTAATGAATATTTTAAAGCAATGCTGGCATTTAAAAAGAGACGTTGCGAAAAAAATTAATTTCAAATTGCATTGTTTATTTTCAAGGTGAAAAGAATGTATAAGAGATTTAGGATATCAATTTTTTTTCTGAAGAAATTTAAAAATTCAGAATAAAAAAGTTTAAGTTTTGAAATTTCAATGTACAACAATTCTTAAGAGGAGGAGGGGTTATAAAATCCATATCCCCCCCATCGTTTTCACATTGCATTTAAAGATAAACAATCGAATATTATAGACAAATTAAATTAAATGTACAGATTACTTAAGAATCCAAACTCACAAGATCCAAATTATCAACCTAAATCCGTTCTCTTTTCCTTTCCTTAGGAAAGAACACGTCAGCATTGAAACAAATAATTAAAAAGAAAAAAAGAGGGAAAAAGAAGGAAAAGCAGGAAAGTAGGAAAGGAAGAAAAAAGAAAAACCCATCGGAAACTGACCAGAAGAGGAACAGTCCGCTGACCGAGACGTAAATCACGTCGACCGATGGAAACCGATAAGATTAACTGCCCCCGATAAATGACAGACCCCGCAAAGGTGTGGACATCAAACGAAAGTGAAATGAGATATACTGTTGGAAGAGGGAAAAAAACAACAGAACCTCTTGGAAGTCATGCGGATCATTACGGATCGTTGGAGACGCGTGTTTAGGCATGGGGAAGCGAAAGAAGATAAAAACAACAGGATGTCATGCGGAACTGCGTAAGCATGGTCTACATCGAAGTGGACAGGGGCCATCACTTTCGCTAGGCTTGCTCCGAGAATGATTTGTTTATAAAAGACGGAGCTTCTCAGTGGGAAGCATACCGGAAAATGTTTAGCGATACATCGTGACGGCTTAAAGAGTCATCAAATCTGGTATTTTTTCCTTTGAAGTATTAAATAAATGTGTCGAGGTCCATTACAAAAATTTATAGAATTGACAGGGAGATTGTAAGAGCCAATTGTAAAGCTCTAATATCACAATAATTTACAGTAAACCAAACCAGACTGATATATGTTTTGACCGATAAATTGTTCATTAACGTCACATTTAGAAGCAACATGTGGGCTTCTAGTGACCCATCTAGGATCACGGTCAAGTAACGAGGACGAAACCTAAGTAGCTGACACTCCACTTTCCAAACTTCAACACCATCTCAATGTCAGAGCTTTTAGCTGGGAGGTGAAAAGTAGAGTTTTGGGCTTGAGTCCAGATACCACTAAAAATCCACTGTGTAGCGAGGTTGATACATGTTAAATCAGTCGAGGCTCCAAGTTCTCCTTTCGGTGAGGTGTAGAAATTTGGAGATGGAGGTGTTAGTACAAGTGTCGTCCTCGTCACTTGACTGAGGTTTAAAATTCCGAGGTCCTTTGTAATAGCTCCGCGTTGCTTTTAAATGCGGCGTTAATATAAACAATCAATTAATCAAATTCAGCCCGAAAGATTTGACACGAATCAGTTAGACACGACGGGACAAACACATCGATCAATAACTCCCGAGTCTGGGAAAAGAAACAACATTTTTTTTTTGCAAATTTTTTTTTATTCATCAACATACCTGCTGTTAATCACCTTTTGTCAGAACATACAACGTTCAACCTTTTCCAAATCTTCTGCAGAAATCTTATGTTGAGAGTCAATAGCCTTGATAAACAGCTTGAGATCATCGACTTGCTGTCTTTTGTTCATCAGAAAACAATCAGGAATCTCACTTTGAAAACCTTTTCAACTTCACTTCAAAAACCTTTTCCTGGTCCGATCGACTATAAAGATTTTGACACGTTTACAAAACAGGTTAGTACTCTGAGACCAGCTGGTTTAGTTACTGAGCGCCATATACTCTGGTTAGTCTCGGGAGTTATTGATCGATGTGTTACAGTGGTATCAACTCAAACCCCCGATTCGACGGAAACAAGGGCGGGTATTAGCTCGTGACCTGACCATTCGACTACCACGGCCCCCGATATACGCTTAGAAGGAATGGTGTAGAATGACCAGTAAGAGAACATAAGAAGCTAAATCCTTTCCGTCCAGTAGTTTTAAAAGTTTCTGCTAATGTATGAGGCTCGTTTCTTGGTCATGTTTAAAAATTCTAATCAAATCAGCCTAAAAATACAGTGATTACGTCAGAATTTTTTGTGCCGAAAGTCTATATCTATGGTTAAAATATTTTGAATCCAGCAAGAAGAAATAAAATAAATTAACTGAAATAAAATCGTTGTTGATCGACTATATTTCACTAGGAAGCTCTTAAATTTATTCCCAAAACTATCAGTTCAAGGCTTTTTTCATTTTCTGAAAATGAGATAAGTAAATAAACATAAGCTGTTCAGATAGGTTTCTTTCTTTTTCTTCTATAAGGAAAGTAAATTTTTTAATATAATATAAAAATATGAATCTTAATATTTCCTAAATATGCTAAAAGTTATTTACAAAGGAAAGAAAAATAAAGGTAGCGCTTGAATTTTAATTACAAATAAATTGTTATTTTAACGTTTTTTCGATATCAATCGATGTAAGTTCTTATCGTAGACTTTTTAATTAGTTAGATATCATTTGTCTATAAATATTTGGATTTACCTTAATTGCCTACAAAATGTTTGTAAAAGTTCTGTGTGATATTTTCTCACAAATATTTTTTTCAAGGCTGCTTGGAAAACCAAGCAAATTATTCGCGTATTAATATTCAATAATTATCGCACTGTACCATAAGCAAAAACGGGGACTTGCAACATTTGGATAACACATGACCCAGATCTTGCATTGGCGTTAAAACATATTTTAATTCTTCCTCTTTTGTTTCGAATAGCATATTTAAATTGATTCAATGAGTAAGTCATTTTATATTTATCAAATGAGGTTATTTCATTTTTTTTTTAAAAAAAAAGATTATAATCTAGGCAATGTACAAAATTTGATACATAATAAATTTCAAATAAAGATCTGTTTACTACAATAATGTTTCATTTTTTTGTCACTCTAAATCTATGGGGAGGGATATTATACAGAAAAAGATGCAAACAAAAATGGAACCAGAATAATATAAAAAGAAGACATTCATTTTAAAATTTAATCAGAACAAGAAATTTATTCATCGCTTGTAAAAGCTCTTGTATTCGAAGTCAAAGACCTCGAATGTGATTACAAGTAAATGCCGAATATTTGAGTTTTATTGTCAAG
The DNA here is from genome assembly GCA_019974015.1 of Nephila pilipes. Classification (NCBI taxonomy): domain Eukaryota; kingdom Metazoa; phylum Arthropoda; class Arachnida; order Araneae; family Nephilidae; genus Nephila; species Nephila pilipes. The sequence continues at coordinate 143,394 of BMAW01129644.1, read as the reverse complement.
AACAATTTTGGGTAAGTTAAAATTCAAATGTCTTTTGATCTTTTTTTTATATTATTGGCCTTGGGTCTTCTCCAGAAGTTTGTTACATAATTAATTTTAATGTAACATAAATTCAACCGCATAATAAAAACATTTAAATCATGTAATAGTATAACAAAGAAGTTGAAAGGTTTAAAAAACAAGGAATTTTATTTCTCTTTAAATTTTCTTGTTCACACATGAAGAACAAAAATGTTTACGAAACCAAGACAGAAACACAATAGGATGTCAAAAACCAGACTAATAAATCTTTAGCAAGAAATACTATGTCCCACAGAAATACGTAATTTTCTCGCAACACATGAACTCACAATTTAGTTTTTGTAAAGCTAGCGTACACTGTGCAATGTAGGCAGTCGAATAAATTTCCGAAAACACAGCCTTTGCACACAAACAGGATATTTTACACCACAACTCGGGAAAAGAACGGTGTAAACTCGAAACTAGTTTTGATTCTTTTTAATAACGACGGAAACTACAACCTTACAATGAAAAGACCCGAGAAAATTTCAAGAAAAAAATAAAAACAGATTAAAGAAATGCTTTAGTTTCAGACACTGGCTGCTTCAAAAGCACCGCAACGGAAAGTCATCGTACTTTTCGGTTAAGCTAGAAAGCAACTTGCCCAGTAGACTCATTCAACTTAGTAAAAGGGGGAAAACTTCTTGATGAAGTAAGTTTCAGTGGTTTGTTGCTCGCCATTCTACAACACTTGTTAAAACTCTTCCTGGCTTCTTTCAGGTGAATGCAAACGTTTTTCTGCTGGTTGGCAAGAAAAGAGTCATAATTTATGTATTTGCGTGTGGAAGTAGAAGCTGATTTTTGTAAAATATTTTTCTTCTTACTGTCACAGTGGTTGAAACTGTAGAAAGAATTTTCTTTCGAAAAGTGTTAGACTTCTGGCACGAAAAGGGATTTTTTTCAAACATCAGTTTTTAAAAATAATTAACTATGTTGTAAAGGATTACATTTTAGTTAGAAAGTATAACTTCCCGAATACATTCGTTGAAATATCCGGGGACGAAGGAAACTTCCCCTTTTTCATAAAATATCTAGAGTTAGTTAAAAAATACTAATTATATTTGACAGCTATTAATGATTTATCATTAATTATGCTTAAATTTGCTTTGGAAAAGATATTATCTCTTATAAACAGAATTTCAGAATTCTGACACCTTACCAATTACGTAAATTCGTTAAATGTTTATTCTACTAAACGTTTTTTTCAAATTGCCTTTTAAGACAAATTAAAGAAATAAATTATACCAATTTATAGGTAAATATATACGGTAACAAATTGTACCGACATATTTATAATCCGTTCATCTATATTTATTAATTTAAGTAAAAGATTTTAGTTAAGTATTATTTTCACTAATATTCAAGAAATGTTAATAAAATAATATTGGGATATTAAGTGTAATTTTTCAGATGCGTAAATAGCCACCAGTCTTTTAAACTTGATTTTGAATCGTATTTTGTTTAAAGCGAAGACTTATTTTGACTCTATCTTTCTTTAAAAAAAAAAGACTATTATGATACAAAACGAAGGAGACAATCAATGCGTTCCTGAATATAGGTTATACTGAACTTTTTTTTAATATTTCTTATGCGCTTAAATACATAATAACGATTTAAATTTAAAATTAATTGAAAAAGAATTTGACCTTTTTATGCAAATCTTTCAGATTTCATGGTACAAACTTTGATGGTAGGACACTCTACAGCAAAAAGTTTTTGTATAAAAATGTAGGGGTGCAAGAAGTGGATTGAGGCAGAAACACAAGAAGTAAACATGGGGGGGAAATAAACTGATAACATACACTACCGTTCAAAAGTGTTTTTTAGCAATGATTATAATAAGGATTCAAAATTGCATCCACCAAGGTATCTTCATTGAATAGAATTAATTCAATTTGGTGCGAACCCTCGTTGCTCAAACATCTACACATGTGCGAGAAAAATCTGGCATTTTTGATATTGAATGTCAAGGGTTTCAGCCACGTTGCCAAGCACGTGCTGGTTGGATGTAATATCAAACGTTTATAATAAACACTGCTATTGAAAAAAAGCTATATTTAATGATGCTGTAAATAAACAATTTCTGCTGTTTCTTCCATGTCTATTTCTTGTGGTTTTACGACATACACATACCATCTTACACAAAAGAAGAGTGCATTCGTAATATAATATGTCAAGTACCCCTTAAAATTTGCATCAAGAGTTCTGAAGTACTCGTACCTCATATAATTTATCCCCTCACTCTGTGTGTGGAAAATGTTTTTACAATAAGAAAAAAAAATGATTTTTAAGTTTTATTACGATTTAATCATTTTATATTGGTAGAAACTCAAAAAGAGAAAATAAAAATACACAAACAAATGCACAAAAAAAACCCTCAACCGTTACGTCCAAACGTGTGGCCGTAGAGCGTTATAAATAATTTATAAGTGGAATGATTTCATAAATTTTGTGGTTGGTCCCATTCCTCACAAATGTAACGAGTTCATCTAATACAATTTTTGCACCTTACATCTTAAAAATATTTCAATTTCTTTTTCTTTTAGAATAATAATCAGTACCGTTCAGTTTGCGTTATTTTCACATACTCGTAACTATACATCTTAAACACCGTTATTAGTCCAGCCAAACCATAAGATTTATATTTTCTTTTCTCAGAGATTTAATACTAACTTATTATTAAATTTTTGTTCTTTTTATTAATAACAGTTATAATTACAAAAAACTATATGTGTCCACATATGTGACCGAGAGCGTCTAGAGATTAAGATAATATTAGAGTAAAACGTTCAAAAAATGAAAAATTAAATAATTCTTTAAAATTTAGTATTTAAAAAAAAATTAAAATATTATATGTAGGTAGCTGAAACTTGTAGCAACATTTTAAAAACCTAAATATTTTAGCGATAAAAATTCAGAAACGAATTTAAAAAAAATTAAAATAGAGAAATATAAGTATATAATCCCCGCAACCCCATATATATATATATATATATATATATATATATATATTTACATAATTTCTTAGACATAGTAATCCAAAATGATTTTCATTGAATAGTTAGAAAATATAAGAGCGCTAATCCAAAACAATTGAACACGCTTAACGGACGAATAAGCTAATCTTCCTTTAGAAATATTCCTATTCTAACAGCTGTTTATTCTTAATGCAAAATTTCCATTAGATCGATGATTATTCACCATTAAGCTATAATCCCAACAACAGAATGCCTTCTCTTCCTAGACGATAACCTGGAGTTGTCCAACTTTTCGAACGTGGTCAAAGTACCGGTCAATAGCTTGCATAACTTACGGGAGGGCTTTGCACTTCAAAACTTTACCTCGAAGGAAGTTATTTAGAACAGATCTCCTTACACAAGATCGTAGACTGCTATTACATAAAATGGAACACACTTCTCTCTCCCCTTCCATCATATCCATTTGTTTCCTTTTTTCTTTTTTTTTTAACATTTTTTTTTCTTCTAATTTCTTGCGTTCTCTGTTCCCCTTTTTCCAGTTCTTTTTTTTTTTCGTTCTTTGATTTCTCGGCGCTTGCTTTTTGTGTGCACACTTGTTTTGGTGGACCGCCAGTGACGGTAGCAGAGGTACAGTAATAGCGTATGATTAACTCGCCCAGTTTCTCTCACCCCCCCTCCCATTCATTGCAAGAAGGAAGAGAGTAAGGGAATAATAATAATAATAATAATAATAATAGAAAAAAAAATCTGTATAAATAAATGAAAAAAAAAAGAACTTCAACTTCTGATGGACTGGCTTCGGCGTGCTATGACGGGGAAATGAATAAATAAATACCTATTCTCGGTGCAGAAATTTTTTTGTTGTTTTGGTTTTGGTTTCTGGTTTTTGTTTTGTAGTCGACTTCAGTTCAGTTCTATGCGGTTCATCAAACGAATGTTTCCGCGCTTTTTTTTTTTTTTTTTTGTGGCAAGAGTTTTTAATTGTTGCGGCTAATCTTTTCTCGCGCCTGTGTGAAAATTTCTCACCTCTTTTGACGTAAATAACTTGATGAATTTTTTTTAAAGCTAATGATTATGGTTAGCATTCGAACTCGAAATTTTGTCAGAGATAGTGGGAAAAAATGAGAACGCTGTTGATAAAAATAAATTAACTTGAATTTTTTTTTGTAGAAATGTGAAATTTCTCAAAGATTGATAAATAATAAACATTGATAAATACTAAAAGTTTTATAAATAAAAACCTTTATAAATTATTAAACATTTTATGCCATGTGTTCATGAAGGTTATACTAATTAATTCTGGTTTTTTTTATTTTTATTATTTTCTATCTATTTTAAAAATCTAAAATGAAAAACTAACAATGTGCTTTAATTGTATAAGCAATCGCACACTGTTATATTAGGGGGGGGAAAAACTTTTTGTCTGCCTTTAACAAAAAAAATGCTTTCAGAAATTCTCATTAAAAAGATGATAAAATTGCTTAGATATAAGACAATCATCATTCCAAATGCATTATCACGTACTTAATACAAATCGTTTAACTCTAAGAAATATATTTAAAAATTAATAAATATTTTATATTTAAGCGGTCAGCTTACAATGTTAAGGGAAGAGATTGAAAATAAAAAGAGGCTGTTGTATGTATGTATATATATATATATATATATATATATATATATATATATATATATATGATTTCGATTTCATTCAAACCACACTAACGTTTTATGCTGAATTTAAGTTTTTGAAGTCTATAATTTCTTTATTCGTGTTTTCAATTTTGTTTGTTTTAAAAGAAATTAAATTAAATTTCACTCTTGTTTCTCTTTGATTAAAATATCGATCGATCAACGATGTCTGCTTAGAAACGGAAATAAAAGCTAATTTCGTGATAAGTAGAATTACATTTATACACATAATCAAATATCAGTTCGAATATTTAGCAACTGAACTGTTATAATAAATTAAAAGAACTATACTAATTAAGCTCTAACATGCGCTGAAACAACTTGCGTCAGAATTAATGGACAAGAAAATGGTCTGATGAGATTATATATAAATTAGCAGATTTGCAATTAAGAGGATAAAAGTTTATAATTTAACTATGGCCACAATAGTTTGGATCGGAATGATTTATCTATAATTATGCAACATAGTTGCGTGTTAATAATAATTGTACAATGGGTGAGTTGAAATATTTCTTAGGATATGTATCACTGTACGCTTTAAAATTTAAATACTCGGTTTTCATTAAATTTTTTGTCTGGAACGAAAATTATGTAAAAATTCTTTTTTTAATTTTTTGGATATATATATATATATATATACATATATATATCCAAAAAATTAAAAAAGAATTTTTGTTTCCTGATGCAATTACATTTAATCTTTTAGTTTATTCTATTATACGCCATAAATCCACATGATTCAGCATATTCCAACGATTCAAAGAAGCGGGGATAATCCCTAGTAAACAGTTCGTGTCCATCTGGAATATCTAAAGATCTCTAAATCTAATACCCCGAGAATTGAATAATTCTTGCATTAACTTCCCAAACAAGGTAAGTTTCGCTCTCTTCTGATTTAGCTACGGAGGCGAGTAGACACATTGGACATTGCATTGCGTCAACCGCTATCACGACGTAATTTCCTCTCTCCTGTTATATCAATACATTCGTAATTTCAAATATTTAAAGTTTCTTTATTGTGCTACGACAGAAGTAGAACAATTGAAATACAATATTATAAATGTATATCTAATGAAAATTCGATCTTAGTATCAGGATTCTAATAGGGAGATAAAAACATATAGATTTAAATATAGACCTATTTTAATTGGTTTATTACAAAAACGAAATCCTAAAATGCTTAATTACGCATGCCCATATAATTAGAGTTACGTTTAAGCTAATTTACAGCAAGGACTAAAATTTCTATTTTTCTTGTTTTAATTTATCTAAATGTAAAATGAAACCTAGTCCAAATGTTCGCCTTTTTTGTATAAAAACTACTTTAAACAGAAAACGCTAAACCTCCAGTCTAATACCTAAAATAAATCTGATACTGGTATTGATCTATTTAGAAATACCCATACATTTATCAATAAAAATAAAAATTATGAATTATAAAAAAAATTAATAAAATATAAAAAGCTATAAAATAAATTTCTTGCTTATATCAATGTCTTTAATAGACTATTATTTTACTGTTATAAACAAAAATCGGTTACATGAGGGTTAATGCCTTCTTGAGCATGATATATATATATATATATATATATATAATATATACACCAAGGAGAGAAGAAATAAAATTTTTACAATGAAGTCTGTGTGTGAACTAGACAATCGACAAAAGAAGACATTTTAATGAGAATCATATTATTTATTTTTTTAAGAATTTTAAATCTAATTTTTGAAATCTTGGGACATTTGTCTTTATCAATAGATTCATCTGAACCAAATTTGATCGAACAATACATTTTCGTCTTAAAACTAATGTGTATATTGTTAGATCAAAACTTACTTAGTTAAAAAAAGAAGTTGCAAAAATCTTTGCACTATGTACTATTGCATTTGCTATTATATATATATATATATGTAAAATATATTCTTCTAATTTTTTTAATTCTCCTAGTGCGCTGTGTTGAAGAGTTTCTAAGTTTTTAATTTCGGTGCTTGCAATTTTCTGCTCATCATTGGCAAAAAAAAAAAAAAAAAAAAAAAGTTCGATTCGTTCATTATTTTTAAATAACTTGTACTCTAAAAATAAGTCAAATAGGATTTTTCCCCCTTGCATTCTTTATCATTTGGAATTTTTATATATATATTATATTTGGACTTTAATGCATTCCCAAAATTTTAGTTTTGTTTGTTTCTTTTCATAACAAAAATAACTTAAAACTGTAGCGCTGCTTTTAAAAAATAGCTCATAGCATTTAGCGATTTAGAAAAAATGACTATTTTTCTAAAACAAGTGCTGCTTTTGTTATTGTTCGCTTGAATATTGCGATACTTAATATGTATAAATACACTTACGAATCCTTTTCATACGCATGTTTTCTTTATATACAAACAACACCTTAATATTTGTGTTTTAAATACAAATTCGAATAATATTTGTACGAAATACTAAACAATTTATATACGAAACTATAATTTTTCCTAAAATCAAGCTTTTCGAAATGTGCAAACGTTCAATAATTTCCTTTGTTTTGGCGCACGATTGCGGTCTACCAGGCACTCCAACTGCCATTCTCACACCCAAACACACGACTACCTATACCTACCATAGGACCATAATTAAGGATCATGCAAACACAACGCACGTTGGAGCAGCTGATGTTTTCAGCAACCCCCTTCCGTACCACCCCCGTTCTTGGTCTGGAGAGGGAGGGAGGGAGACAGCGACCCACCCAACTTACACGGTCCTGGCATGTGTTAGTGACCTTTGTGGTTAGATCTTGATGTTCTTTTTTTTTTAACCATTCATTTCAACATTTAGCTTTATTCCTGTGATTGCTGAGGTCTGCTCGGGCGCGTGAATATTGATTAGGTTGATTTTTTGTTGTTCTTCAGGGCCGTGAAAACAGATTCTTTTTTTTTTCTCCCAAAAAGTTGTTTGTTTTTATTACGCGATATATGTGATTATTTGGTCGGTTTTGAAATGAAAGTTTTGAAAAGTTTGAAGAGTAGTCAGAATTTTCAATGGTCAAATTGGTGAGGTAGGAGTTAATGTTATTTGTTTTTGATATTTATAAATTTATTTAGGAAATAATGGTTTTTAAACCTTCCTTCTTTATGAGGGAAAAAAGTTTAACCATCAAAAGCTTTTAAAGGATTCGTCAATAGCAATTCTGCGGGGAAACAAATCATGAAAAGGCTATTTAAACACAAAATGAAGGACTTATTTTCTTGCTCCAGATTGAAACGAAGTGAAGATAAACGCTCATTTGCATTTTCTTTATATATGCGTGTGAGCACCATATTTTTCAAACACTAGCAAACATATTTTTACTAGATGATCACATTAAATAGCAAAAATTTGTAATATGATTGTTTATTAACGTCACCCTGACTGGCAACACGAAGTCTATGGGTGATAGAACTCGCAACTTGGAACATCAGTCGACTGACGAGGACAACACTTGAACTGCACCTCCCTTCCTTATCTTCTACACCCCGCCAAAAGAAGGACTTGGGACTTCGATCAGATTCAAGACTTGAACGGTATCAGACATAGAACCCACGACTTGACACAAACAACGCCAGCCTTGAGTCCGTGACCATTACCACTAGGTTACGTGTCCACAAGCTTTTTTTTTTTTTTTTTTTGTATAAAAGCTATTATAGAGAGACTCAATTACTAATACAATATGGTAATAAAATTAGTACAGAACAGGTAGTGAAGGCAGATATGTAATCTCAAACCGAGAGCAGTTGTATGTCATCATTCGTAGGAAACAGATTTTGAAACTGAATAATCTAGAGGCTTGTGGAGAAATCACTCTGTGTATGAGCGTCAATGGTTATTAATCTATAAGCACATGTTCAACTGTTTTTTTTTTTTTTTTTTTTAATAATTTTGACCAATTTGATCCTAGATATCTTTTTTTTGTTGTTGTTATTATTATTACAGATGAAATAGTAAATTTACAAGACTTAACAAAACATTCTTTTCTGAAAATCGTCCCATAATTTTGAGATTCATCTTATCATCTGAACCAAATATATAACCCGTTCTAGCCACGTCATAATTTTGAGTCATGATGGAATTACAAGCATGATTTTCAAGCTGTGTGTGTGGTATTTGTGCATCATTTACATTATTTTTATGCCATGCTATAGGGAAACTTTGAATTCCCAATAAATTTAATGAAAAGAGGGACTTATAATAGAACGCGACCACCTTTTTTTCAGAATGAAATCTTGAATTCGTAGCTTTCGAAACTTTTTTTAACTATCAGCTGCTGCTTTATTAATCAAAATATAACGGATTCAGTTCTCAATAATCAGTGACGAAGTAATTTTTTAATTGCTATACTCTGTTAAAGAATCTAATTCAAAATTACTCTTTATACTTGCTTCAGTTTCATTTCAATTACTCCCTCTAAGTGAGCGAGGGAAACGTGACCTCGGGGGTTTCCTAGTAATCTTTTTTTTCCCATGGAGTTTACTGTTTTAATAAGAGTGAGTGATGCGTCCTCGGGATACTCTAGCGATCCTTCTCTATTTTCGACTCTTCTTGTCAACCAATTTTTATCTTTTTTTCTTCCATTTTTTCCTCCAATGTCTAGAACACGGATACACATTGTTTGCGCCATAAGCTTCAACTTTCGCTCGCTCCCTCTATTAAAATCTCAACACCAAATTTCTTATTCTTGAAAAATCACGATTTTAAGAACCTTAAATTACCCAAATCCTCCTCGAATGCCTTTTTCTGACAGATTTTCAGTTTCCACTGTCTTATTTTACCGAAATCTCGTTGAATTTCATTAACACGAGTTTCTGTAATACACGAGTCTGCTGTAAACGTTGTTTTACTATTGCTCCTTCAATAACCGATCACTTGTGATATCACTAATAGACATTGGGGTGTGATTATCTTTATTTTTCTTTTTATGAAATTCAGGTTGTTCTTTTGTTCAGAAAACGTCACGATTTACTACTAAGAGCAAACAATGATACCCTTTTTTTTTTTTTTATTTCTGTTTTATAGATATGTTTCTCCATGTCTCAGAATGTGGAATGTTCCGTTTAAGATTATTTTTTTGTAAGACATAATTTTCATTATGTCTCGGAATCATTGAGATTAGCAGTACGTTCAACCATGTTATATATAGGTCAAATTTTGAGTCACAAAAATTTATTCATGCTTTAAAAACAGGACATACTGTAACGTTTAAAATAGATATCGGAAGAGTGCTAACATCAACAAAAACCGAGGAAATTATACGACCGGATAATGCGGATTATACGTCCGAGGAAAAACTCGATGTTATCAAACGAATTCGAAAAGGGTTAAGAGAAGCAGAAATTGCCAGAGAACTTCATGTACTTCACTCTATACTATGTGGATGACTGAAAAACGAGGTTAAACTTCCTCAGTTTATTGATAACTTTGATAATGATTAAAAAAAAATGTTAAAGGACAGCTGAAAACACCAATTTTGACAATTGTTATTATTATTTTCTTCTTCTTATTTTAAATTTTCGCTCAATTTATATCAACGCTATAATTTGCGGCTTAGTAACTAAGGATCCAGGCTACCGAGTGTTATTGGGTTCAGAACTATATCAGTTTTTATTACAGTTGAACTGATTTTCAGATTGGATACTACTATGCATAAAAATAAAAACAAAACTATTCACAAACTTAAAACAACAGCGGCAGTCATTTCTGTGTTAATGACAGTACGTTTTCAATCCTTTTAATCCACCCGCATCCTGTATAGGATCCTGTCTGTACTCTCATCAACGTTTCTCTCTCTCACACATCAGACAGAATAAAGCGACACCAACTCTGTGAAAACACAAAGCTCCAAAAAAAACTTCTTTTTTTGTATTCCCTCTATCTCCATTGGGTCCACAAACAGGTCGTCTTGCCAACCTCACCCTCATTTGAAATCGTGATTTGAGAGGATGCGAAGAAATGACCTCACCTGGAGAAGAGGTTAGTCTAATGGTTTGGTGGGAGGGGTAGATCTGCCGGTAAGGATAGGTGTATGGGAGTCCTGGAATAAAGGATATAATCACGAACGGGCTACCGAGCCTCTTTAAAGTCTTGAGGTCAGGAACCTCGAACGTCCACTACCGGAATCGCCTCTTGCCTTGTTTATCCTTTTTCGGACCTCCCGATTCGAAGGGGAAGTGGAAAAAAAGGAATAATTGTATTGGAATTCATAACTCTGGGGCTCTCTTTCTCTCTGGAAAGAAAGCGTTTTGCCAAATACTGGAGGGTTTGTTTGTTTGTTTATTTCATTCTTAGAGTCACGGAATAAAAGAAACTTTTGAAGATTCGATTTTATTTTGTTTTGTTCGGTGATTGGAAGTTTGAAGTGTAGGTTCCGGTTATAGTAGTGATTTTTGGTCGCGATATCGGATGTTATTGTTCATTTTTAATTTTCTTTTCGGAATTCGTGATAGCTGTCGTTAATTATAATGATAATAATATAATGATTATCTTTCATGCAGGGGGCTTTTTGAACACACACACACACACACACACACACACACATATATATATATATATATATATATATATATATATATATATATATGATTCTAGTGGAAGAATTTTAATTTTATTCAATGAATTCTTTTGGGTAATAAAATTATATTTTATTCTAAAATTTAAAAAAAAAATGAATAATTTTTATTATTTTTATGAATGTTATTATTTTTTTCTTTTTCTCATAAAATTGAATACATTTTATTCTTAAAATTAAAAAAAAAGAAAAAAGAAACTTGAAATTATATGTTTTATATTCCACTAAAAATTAAGAAAATATTTTTTGTAGTTTAATTAAGTATAATAATATACATTTCTGTATATTTTATAAACACAAGAATATACATGGATACTATTTTTACAGAATATGTAAAAAATACTTGAACTGTAATTTCGTTTCTGAAATATCAGAAAATTCTTCATTTATTTGAAAAGTATGAAGCAATAATTTTCTTAGAAATTATATGAAACTTCAAATTCAAATTTCTCAGAGATCATAGAAATGTTATGCTACTCAAATTTGTGATGGAATAATTAATTTCCCACTTTGCAATAAGTTTTATTTATATTTTTGAACTACTTAAATTATACATCTAATTTACTTTTGGAATAAGGATTGCGATGAATTTTAAATTATCGTTATTTATTTAGATAAAAGTTATGCAAATATTATGGCAACTAGACAACTACTAGAAATTTTAAAGTTGTTGATATCTAGGAAAATTTTGTGCAATTTGTATATAAATAAAGACAAAAAAAATGCACAATCAGTTTATAAATTATTTCATATCATATTTAAATTCTATAACAGCTACAATGCAGATTTTTTTAACGTTTATATTTTCTCTCAAACTCTTTAGCCAAAAACGATTTGAATACTTTTTGAAACTCATAATTTTTAAAATCTGATTTTTTTTTTAAATTCGAAAATGCTACAATTTATATTTTGTACAGTGTTTCCCCTATCTTCTTAATTGAATTTAGTTCTTCGTGAATTATCAAAATACAAATGGATGCATTTTTTTCGAGTTAAATATAAGTTTTAGTCAAGAAATTTCATATATTGAGTAACTTTTTTTATCATTGTCGCTTTTCCAAACTACATGAACCTTGTAATTTTAAGCCATGGTCAAGTGACGACACTTAAGCTGGTACCCCGTCTCCTAACTTTCCGCACTATCTCAACCTGAGTTTGGAATCCCAACAGATTTGATGTGCATCAATCCCACTACACGACGAATCTTTGGTGGCATAAGGACTCGAACCCACAATTCGACTAAAAAAATGCCAACCATGAATTCATAATTACAGACTCTCAGAAATTTTGGCCACAGAAAATACATAGGAGAGGATTCAATCGTATATTCAACAGATTTTTAATTCGGAATTTATTACAGAAGTCTGAATTTAATAGCAGTTTTAATATGATTGTTTCCCTATACTTTTTATATTTTTACTTATAGTTTACAATTACCTTTTAGCTTTCTTTGTCCTTACAAATTTATGTACTCTCTGCAACATTTAAATTATTTTTGCATAATTTAAAATCACATTGAAATATTCAGTTTAAAAACTGTAGAACTACATAAAATAATAATGTTGAGTGCTTCTAATGAAATCAGAAAGAAAATTGATATTATACGAGACTTTGAAGATTACGAAGACATTTTTAGGTATAAATAATTTTTTTCTTCATTGAAGGGAATTTTTTTTTAATCAACAGAATTATTATCGTTTTAAGTTATGTCTCATTAATATAGTTTAACCTGAAAAACTTTAATAGTTGTATTCTTGATTTCTATTTCATGTATCAAAAATCTTTCTATTAGTTTTTCCCATTAAAGCTGTGTATGACTCTTGAGTTTAAATAAAGCTGTATTGAACTATAATTAAACTATTAAGTGCCTCAGAAAGTAAATAATGTGCCACAGCTTCTGGCAGAAACTGGAAATTAGAATATGCAAAATTTTACGCAAACCAAACGGGTTTCTTATGATAATTATTTAATAATTATGGAATTTTATGTTTGTCACTTTAACTGAAAACCATAAAAACGAATCTTTTTTTCAGTATCCATTTATTGTTTAACAGATAAAATATCTTAAAAAGATTTATACAATTCTGAATAATTCGGCATGTAACTTACTTTAAGGATTGGTTACTCTAAAATCGTGAAACTTTTAACATTCTGTACACGTGACCTCTTTTAATCTTGTTCGGATGTATTGCCATGGTAACACAATAGAAATGACTAAAGCTATTGGAAAAATTAAACTGTTTCATAATTAATAAAGGAGCAAATTTTCTGGAGAAATTTTAGACAAATCTTAATTTAAATACTATGCTTTACTCGATTTCTTTGACTATTCTGTTATTTTCAACAGGAAAAAACTGTCATTAAAAACAAAACAAAAAAAGTTATGTCTTCCTTGTTTAGGTATCAAACAAGTTATTTTTTAGATATTTTTACTTCTGTTTTTAATTTATTAAATAAAACATTGTGTTTTGTTGGAAAAATAAATATTAAAATATTTTATTCATTTCTGAATCTACAACCCAATCTGTGCAACTGGGAAGACAATGACCTCGGTTTCAACGTCTTGTTTTTCATTTTGATAGTAGGTACCATTTTCTTTTTCGCGTCGTGAAAAATTGTCCTACATCCACTGCAAGAGCCTTACGGTCAGATCAACTTTAATCCCTGTAATTTTCGTAAGCGCGTTCATGTTTACGAACCCAACAAAAACACCGAACGAGGAAAAAAAAATCGCATCAAACCCACGCTGTCGAGGCCGCCAAAGAGAGCAAAGACCACGAAAACGAACAACAAACATCTAGCCAAGATGCAAATACGCAAATAAATAAGATGACGAAAAAGGTTTTGCAAACCCCGTACTTTGAGACTACACGCTACCGTATTGCGTAGCCTTTACAAAAACTATCGCCAAGGGTTTAAAAAAGCCCATTTAAGTTTAATAATTATCTAGAAAGAGTTACGCCCAAAATATATATCTGACCACCGACATATGCGCATTAAAAGATTTCTATAAGTGAAATCATCTGATACAAAGCTGAAAAAAAATTTTAAAAAAGAAACTGAACCCAGCTGATCTGATGTCAGAATTTTATGTTTGCTGCTGTTGATGTTGTTGAATATCTACTTTAAATTCCTCTTATTTTCTTCCACTTTTCCTATATAAGACGCCTCACGATTCGTACGGAGCGACCGGTTATTTAAGACCATACAGTCCAGCTTAATGAACTAGGTAAGTATCATTAGGGTTGGTAAGGGGTTGGAACACACCAGAAGTCGTGAAGAAATTTTGTTTATTTTATGCTTTGATGCTAGTCTTTTCCCGGCGAAGATTTTAACATCCTTAAACGATGCTCTTCTCAGATGGTCTGTTCACTCATTGTGTGAGAGCAGTGATGTTCGTGATGGACAGTTCTAAACCTGTAGTTATTTATAAATCGTGTTAGGCTATTTTTTTCCTTCCCTTCTGATATACATTACGCATATGACGGTATCCTATCTGAATTATGGGTAATGATTCAAGTTTCTTATTTGGGAAGATATCATGCCCATAATAAATGATGACATAGGAGTTTTGCATTAGACTCCATTTGTCCCGAAAGGCTCGAATATTCTAATGACTGAAGAGTTTAGAAATCATGCAAAACAAGGAAATTCATGAACTGAGTGAAAATAAAGAGTTTTCATTCATACTAGGGGTGGAAGCTATTTTACGTTATAAGATAAATAATATTACGTGTTTGTGGAACCTAATCTGTTTTAAATATGTTTCTTACAAAAACCCTATTAATATTGTCATGCCTTTTAACGATTTATTCTTTTTAATAACAAAATTCGTGTAATTCAAATGAATATCTTTTTTTTCTGTGAAATGAAAATTGCATAATGGCATAGAGTTTGAAGTAGCATTTTTCCATCACAGTTATCCCGTCGAGTGACGGTCATGTCACAGCTACTGCTTCCTGTCACCGTCGCAGTCTCCGCTTCTGATCGTAATAGGCAATTGAAATTTAACTTAAATCCTTCTGATCGTAATAGGCAATTGGAATTTAACTTAATATTAGTGAAGTATAATTCAAAATTAATGAGAGATTGAAATCTAAAGTAAATCTATAGTTTAGTTAAGTATATTACAAAATGAATATGATAATAAAATATAATTTAAAGGTAACAAGATGTATAAAAGCATTTATTCTGAAAGTAATAGGCTATAGGAACCTATTATTCGACTAAAGCCAATACAGTGGAGCCTATTACTTAAAAAGAGACAGTTTGGTATACTCCTAATTTGTAACGCATGGTTAAAATCACTTCGAAGTAATTTTGAGACAGGAGAGGATTTTTTTATTTGGATCATTATTTTGTCAACCTAACAAGAATTTACTCTTAATCACATCCCAAGAACGAGAAACCTTTGAAATAAATATTAACTTAAGATCTCAAAATTTTATAGTTCCTGCCTGTTTCATAACTGTCATTTCTATTATGCATTGCAAATCAAGAAACTTACTCACTCTTTACTATATAACATGACATTTTTTACAACGTTTTTCTGAATTTCACTTGGTGTGTGTGTGTGTCATCAAATTTTCGATCGTTAATTTAACCAACTTCCCATCAAGCTAGAGCTTTGAAATTTTGGGAATCGTTCGTACTCGCCTAACAATGCAATATTTAGACGTTTGCGACAAGTTTTAACTCATATTTTTTTAAATAATGCAGTTTAGCCCAATCACTTAGCGCAATTGGAATAATTGCCAAACTTGGCGATTTTTTTTTTTTTTTTTGGCTGAATGTTAAGTCCGCTTCGCGGACCAATTTAGCAACATTTGGCAAAATACCGCCAGATAATTCCTGTCTCCAAGAGTGGTTTGACTACACTGTATTCCAACCATTTAATTTACCGGATTAATAAATTTTAGTTAGTTTTTACGTTTTTATGTATTTCACTTGGTATCAGTGTGGTATGTGTATCAGTGTGTCATCAAATTGTCTATTGTTAATTTAACCAACTTCCCATCAAGCTAGAGCTCTGAAATTTTGGGAACCGTTCTTATTTGCCTAACAATGCAATATTTAGATATATGCGACCAGTTTTAACTAATATTTCAGTAATTTTTTTTAATAAACTTTGCCTCCATATAAAAACGTTGTTTTTAAAAACGTTGGTTTTTATTACCTAAAACCTAAAGTGTTTTTTAAATATATATATTTTTTTCATTCATCAAAATTTCGAGAAGTTTTCTAAAACATTTTCAAAAAATGGAAGATACTTTAAGCAATGCATTAAATATAGAAGGAAGTATGAGAAAT